>JALHCF010000090.1:0-14818 GCA_024341135.1 Tolypocladium album
GGAGAAGCGCCAGAGCTACGCAATTTACAAGTCTGGCTCCGTGGGTGAACCCGCTGAGAAACGCCAGAGCTACGCCATTTACAAGTCCGGCAAAGTGGGTGAGGATGCCGTGGGTGAACACGAGAAGCGCCAAAGCTACGCTATTTACAAGTCTGGCAAAGTGGGTGAGGACGCTGTGGGTGAACACGAGAAGCGCCAAAGCTACGCTATTTACAAGTCTGGCAAGGTGGGTGAGGGTGCCGTGGGTGCACACGAGAAGCGCCAAAGCTACGCTATTTACAAATCTGGCAAGGTCGATGAGTAGCTCTGAGCTACGCCATTTACAGGGCTGGCACCGACGGTGAGAAGTCTACAGCCACGGTTAAATAAAGTAGTATCAGCACCATAGCCTACTCTCAAGTCTTACAGTACTTTATTCATTATTTGACCTATCTGAATCATTGGCGCTGTTTTCACAGTAAATATGGGATTCCTGAATAGTAGTGTATTAATCTTGACACCAATACTGGCTACCCTTTATCGACAGAACGCATTGAATATGCCTCTGAAAACAGACCGAGCTCGTGTTATTTATCTTTCATATACAGACATAACCAATATAGAGCGTAACCCGTGGCTTACATTGACAGGGCCTTTACAGCTACTCATTTCAACCGTGTCGGCTCTCCCAAAGCGTTCGGAAAAGTGAGTCAGGCTTGCTCTTCAGTTCACGAGGGTCACCCACCTCCACGATCCGTCCCTTTTCCATGACCACAACGAGATCCAGGTCGCCGATCGTCTCCAGCCTGTGCGCCACTACCAACATGGTTTTCTCCTTGAATGCCTCCCGCAGTACCTTTTGCGCTTGCTCATCCGAATGGTGGTCAACGCTACTAGTGGCTTCGTCAAGAAGCACAACAGGACTTTTGCTTAGCAGGGCTCGAGCTAGGGAAAAGAGCTGCTGCTGCCCGTGAGATAGCCCGAGGCTCTCAAAGTTTGCATCCAGACCACCGCGGCTGCTGATGGTTTCCCACACGCCAACTCGAGACAATGCATCAATAAGAACCTTGTCATCAACCGTCTCCAAAGGATGGAGGTTCGTACGGACGGAGCCAGGCAGCGTGACGGAATCCTGGGGCAGGGCCGTGAGATGGGTTCGAGGCACTGCGCTCGGTACCGACGCGAGATCAAGTCCGTCGATTGTAATGGAGCCGGACTGGGTTTCCAGAAGTTTAAGGAGGCTCAGTAGCAGTGAACTCTTGCCACTATTGTATGATATGTAAGCCGCCATCCAGAGTGGGAATCGTAGAGTACGCGTCATAGAGAGTACATACCTTCCTGTACGTCCGCAGATTCCTACCTTTTGGCCTGGCTGAATCTGGAGCGATACGTCATGAAGTATCGTCTCATATTCTGAGCTACAAGTTTGTGAGAACCTAGGTATACTTAAATGGCTTGCCTCTGAATAACTTACTGGTAAGTAGAAGTGAGGCCATTAATCGTAATGGCACCAGTCGAGGGCCACGATTTCGGCGGCTCTAAAGATTGTGCTACCGAGTCCTCCTGGGGCGTATCTCGTATGAAGTCACGCAATCGAGCGATAGCGCCAAGGGATGTCTCCATAGTCGTCCATGAACTTATCACCCTTGTGAGACTATTGTTAAACCCAATAAGGGTCACCATAGAAAGGCCGATCGCGCCGCCGGATGTTGTACTCGTAAACTCGACAGCAAAGCTCACCAGAACTATAGCGATGCCTGTAACGAACAAGTCCATTACCACGTTCAACCATCGTTGGATGCAGAACAGGAGATAATATGGCTTTTGGGACTGGTCAAGGAACCGAAGATTCTCCTCCTGAAAGCCTTGCTGCCAGCCGAATGCTCGAATAGTTGCCACGCCATTAAGAGTCTCAGTGAAATGTGTATATAGCGGCGACTTAGACTCAAGATCGAGATATCGGAGCTGACGCGATGTACGAAGGTAAAACTTCTGTAAGAAGTACATCGGTGCGATACAAAACGGAATTGCCGCAGCAACGTATTGTGCGCCCGACGCGATTATGGCAGCATTGGCGATAAGAGCGAGCGAGTCTACTGCCGTGGTGAAGAAAGCCATCGGGAGTGCCTGGTCAATTAGCGTCATGTCTTGGCTAAAGCGGTTCAGGATGACACCACTGTCCGTAGTAGTAAAGTACCACAGAGGCGCTTTGACAACTGCGTCCAGTAGGAGCCAGTGAAGATATTTAGCCGATTTTGGAATAATCAAAAACATAGTGAACCAGATTATGACGCCAGAGAGAAGAACGGTTGCTATGGAGAAGGAAATGTAGCCGCCGAAGTATGCGCCACGATCCTGGTCCGTGCCATGCTCGGTCCAGATGCGTACCCTGTGCGATTTACGTGGTTAGTTATTGTAGCGTTTACATTATAATTGTTCTCAAACTGGTCCTGCAGGCAAGGAGCTTGCCAGGCAATTTAGAGAGACAGTACGTACCAAATGGTTGGCATCCTTCCTATGCCGACATAGCCAATCGCAAGAAGTAGAAACCCGAGTGATAGGGGTAAGCCGGTCGATTTCAGATAGAATTTGTATAACGAGCGATCCCCGGTCTGTCGTGCCAAGTCACTCTCATCCTCCTCCGCAGCTGTTACAGGTGGTGGATCAGCGGACGTGCTGGTATCCGCCGCTGTCGCATCGTCATCCCCATGGCTGGAACGGGCTTCTAGCGCGAGGCTTTTCACATAGCCGTCTTGGGCCTGCAGGTCGGCAAAGCTCCCGGTCTGCGCGATGCGGCCGGGAGCGCTAAGCACGATGATATTGTCTGCGAAAGGGAGTTGGTGGACTAAAAATCTGTCAGTGGCAGCTAAAATATCACACAGCATTCCGGCTGCAATTCGCCGTAGCTCACGTACCTGCGTTTGTCGCTAGGAGCACTGTTGCGCCCTGCTTTCGCAGAAGTCCATCCGCTCCGAGGATGCGGTTGAAGACAGTTCGGGACGTAACAGTATCGAGGGCACTGAAGACGTCATCGAGCAATACAATCGCCCTCCGCGCATATAGTGCTCGAGCGATGGCCTATACAAAGAAAGTGAAACTGTGTCAGCATATCTAGATACCAGGTCGCTCACTCCATGCCGCACCTACCACTCGCTGTTTCTGTCCACCACTAAGAGTGATGCCCCCACTCCCAACCAAAGTCTTATCGCCTAGAGGGAACTGAGAGATATCGGCGTTGAGTGCGCAGGCGTGACACACGGAGGCGTACCACCTCTCATCGAACTGCCCCTGGCCAATGATATTATCACGAACGGAGATGTTCCGGAGCCAAGCAGTTTGGTCACAGTACGCTATCGCTGCACCGGCGTCCTCGACCCTAACCGTCCCGCTAGACAGGGGTATCTCACCCAAAATTCCTCTAAGAAGGGAAGACTTGCCGCAGCCGACGGGGCCAGCGAGCATTGTGCAGGTAGACCTTTGCAGCGATACGGTGATGTCCTGGAGCACAGGCTCTGTCTGGCCCTTCAACGTGAAAGTGGCATGTTCCAGGACCAGCCAAGTGGCGGATGGTTTTCGAACCGAGGAGAGCTCGATATCGAATTGTCCTTGCCTTTGTGGTGAGACAAATTGTTGATCGCTCTCGCTTGACGACGAGGATGGGGTTCCACCAATCGTATCGCTTCTTGTATCTTCGTGGCCCTCCGACACCAAGAAGGTCTGGATCCGATCAAAACAAGCAACCGATGCCTTGAAGTTCGGAATTGATCCCATAAGGTTGGCCATGGGGGATGCGACAAGCGCTACAATGGACAGAGCGGTAAACGCCTCGGAAACCGTGAATCCATCGGGCCCGGATCTTGTCCAAAATACAGCTGCCGTTATGACAACTGCTGGGGTCATTTGGTCCGAGAAGTTGGCTAAACCGCATCAGTCTATGTTTCCGTGCATGTGTGATACAACCTACCTATCACGATGATCCGTACGAGAAAGCCTCTGAACTTTTTCGACAGCTCGAGCTCGCTGGCCCGAAGGCTTTGGATCAATTTAGCAATGTAGTCAGTTAGCCCCATCATCTTCAGCCCCTTGATCTGCGACAGCATTGATGAGGTGATGGAGACTCGCTCCTGTACGGCTTGGTTCCACATTCCTCGAGCTGGGCCAATGCCATCGGTAGCATAGCCCGTGGCAACACTAGACACTACGTACGCACACTTAGTCGAGAGCTGCATTAAGCGTTTAGGTTCACTTACCAATAGCTGGAACAACAACAAGGAAGCAGGCAGCCCCAATCTGTCTTTCCAGCAGGTAGACGGCAACTGCGAGCTCGACCACGCTTGCCCAAATCTCATGCATCTCCTGAATACCGGTCGCAATGCCGTCAACATCGGTACTCATCAAAGTAACTGCGGCGCCCTCTTTCGCGGATGTAGTATCAAGATCGATAGTCTTCTTGTAGATCAAGGAGACGAGGCTTCCTCGAAGTATCGTTATGAGTTGGAATATAAGATGGTTGTAAATAACTCGTGATATCTTATTGGTAGAAGTTAGTCTGACGGCATCTCTTCGTTAGGGAATGACCCAACTCACGGCAAGCCCTAGGTAGACCAGACATGTAGCACCAATCAATCCGCCGGCAATTCCGCCAGCATTCTGTTGATCGCTATGGCTATCGCTATCGCCGACAAAGCTCACAACTCGATTAATTAAAAATGGCTGGGCAAAGCCGAAGCCAGCGAGACAAAGACGAGGGATAACCGGAGCGAGGAAGGCGACCTTGAAGGCAGAGAAAGTCGCCCTGATGAGGACATGTTTCCCGCTTCTGTCGCTTGCCTGCCAGACACCGTCAAGCTTTGATAAGAGCTTAGCCGAGTCAAATTTGTCGTCAATACTGCCCAAGTCTCCAACCTGGAGCAAACTTTTGAAGCCTTTCAAAAACAGCTGATTCAGCCACCAGAAAACCGACCGATTGATGGGGCCACTAGTTGCCTCCAATGCGAGGTTCTTGGTCTTGTCGGTCACCAAGGGGCGCTTCTGCAGCTCTTCAAGGCACAGAATCGCGAGCTTCGTTGCCAACGAGGCGGTAAATAAGGCCCGTATTGGTCCACTGTCTGGGGATCGCAGGAACAGTGTCCTGGTCTGGGCGAGGTCGAGCAAGATGGAGAGGGCGAGATAGCTGACCAAGAGAGTCGACGGCCTGATAGATCGACGGTGTTCTGTGTACAGTAGCACGGCAATGGCCAACGATCCGATGAGATCCAGGACAGAGCCAGCGAGCGACACCTGCGTCCTAACTGTTCCCGGAAGCGCCCAGAGCGCAACGAGGGCAGTGTGGAAGCAAACCAACGTTGTGGCTGCCGCCTGTGTGCAGAAGGGCATTAGATATATTGACCACACTGGATGTCCCCGTTCCCCACGGACGACTTACGAGCTTAGCCCACAGGAGCCATCCGGCACGCACACAAGTCTCCCTCTGCCACAGCGATGCCGCCCGGGCTATGGAAGCCAAGATGAACAAGGCAGAAGGGAGGATGCCAAGAATGCTCTGCTCGAACAGGAGCGTGAAGTCGAACACATCATCCCTCTGTGGGCCGAACTCGATGTCGGCAGTGTCGCGTTTGTAGGACACGTTCAAACCATGTAAATCCATGATGGCTGGGTCGGTAGGTCGATTGGAAGGTCGCTTTCGCTCATAACCGACTCAATGGTTTCGTCGCTTTTCCGAAGGGCCCAGTTTATTGTCGACAATACAATCTGCCTTCGAAAGATAAGTCAAGACACGTTGGTGATTCTGGGCTAAGGTCTGCGACAGGACTCGTTCGGGATGGTTTAGGGTGATGCGAGCAGTTGGGCAGATCAGTAGTGATTACCATACAGGGTTAGAACAGATCGGGGTAATTACAGTGACTCACCCGGCCTCTTAGTGATCAAGGCAACTAGCCCCAAAGAGAAGGTAGTAAATACACAATTCCGGCCCTTGCCTTTTCGAAGGCGGGAATGGTGGCACTCAGATCGCTGTGCTGCGACCCGACCGGGGCACCGAGCCGCTGGTGCACTGCAAGCGCCTGGAACGCCACCCTTAGTGGCTGCCGCTGCCGTCTGGGGACGGCACGAAGCGAGCCCCACTCCTGGAAACAGCTCTCATCAGCTCATGACCAGGCGCTATTCTTGATATTGCGCAATTCCAAAAAACCAACCAACGGTTGGCCAATGGCTTGGCTGGAGTACCTAATAAGGCTTCATCACATACCCTGCAGGCGAACTTTTACTGTATTATTACTGCACTGTTTGGATGAAGCACTTAGAATCGCATCCAGACGGAAAGTAACTGCATTTCGGATGCTGTAACTTGTAAGAGCCTTCGGGTGTGAGATATCTTTGAGATGTCGCTTGTCCGCTTCCCAAGCTTGCAGCAAGCTGTCGCGATCAATTTGATGGTGAAGAATCTCGCCTGTGGTTCTCATTAATGGCTGTACGGCCATGGATCATTTCCTCGTTCAAAGCGAGGAGAGGAAGAAATGTCGATGTTGTAGTTGCTAAAAATGATAGCAAAGATCTTGTTGCAATTGTAAGCCCTGGCGCAAATGATGCCTGGCTGAGCTCGTCGGGAGCCCCCCACGCCGCGATTTCACCAAGTTCCTCATGGAAATGCCAATAGCATGGGCTCCTTCAAAGCAGGGTGACGTGCTCTTTCCGTGGAGGATCCCCGACTTGAAGATCCGCAACGTTAAATCCCCGACATAACCGGTTCGTCTCCATCCTGCCCCATCGGATCTTCTCCCCTAACCATCCATACCATCGCTCTCCGCCATCCATCTCCAACCTATCCTCCGCCATCATATCCGCCATCACCTCCCATGCCCGCTCCCCATCCCACGCGAATGCCCAATCGTACATCGTCACCAATACCCCGGCGTACTGACAACCTACCCCTTTCCCTCCGAATAACACGCCACGCAATGGCCGGCCAACGTCGCCAACTGTTCCCAGAACTCCTCTGCCTCCGTCGCTGCCTCCATTCTCTCCCCTGAGTATTGTCATGGATGAGGATAACCACGGCCTCGATGTTCGGGATGCGAGATATGTCGAGCCGAACCCTATCCTTGCGAGAATTTCCGGAATGGTGGCACGCAATGCAGCCGTCAGAGACGAAGCCACTCAACAGCGTCTGGGGTACGCATACATCGTGCTCGTACGGAGTAGTCACACTCGCCGTCCTGGCTCCTCGACCACGTCTTGGTCGCATCGCCAACTGACTATTTCGAGATACTCGCCCTGTTTGCAGCGCACGATCGGAAGAGGGAGGCTCTCTACCGTCGACTGACTTGCGATTTCGCTGCCTGGGGACCGGTCCAATGGTCGGTCCAGGGTAGTTGCTCCGCGCGTTGGCTTCCCGAGCGCCTTCGAATCCGCTCCATCCCCACCCCACGTCCCGAATCTGGAGCCGCCCGATGGGAGGGACCATCGCCAAGCTTCTCCACGGCCGACCGCAGAAGAGGTCCCGCGGGCGACAAGGAGCAAGCAGCCAGCCCGGGGTTGCGTCGTCAGTCGGTGCTGCGTCGTCGTCGTGCTGGGAGCAGCCAGTTACCCTGACAACCCAGCCAGTCAGCGCCGCCAGGAAGCTCCCCTGAACCCTGACGCCCGCGCTGGGCGGCCCCTCAAAGGCCTGCGCCAGCACGCTGAGCAGCGCAGCTCAGGTCTCGCTCAATCGAGCTGCCAGCGGCATCTGCAACTTGCTGAAGCCATGGCGGTAACGGACACTGCAAGCGCGCTCTGCAAGACGTTTTTTCGAGAAGCCTTCTGAGCTTGTCTCGGGAGCCGGGACACGGGCGTCAAGCATCCGCGCCTAGTGCAGCCCCAGCGAATGATTGAGTCGAGGCCCGCCACAGGGGACCGCAGCGCAGCCGGTGGAGCCGCCGGCGCCTGCAAGGGCTCCCGCCCGGGGCCTCGCGGCCCCACCGCTGCGACGTCACCCGCCTGTCGCCCCGCCAACCCCAGGCGAGTAAATAGAAAAGGACGTGGCTGGGCCAACCGCCATCGCGCCACCCGGCGACCCGGGAATGCAGAAGGTTGGGCAACGTCCTCTCTCTCCCCAGCCATCGCAATAACGAGAGCTGTCGCAGATCCACCGCCAGTCTGTTCAACCCGAGCTGGCAAGAATTCCAGTCCTGCTACCGAATAAGTCCACCTACCTCTTCACCTGCACTAGACGCAGACAAGGTCCTACTGATTGTGCTAGACGTCGTCTTCCTCCGCGTCGTCTGGGAAACATAGCCCGCAGCCACGCTCGCTCACTTTGTCACATTCCAGGTCGTCTTCCGAGAACGAACCCGCCCTCCCCGCGAAGCCGCTTCCTCGTTGTCGCTCGCTACCCATCTCGACACTTGGCATCGTCCGCTCCATTCCAGTGCCACCACCGAACGCTGCCGCATTCCTCGGAGCCCGCCCTCTCTCTCCTCACGCATCGATCGCCCGCCGTCTCGGGATCGCGGGTGGGAATCGCCGGAGCACGGGACGGATCGCCTCGCCTCGTCGGACGGTTCGCGGCACCAGGTCGGCTGCATCGATCGAAGCCCGTTTTGCGCTGTCGGCGCTTGAGAACCCAACCGTCGCCTTGACGACGGGGAGTGGGTTGCGCCGCCTTCCGGCTTCTTTCTCGCCGTTGCGGGAGAGCCATCGAGACACTCGTGCATGGTCAGCGGGAGCAGCTCTAGCAGCTCACATCGCGCCATGCCTCGATTCGAAATCGGGTGGGGACGTAAGTGATCGCTTGGAATGCTCCGTCCTCCAGAGACGGAATACGGCAAATATGCCATGTGCTGACGATCCGTGCTTCCAGGGTACATACCGTTTCTGGGCTACCACCATGTGCTCATGATCCTCATCGCCGTCGCCATCATCCTGCTGTCGCTTCTGCTAGCCGGATGCTCGTCGTCGTCGCCACTGATCCCCGACATCTTCCTCCTCTCGCTCTACTACCAGCACTACGAAGCCGTGCCCGACACGGCGCAGGTCGACTACAACATGCACACCGCCATCGAGAACATTGCCGGGGGCGCCAGCATGCAAGCCCGCGTCGGCTACTTCGGCATCTGCGTCAACCCCGACGGCGGCTCCTGGCTGTGCAGTAACAACGCTACGGCCCTGGCCAAGGAGGTGTCGGTGAACCAGGACCCGCTTAACCTCATCTGGCTGGCGTCGCAGTTCAAGGACATGATCGTCTTCCCCTACCTGATGTGAGTCGCTCTCCAAAGCTATCTTAATCGTCGTCGCTGACACGGCCGCAGCATCATCGCCATCATCTTCGCCTTCCTTTGCCTGCTCCTGCTCGCCACCTTTCCCGGCTGGCACGAGGAGGAGGACTCCGAGGGCTCCGAGCGCGAGGTCAAGCCCTTCCCCTCGCGTCCCGTCTCGCAGACCGCGCTCGCCATCATCTTCATCGCCTCCATCTTCATCCTCGTTTCCGTCCTGTGGCAGCACACGGCCTCGGTCGCCGCGTCCATCATCGCCCAGGACTTCGGCAACGGGGCCGTCAAGAGCGGCGTGGGGACCAGCGCCATGGTCATGGGATGGTTCTCCTTCACGCTGCTCATCATCGTCACCATCGGCCTGCTCGTCATGATACTCAGCATACGGGTGTTGGGCGATATGATGCGCGGTTGACGCATCGTCCGGCTGGCAGCGACGTTTGACGAGGGCTCACGGGATGTGAGACAAAAATAGTTACGCGCGAGGTAAGGATGGGCGGCTTTCAGAATGGTCAAGACGCATCAGCATCGGAGTTACAGAGGCGTTTTTTCTTCACTGGCATCATAATCATTCCCCGATGAGACCAGCAGCAGCCAGCGTACGACCTACAGCAGCATCAGCTGTTTCTGCTCCGCTCGCGACGACACGAGTCGCGGCGGGTCCTTGGGAGAGGCGAGCGATGTCTGATCGATTTGATGGTTGGGAATTTATCGAAACGAAAGGGATGGGTATACAACGCGACGGATCAAGACTGTGAATATTCATGTTGGGCAATGAGTCATGTACAATACGGAGCGATGGAAAGATGATGGGTAGACGTCTACGAATGGAAAGGATTCCCCAAAACAGGACTTGCTCAAAAGCAAATTCGTCTCGCGCGATTACCCATCGTCAAAGACAAGATCAACGCAATGCACTGCTCTGCCGTAAAAATTGATTACCATTGTTCACTTTTTGGAACTGTCCTGAAACGCCATAAGCCTACACAGCAAAAGGTGCTGCTCACCGTGACCTTGGTCGGCAGAGCATCCTTCCGTCCCGAATCCAACAAGCCGCCACCTAGCAGTATCTATCATACATGGTCGGGCATCACAGCTTGAACGGATGCGCCTCGGTGTTGAGGACCCATTCGTCCAGGCTGATGACGTTCGTTTCCGAGAAGAGGAGATAGTAGTACTTGAGCGTCTCGGCGATCCAAAAGCTCTCCATCTCGTTCTTGAGCTCCGGCTCCTTGGCCATGACGTCTTGCACGGCGCTGTTGGCTATGGCGGTCCGGGTGGCGCGCACCGTCGCTTCGAACATGGTCCATCCCTTGTCCATCCAGGTTGGGTCGCCGGTGATGCGGTACATGTACCACACGGACTCGATGGCCTCGGGGCTGTGGCAACGTAAGCCAGCGTTCACGGGCAAGAGGGTCACGTTATAACTTACCGCAGGATGTAGTGCCTCCAGGGGACGGAGACCATTCCTGGCGGGAGACTGTTGCCCTCGATGACTTGCTGCACATATTCCGCGTGGGACAACGGCTTTTCCCGGGTCGGGCTTGTTTTCCCATCTCGCTGCGATCGAAGAGGGGGTGTCTTTGGTGGGCTTTCGGAGTCGCTCTTCGCGGCGCCAGAGCCGTCATCTGTCGAAGCCTTGTCCGAACTAGACGACGACGAGTCCTCTGCTGACGTCTTGGATTCCGGGCCCTTCATGCCTAACTTGTCCCGAAGAGACTGTGGCAGCTCTGAGCCTTCTTCCTCGTTCTCGAGGCGGGAGTTGGAAGAGGCCTTCCTTGGGTCTGCTGCGGGGACAGCCGCTCGCTTCTCGAGCCCGCCTGACGTGCTGGATTCGTCGTCTTGAGACCGCTTCTCGTTGTCGGTCTTCGCAGCCTTCTCTTTCTCTGCCCGCTCATGCTCTTCCTGCTCCACCTCCCACTTCCGCACCTCCTCGTCTCGCGAGTCCTTTTGTAGATCTAAATGGTCCCACCACAGCGTCTCGTTGAATTCGCACTTTTCTAGCGTAGGGCACGGTACAACGCGAGCGGACTCCGGCATGATGCCCGAGGGCGTTGACTGGTACGCCCAGACGCAACCGTCCGTAAGTTTCTTGGCGGTCTCAATGTCCTGGGGCCGGTCGAAAAGCTTGCCGCCCAGGCCATACATACCGCCGACGAAGCAGGTTAGGTGAGTGAGTTCGAACTCAGACTCCAGATCATTGGAAGGATCCCCACGCGAGCTAGCCTTGGAGGTGAACAGGACGTCCCAGTCGCCCTTTATCATGGGCCGATACAGCAGCCATTCGTTGGTGCCATTGATCGCGTCCTCGTAAAGCTTCTGATACTTTGGCTCTCGGCCGCCGAGAAGCAGATACTCCTGTTCAAAGTCAGCCAGATCCCAAGCTGAGAGCGACCACACTCGGGATTTTACCTTTGGAAAGTATTCGTAGGCGGAGTCTTGGGCACCTCCCAGGTGAAATTTTTGGGTGTCCCAGCCGTTGGGCACCAGTCCCTGCGGCACGCAATCCCACGCTGCACGTTTTCCGTCTGCTGCCAGCGGTCCCGCTTGCCTCTTGTCGCTCGAACCCGTCGTGTCGGACGCGGTCTTCGCCGCATCGTCACCCCGCGATTCGGCAGAGGTATCAGACCTACGCTCAACACGATCATCCGAGATGGAACGGCGCTCTTTGAGCCTGTTGGCCTCCAGGACGGAGTTCAGTTCCTTCTGGGACCCACCGAAGCCCTCCGGCTCGGTGAGGAGTTCCTGAGAGCTAAGCTGCTTCTGGGCTTCCTTGCTCAGCGAGTCTCTGATGGTTGTGGCGGTCCTGTTGCACCCCGAAACGTCCAAGTTTTCGGGGAAGAGGCCCGGTAAGAATGTGCCTTCCTTCTGCAGCTCGACGAGGGCATTGGTGATGCGGTCGATGGCGTCGTAGTACTTGTGCTGAGCGGTAAGCTGAGCGAGGCGGGTAAACTCCATCGACAGCGTGGCGAGCTCCGCGATGCTGGCTCGACTGGCAATGCGGGGCTGTGAGGAATGCTGAGGCTGCCAATGGTAGTACATGATGGGCATCCTATTGGGCGTGTCGAAGATGCCCATCAAGATCTCGGCGAGCTCCACTGCCTTGTCCAGGAGAAAGGAGTAGCCGCCGGCAGCACCGCCGGTGACATCGAAGGCGGCGATCAGTCCGCCAAGGTAGCGGATGGTGGTCTCGAAGACGGGAATATCGCTGCGGGGGCTGTAGGTGAAGTCGATGTCCTTGACGGCCTTGGCAGCCTCATCGAACTCGTCCTTCAAGCCAGCAATCCACAGCGTATCGAGCGAGTCGACCAGCGTGGCAGACCAGCCACAGAACGGATCGCGATATTTGCCGGAGACGGGGGAGAGCTCGTCGTGCATCCACGCGTGCTTCTTGTAGCCGGCCCAAGAGCGTTCCAGCTCCACCTTGACCTTGCTCTGCCGTTCGGTCCTCTTGGCCTTGGCTTGCTCGGACTCCGGACCGAAGTTATACTGAATCTTGGGGATCTTCTTGGCTCGTCCAGTTGGTAGCGTAATGATGGACTCCTTGGCCACGGGGAAATTCTCCTTGGGCTTAGCCCAGTGTATCTTGGTCTCCTTGGGCGGCGTGTCGGGAGTAGAATCTTTCGGAGGGTTCTTCCAGCGCATCGGCTCGTCATTCTCCTGGGATTTCCCTTCGGAAGTATGGTCTTTAGAGGCGGCATGGTCCGTCTTGGCGCCTACCTCGCCGGCCTCGTCCTTCAATTTGGGGATCGTCACGCCAACGTGCTCATCATGGTCCGATTTCTCCTTCGGCTTGTCGTCGCCGGCCGACGTAGAACTGTCCTTCAATGGGCCGTGCGGCAGGTTGGCGGGCGGCGAATTCGCCTCATCGTGAGACTTTGGAGCGGGCTGCGCTTGCGGGAGGGGAGGCGGTGGGCGACGGAAGGCGTCGCGGCCGGGCTGTTGGTGCGCCGAGTTCTGGACGACGCGGTAGAGCAGGAAGACAATTACCACGGCGCAGATGAGGGAGAGCCTGTACCGGCGTCGTGCCATCGTGACGGTCGCTGAAGGAAGGGTTCACGCGCCGTCGGGGCGGATCTCGAAGGCCGGTAGACGGCGTTGCAAGGGGGCGAGCTGCTGTCCTAAGCCGGCCGCATTGCTCGGTTTCGCGCTCGAGGGTCGAACTTGAACGTCCGCGATGGTCTGCAACGCAGACAGAGCCTGTGCGCTTTGGTAGGCCGCGAAGGAAACGCGAAGGATCGAAGGCTGGCGGAGCTAGCCGGTCGGCGTATGTGTGGTATGCCAAAGCGATGTCTATGAGACAAGAAAATAAGTAACAACACGCTGCCGCCGCGTCTGCAATCGACGAATACGCAGCAAAGCCCTAGAGGCGACACAAAGCCACAAAATGAAGAGCAACGTTGGAGCAAGGAGAAGAGAAAGTGCCCAAGTCGCGAGAACTGGGTCAAGCTGCGTTGGCGGTCGCAGCCGTGGTCCACTGCCAGACCCGTACTGTACCGGACCGTACCCGCCCATTGCTCCTGCAGCCAGCGGACGGGCCCCTTTCCGGTGCCCCACACCTTCAGCAACCCACCCATCCCTTACGAGTACGGAGTACCTAACTGAGCTACCTTACCTACGAGTAACATACTGTACCTCACGTTATTCGACTGGCAGGCCTACCTCACCTAACCTAACCTAACCTAACTGTCAAGCTTCCAGCCCGGGCCACACCTGGGGCGCCTGCAGGGCATCGCAGGGGCAGCGGGCGGCCTCCACCAGCGGCACGAACGCTCCAACCAGACCCTGCCACCTCGACGCCGCTTGGCCGGGCCGGGCAGGTCAGCACGCCTGTGGCCAAGCATGCGAACAAGTCTATTTGTCGGCCGCGCTACGCCGCACCTCGTCCCCCACGTCTTCTGCGCCTCGGTAATAGCCCGTGAGCTGTCTCGCGGCGGGGTCCCCATCCCAACGTACGAGTACGTTGTACGAGAGCTCTAGCACACGGGATACGAGACTCTTGTCTCGCACCACTTCCCTAGAAATCCTCCCTGCTCGTAGAGGGCGAATGTCCTCCGAGGCCGATTCTTCATCTCGCCTGTCCATCAGACCAAACGTCGTCCCAGCACCACATTGTTTCGCCGCCGTTTCAGGAGCGCTCACGGGCAATCGACCAGTCCCGTCAAGACTCCGATTGTATCAGTGGCATTTAGGCTGTAAAGACAGCGGCTCTACGGAGTGTACGGAGTGCAGACGTGCATGTGCTTCGCACCAGACGGACCTAGCGAATGCCAGCCAACATGGAGCTCGGATCGCCGAACCAAGCCCACCTTCAAAACAGAGTCCCGCGCCTTCGCTTGCAGTGTTGCCGACCCAGAAACATGTACATTAAAAACTGCCTTTACAAACCCATCGCGAACGGCATGCGCCGCTTATTTGGCGATTCTTGCGTCAGCCTCGTATTTGACCTTGATCTTGGTGTACAGCTCCGTGTCGTAAAAGTTGTAGTTGGGATCCAGGTCGCAGAACGGATGCTGCGAGAGCAGCACGTCCGCCGTGGGACGGTCAAACGGGTTCCTGCGGTCCAGTCAGTAACGCTGCTAATAAGGACAAAA
>JALHCF010000091.1:0-39919 GCA_024341135.1 Tolypocladium album
GCCGGTAGAGGTGCGAGTCGGCGACGTTCTCGACGGGGCTCGTCGCCGCCAGCTCGTCGAGGTTGGCCCACGCATCGGGGACGCTGTACCGCTCCTCGTCGGCGACGGACGCGCGGCGCGCCCGTCGTCTGCTGCCCGCCGAGGAGGTGCTCACGGCGCGCCGGCGTCGGCCGACGGGCGTCTCGTCGTCGACGCCGCGGTGCGACTCTGGCGCGTCGTACGCCACCGGGTGCCAGCGCACGCCGTCTTGTCGTGTGCCCTCGCTCATGGACGCTGCGTCGATGGAACTCTAGCGCGCTGCTCCTTCTTGCGACAAGGAGAAGGCATGGCTCTCGGAGGAGTCGAGATGATAAATGGCACTCGGTCAAGAGGAGACTTCGTCTGTCGTGGGTCCGCAACTCCGGGTCGCAGGCGAAGTTGTAGGCCAGCCGCAGTTCCGAAAATCAACCGCATTCGTTCCAGCGCCATGCTAGCCGTGACTCCCGCGAGATCCGCCAGATCCGTCGTGACCCCTGTCGCAGACGCCGCGACTAAAGATGCCGCCTTACTCATTGGAGAATTCGTGCGATTCGCGAAAAGGGAAAGTCGCGCATCTAGGTGGCCGTCCGGGCTGCAAATAAAAAATACGCGCTGCCGAGGCATTCCGTCTTGTGCAGGGTCGAAGCTGGCCTGCACTTCATCCCCTGCAGCTCCCACTGTCCACTGCCGTTTCGAGGCTCCTGCAGCCTCCGTGGTGGGCCAGCTCCCCCACCTGGCACGGGTCCCCAATCGGCCCCGCACCCGCCCTGTGCCCCTCTCCCCCCGGTCCAAGCTCCCCGCCCTGCCCCGTTGCGAGAGGTACGGTAAGGTACCGCAGGAACGCAACCTCACATCAGCAGCGCATCCCTTCTCATCTTCCCCTCTCCTCCTCTTCCTCCTCTCTCCTTGGCCTCGCCCCGTCACCCCGCGGTGCGCCCCCGTTTGCCTCTGCGCACCCTTTGCTCTTCCGTTCATCGTGTACGCGAATCCGTCATATCCTGTATCAATACTACGTAGTACGAAATTAAACAGCTCCCGCACAATGGCCTCCCTCCCGTCCAACGTCCACGTCTCGCAGCATCCCTGCCTCCAGGCCAAGCTGAGCCAGCTGCGCTCCCACGCCACCGACGCAAAGGACGCCAAGTCGCTCGTTCACGACATTGGCCTGATACTCGCGTGCGAGGCGCTGGCCAGGAACATGTCTCCCGTCGACGGCCGCAAGGTACCTTAGCTCTCGAGGTGGCGTCGGCGGCACCGGCCTTCGTGAATGCGCTGCTGATGAGAGGCCCAGGACAAAACGCCCCTCGGCTTTGAATACACAACCAGAGCCGCCCTCCCGCAGACCATGTGCATCGTCCCCATCCTGCGCTCCGGCCTCGCCATGGTCGAAGGTCCGCCTCCCTCCTCGTCGCCGCCGAGCGCGTCCCTCTAACGCCGTACAGCCGTCCAGACCGTGCTCCCCCGCCCCGTGCCCGTCCACCACCTCGGCATGTATCGCGAGCAGAGCACCCTCGCCCCCGTCGAGTACTACAACAACCTCCCCCATCACATCCCCGGCGACTCGGCCGAGCCCGCCAGCTCCCTGGCCGTCATCGTCGACCCCGTCATCGCCACCGGCGGCACCTGCGCCGCCGCGATCCAGACCCTGCGCGAGTGGGGCGCCAAGAAGGTCCTCGTCCTCTCTGTTGTCGGCGCTGAGGACGGCGTGCGCAAGGCAGCCGAGGAGTGGCCCGAGGGCACCGAGCTGTGGCTCGCCGGCCTCGATGCCAAACTGACGCCCGAAGGCATGCTGGAACCGGGCCTCGGCGACATTGGCGATCGGTTGTTCTTGACGATTGGCAAGTAGGGTGGCGTCCTTTGTGAATGTCTGGTCCCGCGAGGGCTTCACGGTGTTGGCATAAATGTTCGAGCAATTCTTCAGTTGATAATATCAGTGGTATCCGAGCATGCTAGTGTATAACCTTGAAGCTTTGACCACCACTCGTTATTTCACAGTGTACTGCTCCTCGTCCAGCAAGGTCTTTTCCTTCCAGCATTCCTCGACCCAGCTTCCCGTCACCAGTCGCGGCACCTGCCTCCGTGAACTGATGTGCTTGCGCAGCTCGTCTGCCACCTCACCCGTCTCCATCGGATCACCCCCAACGATGACAACATGCGTCACGCCCAAGTCGTCCAGACTGTCCGCGCATCTTCCGCCACCGTACTTGACGTAGCGCGCCAATTTGCTCACCAATCTTTCGCTCGTGCCCTCGACGGGGCGGAGGTACACCGCAAGCCGCTGGAACATGAACCTACGCATGTATGACAGCCCTTTGCCATGATCCTCCAGTTGCTGCAGGAACGCTGCCGCGTCAAACGCCTCCGGGTCTTCGAAGTTGGGCATGTCGGCCATGACCTCCCTCAGCTCGTCAGCCGACACGTCCCTCGCGTAGCTGTCGCCGTACGCATCCGTGCTGCGCTCCGCCTCGGCCTCCGTCGCCTCCGTCGCACGAAACAAGTGACACGCCTCGTAGGGCAGCAAGAACGGCCCTTCGTGCTGCTCGAGGCAGTCTCGGATCCACCGAGGCCGGACGATGTCGACGTCGCCGCCCTTGACGAGGCTCGCCACCTTGACGACGTTCTTGTCCGCGACCAGCACCATGCTGGTCCCCGGCGCGGCCCGCTGGGACACGCTGCCGCCGTGCTCCTTGATGGCCGCCTCGACCTGCGTCTTGCTCTTCTTCCACGGCCGCAGCGACTCGGAGAGCACGCAGAACTCCAGCCCGTCGAACACCTTCGATCCAGACCTGGGGCCCGTCCCAGCCTCCATCGGCGGCGCCGCGTCCTCGCCCGCGATGACGAGCTCCCGCCTAACGCGCTTCGGGTTGCGCCGCTTCCGGTCCTCGACCGTCATTGCCTTCTCGCGCGATTCCTCGTCGACCTGCCGCTTTAGCTCCTGGAACTCCTCGAGCGTCAGCGCCGAGTCCCAGCTGCGGTCCAGGCGCAGCCGGCGGAGGCGCGGGAAGCGCAGCGTGAAGCCCTTGGCGAAGCTGTCCGAGGGCCCGACGCTCGCCGCCTTCACGGATACGACGAAGGAGTCCTTGGGCCTGATCCACACGTCGGGCCGCTCGAGCTGCTTGCTCTCGCCGCCGCCGAGCTCGATGTACCTAGACGGCGGGTTTTTGGGGTCCCACTCCACCCACTTGCCCTCGGTGTGGTGCCGGATCTGCGCGTAGTCCTCGGCGCGGAACCCACCGCCCACCTTGAAGAAGCTGAAGCACTTCTCCGGGTCGGCGCCCGCCTGCACGTGGTTCTGCGTGACGCGCAGCCCGCACAGGAAGGACGACAGGGAGCCGCCGCGCCGGCCGGAGCCGTAGTAGCCGCCGACGACGACGCAGTCGAGGGACTCGCCGAACTCGGCCATGTACTCGGGCTTGACCTTTAGCCAGTCGTCGTTGCGGCTATTGAGGCGGTACATGGACCGCGGGTTCTTGAGCACCAGACCCTCGGATGCGTTGGCGACGACCTCGCGGAGCAGCGGCTCGATGGCGTCGGCGGTCGTGGCGCTGGTGTGGGCGTGGATCTCGAGGCGGCGGTGGACGGGCCTGACGGCCTTCTCCAGGGCGCGGTGGCGGTCCCGCAGCGTGTACTGCGTGAGCTGCTTGTCGTTGAGGTACAGGATGTCGAAGACGCGGAACAGCGGGCGGTGGCCGGCCGCGTCCGAGTCGGACCTGTTCTTCTGCTCCGAGATGGCCGCCGTCTTGAGCGTCCCGAACGGCACGATCTTGTCCATGCCCATGTCCCACGTGATCATCTCGCCGTCGAGGATCAGGTTGCGCACCCCCGGTGCGAAGGCGTCCTTGAGGTGGCGCGTCAGGCTCGAGTTGTCGTCGCGGAGGCCGTCGCCGTAGAGGTACGTGTAGTCCTTCGCCTTGCGCGACCAGAAGCAGAAGCGGCGGCCACCGGGGTGCTCGGGGTCCTCGACCATGTGCATCTGCATGCGCTCGCCGTCGAGCTTCTCCTCGATCCAGAACTCCGGGTCGTCCTCGGTCGGCCGCAAGAGCTCGATCATCTTCTGGAAGGAGGACGGCATCTGAAACTGGGCGAGCTGCGGCTGGAAGCACTGCATCGGGGCGATGCCAGCGTCCTCCTGCTCGAGCCGGAACTCCGGGTTGTACAGCTCCCAGCACACGCGGCGAAGGCTCGACGACACATTGAATAGGGTGTCGGCGTCAGGGTGCCACAGGTACAGCAGCGTCTTCTCGGTGGCGCCGACCTTCATCTGCTTGAGGATGATGCGGATGAGCCACATGATCTCCTCGGCGTTCATGCGACGGTAGAAGGTCTCGAAGACGCGGAGGTTCTCGGCGTCGCCCGACGACGCTGCCAGCCTGTCCAGCTGCTCATTGACCTCGGCGATGGTCATGTCGCCTACGTCGGTGCGCATCGGGCGCTTCGACAGGACCTCGAAGCACCGGCCGGCGAAGTCGCCGGCGAGGCGCGCCGCCGCGGTCTGGCCGGGGATCTTCCAGTGCAGCAGGCTGTAGCCGTCCTCGGAGTTCTTGTCGATCTTCATGAGCTTGACGAGCAGCTTCCCGACGGCGTTCTCCTTGAGGCCGTAGACGCCGCGGTCGCGGTCCTTGTCGGGGAGGATGAGCCGCAGGGCCGGGTAGAAGTCGTCGCCCACCTCCTTGCGCCATCGCGTGATGAACCTCTCTATGATGTGTCGACGCTGCTCCTGCGGCGACAGGCTGTGGGCGCCCTGCGGCCCCCTCTTGCGCGCGGCTCCTCCGGTGGGCTGCTTCTTGTTCTCGTTAAGAGGGTTGAAGAGATCCAGGAAGAGGTGGTGGAAGGCCAGCGTCTTGGAGTGATTCCTGGGGCGGTTCGGGTACCTGACCAGCATCAGCGTGAGTCTTGACTACTGCAGAGCAAGGGCATCGCGAACTTGTCCTCCAGCTCCTCCTTGGTCATGCCCCCCGAGCCGTACTGTATCTCCTCCTCTCTCGCGGCGTCCGCGTCGGGAGCCCGGTCCATGCTGCGCTGGCTTATTCCCTCGTGCTCATTTCTCGACTATTGCAAATGGCATTTCCGCCAGAGAGTGGGATGCAGAGAAGCAGAACGACGTCGAAACGCGGCGCGCGCTCCTTAAACGCGGTAGGTTGGTGAGCCGAGGAGGAGTCTAGCCGCATCGCTAGCCCAGCTTGCCCAGGCAGGCGCCGTTGCTGCCTGTGACCGGTGACCTCACGGGCGCGTTTTGGGTAATTTGCGGGTCTCTCCGCCGAACAGCCGACGTTACACAGCTGTCAACACATTTAGACACGGCGCAAGACAAAATCTATTCCACTGCTACTGGCTTCTAATCCATCTTGGATACCTTTTTGCGAGACTTGTTCACAAATCGTCAGGGGCCTCAAGATGCCTCCGGTCTGATTCACCCGTGCCTCATTCATCTCGTTCAAATGGAGCCCATCACGTCTCCGTCGCTCGCCAACGCGCCTCTTACTGGCTGCGGGTAATCATGTCGTCGCGCGAGGGACCGGTGCCAATCCAACCAATCTTCACCTACACAGATCAATGTCAGCATGCTGCATGCAGTGCTCTGGGCCGAGCCGAGTCGCTACTCACCCCGCAGAACTCCTCGATGAACTCGACATATGCGCGGGCTTGCTTGGGCAAGTCGTACTGCTCGGTGCTCGTTAGATAGCTTCTCGCGGAGGTAGCGTTGGATCACGTACGTAGGTCTTGGCGTGCGTCGTCGGCTTCTGCCAGCCCTCGAACTCCTTGTAGACGACCTCGCACTTCTCGAGGAAGCCGAGGTCGGCGGGGAAGTAGTCGAGCTCGACGCCCTCGGGAGACTTGTAGGCGACGGCGACCTTGATGACGGGGAACGTGTCCAGCACGTCGAGCTTCGTCAGGTTCAGGGCCGTATAGTGGTTGACGGCCACCGAGTACTTGAGCACCACGAGGTCGAGCCAGCCGCAGCGGCGCTTCCGCCCCGTGCTGACACCCCACTCGCGGCCGATCTCCTGCAGCTTGGTGCCGGCCTCGCCGTGGTCCTCCGTCTTGAAGATGCCCTCGCCGACGCGCGTGGTGTAGGCCTTGACGACGCCGATGACCCTGTCGATCTTGGTCGGGTTGAGCGCGAGGCCGGTGAAGATGCCGCCGAGGCCCGTGTTGCTGCTGGTGACGTAGGGGTACGTGCCGTAGTCGATATCCAGCATCAGCGCGTTGGCGCCCTCGACCAGAAACTTCTGGTTCTGGTCCTGCGCGTGCTTCATGAACTGCACGGCATCGACGCAGTACGGCGCCAGGGTCTGGCGGTACTGCTTGAACCGCGCGATCTCCTCCTCGACGTCGTACTGGAGGAGGTCGCCGAAGCGCTTCTTGTACCCGCTCGCGAGCTGGCGCAGCTTGCGCTCGAAGACCTCCTCGTCGAAGATCTCGTGGATGCGGACGCCGCTTCGGGCGGCCTTGGTGCTGTAGGACGGGCCGATGCCTAAAAGAATTAGCCTCGTTCCAAGATCTCAGCCATAGGACGGGCGCCTACCCCTTCCGGTCGTGCCAATCTTGCGCGAGCCAAGCTATCCAGCGTCAATCTTGCGCGTTGTGGTTATCTCGGTGCTTCGCGGAAGCCTACCTCGACCTCCTCGAGCCCGTCGACGGCGGCGTGCAGGTCAAAGTCGACCTGGCATCGGTCGGAGACGAGGATTCGGCCCTCTGTGTTAAGCCCCTTGGCTTGCAGCTCGGCAAGCTCCTTGAAGAAGCTGGGCACATGGAAGACGACGCCAGAGCCGATCAGGTTGATGCAGTTGGGGTTGACGAGGCCAGAGGGGAGCAGATGGAAGCTGTCGACCGTGTCAGCACGTGTCGGTATTACGGCCGTAACGTTCGACCGCGTCGAGGCTTGTGTACCTGTACGAGACTCCATTCGCCCTGCAGTTCCATGTCAGCTTCGTGCGCGCAAGGACATCAGCGACGCGGCAACGGGGAGGCTCACACAATCGAGTGTCCGGCGTTATGGCCGCCCTGTAGAAGACTGTCTTAGCACGCAGTACGGGACACGGCGCGTCACGTCGGCCGACTCACAGCGGCTCGTGCGCAGAGCGTCACCTCGGGGCAGAGGATGTCGGTGAGCTTGCCCTTGCCCTCGTCTCCTGCGTTGCGAATCGCGCGGTCAGTCGTCGCACTCGGCGATGTGCAGCCTCGAGGGGCGCTGGAGGTGTCGCGACCCTGTGCGCGGGCTTCACTAACCCCATTGTGACCCCAGTATTATGGTCGCCATGGCCGCGGACTCGTTAGCGGGGGGAATTGACCCGGATTGAATCGAGGGAATCGAATGAACAAGACGAGATGTCGTTGCTGAAGCGCAAAAACCTTCCAAAGCCCCGCGACGGTTCGCCGGGGCGAGCAGTTTAATATGGCGGTCGCGAAGGCGGTGGTGGGGGTGGAGGTCTGACTCAACCCTCCCCGGCCGCCCTCCGTCGCCGACTTACGACATCGTCCCTTGCCTCGCGCGATGCCGCGCTACCTCGACCCTGCGATGCCCTTCTACTAATAATCGACCGCCCTTCCGAATGCCCTTTTGCGCCCGCCGCGCTTGCTAATATGATGGAAGTGCTATGTGGGAGAATATGCGCCGCCGCGCCGCGCGCCCTTGGTTAAAGTTATTAGTTAGCGCCCTGCTGACTAGCACCCGTAGGGAAGTTAAGGCTCCGTTACGCCTCGAGTCGCTCAGGGTTATAATAAATATATTCCTATCGGAAAAGAAAAACTCAATAACGCTCTTTGGCGATGGCGATAGCGGCGGCGGCGTGTCTTATATATTTAGATTAACTATTATAAACTCGAAGCGAATAAAGCACGTAGAAAAATATGATGATATCTACGTGGAGATTATAGAGGATTACCCGTCTACTACCCTAGCTCATCGGCACCCCCGGTACGTGTCCATTGCCTAGGTAGAAATGAATATTATCCTAAGGATATATACTAGGGAAAGAGATTAATATCTTCAGCATCAAATCGCTTTATATCTTCCGTAGGCAGCTTAGATAGCGAAGACTACCGCGGCGGCCAGGCAACCCGCGCTCCAAGCAAGAGTAGAAGCGCCAGCCGTCACCGGTGACACAGGCGCCTTAGCCGGGCTCTGCGGAGTGGCAGCCTTGGTCGGGCTCTGCGGAGTGGAAGCCTTGGTCAGGCTCTGCGGCGTGGCATCCTTGGTCGGGCTTAGCCCTTTGATAGGCTTGGTGGCGGGGCCAGAGTGGTTTCCAGCCTTGGCGGGGTGGCTCTGGATCGGCTTGATAGCAGGGAGAGGGGCAGAATCGCAGGCAGGGCCAACGCAGCCAACAGGGACAGGTGTGGCGCAGGCAGCCGCTTCACAGACCACAGTGTAGGTAGCTCCAGGAACAGTGGTCGTGATGGTGATGCGGTCAACCGGGGTCGGTGCAGGGCGGCAGCCGGCGGTGCAAATGGTCTCGACACGTGTGGTAATCGTGCCATCAATCGTACGCGTCACAGTCACAGTCGCGTTGTGAGGAACCCGTGCCGACGTGATAGGTGCAGGAGTGGTGGTGGTGGACTTCACAGATGTAGACGTGGCGACAGGGGTGCTGGTCGTGGTAGGAACAGTAGTAGAGCTCGATGTCAAGGTAGATGTCGAGGTGGATGTCGAGGTGGATATCGAGGTGGATATCGAGGTTGATGTCGAGGTGGATGTCGAGGTTGATGTCGAGGTTGATGTCGAGGTGGATGTCGAGGTGGACGTCGAGGTGGATGTCGAGGTGGACGTCGAGGTGGATGTCGAGGTCGGCGTCGGGGTGGGCGTAGGTGTCGTCGAGGTCGACGTCACGGGTGGTGGAGGAGGCGGAGGCGCGGGACCGAGTTTAGCAGTGAAAGTTCCCTTCTTGTTCATGTGCTCATCCGAATGACCCCAATTCGATGACCAATATGGGCCGGTCATGTGGTAGTTAAGAACGACATCGATGTTGCCGTAGAACTTCCTCCCGAGGTCTAGCTCGTAATTTCCATTTTCCCCGCTGCCCTCGTGCGAATAATCAACACCGTTGACGTTCAGCGTATAGTCGAACCACAACGGCTTATCGTTGTCTCCAGCTGAACGCCATTTGAGGAAATAATAATACTGAGCGTTTGATAGCCACAGCTCGAAGGCTGTCGTCTGTTCTTTCTGTCGCAAACAGAGCTTGACTGTCACCTTCGTATACCCGGTTTCCCAAAGCCACTCATCAGAGCAATCGTGGAGGTCATTGGCACCAGCCAAAGTGGCAATGGAAACCTGACGAGCCACTGGATTCGCTGTAGTAGCCAGCGCACCCCTGGGCTCAGCGTCGGCGGGTGCAGCCCTCGCGCCGAGGGCCAGGAGCGACAGAAGAGGTGCGGTAAGCAACATGACGGTTGTTAAGTGGGCCAAGTTCGCAGTAAGTGAGTGTGTTTGGCGGTTCCACGAATGAAAACAAGCGAGTGTGATAGAACTTAAGCAGAAAGCCTTATGATATAGGTGAGAGAAGAACAAACCCTAGATCAGGGAACATGGGGGTGTTATATAGCAAGAGTTATCACCTTTAAGGTTGCATTCCGCCTATCCCCCTGGGAAGCTGGAGTAATTTGCCTATAGCATTATCGGACGATTTATCGTCTTAGCAATTTGACTTTGGTATTGTTCTGCTGTTTGTAGACAATAGTTTTGTTGAGAGCGCCCGGGTGAGCGCATTGCAGTGAGCAAGGCATCTCGGCTCTTGAGTTAGACGTATAGCTCACTCGTATAGAGTGCCTTCCCCTTGCGTGAGCGCGAGTCTCATTGGCCAGCAGCCCGCTGGAGAGGCAAGGAGAGTCTCGGCTCAGCACATCCCAACCAGGCCAAGTGTTTGTGTCTCACTCTACCAAGCTCTCGGGCAATTTTAACTCGACTACTCTGCACCGATAAACTCCTCTCGTTCTGATGGCACGGGCGACAAAATCAGCATTCTTAAACCATCTGGATCCTTAGCTATGCAAGGGGCCTCGAAGGCGGGGTAGAGGTTCGATTAGCGACAGTACCCGTGCGAGAACGAGTATACGGAGTAGCTTGAAACCCATCATGGCTTGCACGAGTAGCAAGAGCGACATATTGCAGCGAGCTCCGAATCAGCTATAGGCGCGAAGAATCAGCCGCCAAAGCCGTCGCTCTACCCCGAAGCAAGTGGTATCACAAAAGACCGTCGCTGTGACAGCCCTCTGCAGTTGCGCTCCTCTAACTACGTATATGTCAGCTATTTTCAGTTCAGTCGCGCGCACCCAGTTGTCTGTGTTTAGGTGTAAGTGGCGGTGCTAATTAGGCAACGTAGCCGAGCTCGGGGAATTCTAGTGGTGCGGTTCCCCACTCAGCAACGCGGTGGGGGATGCGAACTAAAGGGTCACGCTCTGCTAGGCTCTCCCCATTGGCTCGGGACTGCGGTATTTGATCAGGTTCGTAAGGTAATCTTGTCCGCTGCCCCGAGGCCCCGTAAGGCTGCAGGGCTGAGGCGGTCGGGGACTCGGCGGAGCGGAAGTCGTGGCCGCTGTACTCCGTATAGCGTCGCGCATTTCGAGCCGGCGATGCGTTGGGTGGGCCGATCGGCGGGTGATTGTGCTCAGCGCACGCTCCGTCTGGTCGACCACCAAGGATCCACGTACTTCTACTAAGTGACTTTCGCTAGTTTGTCGAGGACGAACTAGCGCACCAAAGGCGCAGGGCACCGACCGTCTTCGTAGACTGAATAGGCGGGCCTGCCAATAGCAAAACGGGAGGGTAATGGGAGAGCAGTGTAAAGGCCAGCGGCCAGGAGAGTGCTGGATCACATAATACCAATCACTGAAAAGTGCACAAGAGACCACGAAGGTCCCTCAACAAGGTAGGAGGGCGAAACGTCCCTCTATTTTCTAAAACTATAAAGAGCTTATCAAGTCTGTGGGCATATTATACCATCTAATCATAAGGATCAGAGTCTACCCTTTATGTCCTTAGCCTCGTAGAGCCGTTAGTCTAACCTTCCTTCTTTCCTTAGCCTCAGGTCCCTGCCATCCGTGCTACCATCCTTCTGCAACGCCTAACCGTCCGGGCACCCGTTTTTCCCATGATCACCTAATCTATCCTTTATCAGATTCGGGGTCTGACGCTCCGCCCCGACAAACTAGCACCGGGAATTTGCAGCCTGTTTTCCGACTCGCAGTGGAGCGCACTCGCTAAACCCTAGGCCCCTTAAACCCTAGATATAAATGAGGATTTTATTTCGACGTCATTCTAGAAAGAAGAGTTAACGGCACTCGCACAGAACAAGGACATAAATAGATTCGTCATATGGAGTAGTAACAACTCGATAGGAGGCCAGGAGCCCTGGTTGAATGCGACGCGTACGTTTCTTAAGGAGTTGCCTTTGTCACCGACCATGGTGTTAGCGGCTACGAGTACGAGACCTGAATTCAGCTAGCCAATCTACTGGATATCAAAGGGAATCACAAAGCTACAAAAGCAACTCCCAAAAAGTAACACTTATCAGAGCCTTCTATATCTAAGGTCCTAATTTTCTCATAGGTAGATTCAATTCAAAGGCTAAGCTTACTCTAGTGTGACCCTTAGCTAGCCACTGTAACGGGCGAGATTGTGGTATACTTAATGAACAGGTGCCTTAGTATTGTCTATTTAGACTTAAGGAAAGAAGGAAACGTGCCAAGGAAAGGGGAAGCCTATGGACGCGACTAGGATATTGGGAAAGACCCGGCAAGGTCGCCGGTCAACGGCTCGGCATGGCAAGGGTCCCGGTTCTGGGTCTGGCAGAGCTAGGTTCATTATACCGGGCATAACCAGTTCCAGCCAGTTCGTATTAGGTACTTCGAGTCTAGACTATTGACATATTGTGGATATGCCTAGTAGTCCATCTCATACCGTTGCTGATCGAAAAAGGCTGACACTCCAATGAAGGCTTTATAGACTGAGGCTCCCCCCGGCGCCTGGACGTCCGCAAGCGTTCTGTAGTGTGTATCCATAAGTCGCCGAATCGCGGATGGCTCGTCCGTCTGCCGTCCTCCCCATGCCGCGTTTGCCAACATACCCTGCGATATTGTTGTCAAATGAGATACATCGTAGAAAATGTGTGGGAATATAGTAAAATTTAGCGACTAATTATATATATATGGGCTTGAGAAAAAGAAAATAAGAAATGTCGAGTATAAAAGAATGCTTAGGAGCCCGTAAAGGTCCGAGTTGAAAGTAAGAGCCCACCGTGAGTATGACGGGCGTTGTATAGGTCTTCACACCCTATATGAAAAGATGCGATGCAACATCTCATAGAGGTAACAATGGACAGCTAGTCAGGCATCTGCGCCATTACCGCAGCAAAAATATTGCCCGCTTTGACTTAGGCAGGCTTCTCGATCAGTTTGACAGCGATTTTCTTAGAAGATCCGGCCTTCGACGACCCCCCAATCTTATCGGTAGGCACTTCAGGAAGACTTTGCAACTGCTCCTCTTGCGTCATGGGGGGGCGCTGCGGTGTGGGGCCTACCTCGGCTAGCTCGGGGTCTTCCGTTGGTATTTCGGGATACTTGGGTTCCACTGCGTTTAAGCCCTGGTTGCTCGCAAGCGTTCCTTCTTCGACTGCTTCGGCTCCTCCTCCGACTGCTTCGGCGCCTCCTTCAAGCACGGCGGTGCCCTCCTCGAGTGCAGTCGCGCCCTCGAACAAGAATCCAGTGGTCTCAACCGCTTCGGTGCTAAGAGCCGCAAACTCAAGGGCGTCCGCGGCCTCTCCCAAGCCGGGAACGAGGTTAGCCGCAGCAACTGCGGGAAGAAGGGCGATCGCCACGGCATGGTTCTTGATGAAATGCCCCACCTTCTCGAACATACCCTCCTCATGCGGCTTAGGCTCGACGTTCTTCTTCTTTGCAGAAACCGGGCCAGTGATGATCTCGCGCGCCTGAAATAGCGGAAATTTCTGTTGGAATCCCACTGCCTTTCCTTCTTTTTTCATGAAGTTTATGAGGTTGGCCTTGATATTTTTGTTCGTCGACTCCATAAGCTGAGGCTGTTGATTTTTGTTGGCGGTAAACTTTTTAAACTTCTCTAAATCGTAGGCCGAATTCTTCTGAAAGAATTGGCTGTGCGTCTCCTTGTATACCTTCTTATAGCGGTCTTCAAGCCCCTGCCTGTGGGTCGCCGTATCTTCTGGGAGAGAGTAGTCGCGTGGCACCTGGGTCCAAGACATAACCTGCGGCCAAACGATACCTCCTGCCACGACCACTTCCTTTCCTACCTTGAACATGTTTGGAGTAGCATGAACCATATACACTACAGGGTCGAACTTTTTACCAAGCTTTGCCGCCTTGGCTGCGGCTTCCTTTGCGGCAGCTCCAAAAGTTTCGTGTGCCGTTAGGTAAAATGTGTCGGGTTGTTGATACAATGGGTTGGTATTGAGCTGCTTTGGTACAGCATACGCCGTGTCCGGTGGTCCTCGGTCTAGAGAATCGGCTGAAGTAAGGAAACCACCTTGGCGCTCAGCCTCCTTTGGCCAGAGATAGTCTCCGTAGAAAACGACCTCGGGGGGTACCGCCTGCTTTTGCGCGGTCTTGATTTGCTTCTTGGCCTCCTTCTCCACCTTGCTCTTTATAGTGCAGAGATCCATCGTCCCGGGTGTCACACACGCTCTCCAGGCGCCTGGATTTTTATTTGCGTCCAAGACAAAATCCCGATTAGGCACTGGAATCCACTCGGGTTTAGCAGCCTTCTTGTCGAATTCGTAAGCTCCGAAAATACTTTCAGCGGGGACGCTGCCGGCTGCTGCGAACTCCTCGTTCTTGGTGTCCCGGAAGAGATCGGGGATCCAGTATCCTTGGGGAACGTCTCTGGGTACAATCATGTAAACATATCCGACATCCTTCTTGTTGTCAGTCCCTCCAAAGGCGTACTCCTCGGCAACTTTGCGAGATCGCGAAAGTGACGTGTATCCTGAGATAGTCCTGCCCTTTTCATCCTTCGTCATGCTTAGATGACTCTGAAGATCCATGTTTGTTCCCAAAGGCTTGAAGCCCTTTTCAAATATCTCGGAAGGAGGGCGAGGATCGCCGCGGTAGAAAATCCCAGGCTTGTTGCCATCTTTCGCGGGCTGGAGGACAGCCTGAGCGGCGTTGACAGTTGCGTACTTCGGATCTGGTCTGCCGCGACGCTCGATATGATTGTCTCGTGGAGCAGAAAGGTGCTCCTTTCCCAGCGTTGCAAACTTTTCAATTATCAGAATAAAGGCCTGCTCAATCTTTGATTGTTGTTTCTTAGTGCTGCCGCTACTCTGACTCTGAAGAGTAGGGCTTGTTGGGCTTGGAGTCGGAACGAGAGTTTTCGGGACGTGCTCTGTCTGTGAAGTGGAAACGGGAGGCAAATCGCTAGTGGTAACCGAGATATATGCCTCCCGCTTACTCTGTGTCTGACGAGAGCTCCTTTGGCTTGGGATTGTAGCGGGAGTCGACGCGAAAATTTCTGTCTTTGAAGCGAGAACGGGATTCGAATCGCTCGTGATGACGGATTTATATGCCTCGAGGCTGATGGTATCGGACTTATATGAGTTGAGAGGTATAGAAAGACCGGGGCTTAGAAAGGAGGCAAGAGCCAATATTGCATGCTGTGGACGCATGACGGCCGATGATGAGAATAGAAAAGGCTTAGAAAGTCAGGCCTGTAGCGGGAAGGAAATAAAGAAAAAAGCACGACAGGGGATGATATAGTAGAAAAAGAGAGTCTGCCACAGCTAGGCTAGAGAGTGCTGATGGAAGCAGCGGATGCGCGTATATTTATAATGCGGAACTCCTGTACATGTACGAGATCTTCCAGGCTCTAGCCTTTTCACACTATCTTCCTTGGTAATACTTTCCTCTGCCAAGCTTGTAATGCTATTCCCTGTCGCGTTTAGTGAAATTACAATAACTTCGAAGCCGGCTCTATCTATGCCAAGAGAGCACTCGGCTCATTCCTTCATATGAGAGTCCGGTGAGGCCGGCCAACTAATGTTTCGGTGAGGTCCAGCGCACCGACCAGTTAGGGCTGCCAAGCTGAGATGATTTTTAAAGTTATGATCTTCAGCGGGCACTATTAGGTGCGCTATGACTTCATCTCACATCTTAAGTTCGGATTTCATCTGTTGAGCCGTCGCACGACTAAAGCTTGAACCAATACCTAAGAAGACCGCCTGACATCTCGGGAGGGTATCTAGCGTGGGGAAATCTGCTATTCCAAGCGTAAGCTGTGGAATTCTGCCGCTCATCCAGCCATTGTGCCGTCGTAACGGCCTTCTATCGACGAGGTTGGGAGGTAAATTCATCGCCACATCTTCCTCTATTTTTCCGCCCGCAGTAGAGCACAATATAATCTGCTCCGAGAACCAAGTAGCCTAGCCTCATGTGAGAAGGCTTTCTGAGTCATGCAGAAACAAATCAAGGTTTTCGCATGTCGATTGCAATATACTTGAACATAATCCTAGACAACGATCTGAGTGGAAGTGGGTTGTTAAGATGGCATTGTGATACCACAAAAAGACACTAGTAGGATAAAATCACTACCATAGTACCAAAAACAATTTCTGGCATACAAAGTTTGTACAAGCACCACATAATACCTTGGCGTCCAGATATATCATGGTGTCGGAAACTCCAATGAAGACCATACCGAACGCCATGCTCGGCTCGACCGATCAGATTTATCACGAATCAGTTGACCTTATTGGACAACCCAAGCGCGACATCAAACCAATAAAAGCATACGAGACATCATTTCTTAGGCATCATTGTATCGCCCAGGAACTCATTGGCATGTTCCCATTTGACAAAGAGCGGCGAGACCTGACTCATCTCCACAATGGACGACCAATAAATTTCCTCCATGTTCATGCCGAATGGATTAAAGTTGAGCTCCGCCACTGGACCACCCTGCCGTATGCGGCAAGTTCGTTGCCAAGACTCGGCAACCGTGCCCGGTGACATACTAGAGGGCCGCTCAGACATATGAAGCTGCACCTATCACATGGCAAAATTCAGTTGCATTATTCGCTTCCTTGAAGTCGACTTTAGGGGACATAGTCCTTTAACATACACGAGAGTCTTAAAGGGTGTCTAAAGCTCGAAGAGATTGAGGGCGGCGGGTAATGACATAGGTGGTGGTGGGGGTAGGGGTGATTGGGTGACTATCGCGAGTTGTTTGCCAAAGTCCTGTCTGCCCAGCAGTTCAGTGCTCTGTGAGTCTGTTCAAATCTGGGGAGGGCAAGAAGAAATGGGTAAAACGCGCCTGCCCCCCTCAGCAGAGCACAGGCTCCGAGCCCAGCCCACTTACAAGGCCATTGTCTTGGCTACCTCATTCAAGTAACATATTACTGGACATAACAAGTAACATCATCCCTTCGTACCGTACTCTGCCGTTTACCTCGGTGTCGCCGACTTCCCCTAAAGGTAGGGCATTTGTCATCTAGTAGTCGACGTTTAGAATATGGCAGATTTATTCCGTCCCATTCCAACGACGAAGTACCGACGTCACGGCCCCCGTCTTTGCCCCATCCTCCCTTTGAAAGGGGTATGGATACCACTCAGATAGGAGATGTGGTCAGTACCAGTAGACCGCTTGGTATCGAACCTCGTGATCTCTGGCTTGAAGCCGTCAGATATATCAAACGCCCGCAAAGAAAATACCAGGACCTTCAAGATCTTAGAGACAAGAGCCGTAATACGTTTGCTGTAAGGCACTGAGTGCGAAGAGAAACTTGCTGTGCTATGTTTACCAAGAAACTAAGCTTACAGAAGAAAGCCCGTGAAGATGTCTCAATAGTATATGTGTTTTGGTGGCTGCCTTTGGCAACACCTCAAACACGCCAACTGCCTTGGCCGTGTGAGTATTTCTCTTGTGACATGTAACCTGCTGAGACTCGCCGGAACTTTGTTCTTGTGTCAGCCTCCATAGCAGCTGCCTGCGGCAGCTGCAGGGGCGTATCTTATGTATGCCAGCGCAGCTGGTATACCAGCAATGTAATTCTTAAACACGCTTGTACTCGCGACGCTCGCAGCGTGACATTTCAAAACAACATTTCAAAACAACTCCAAGAATGGAGCCGGTTTCTTGATGATCTTGCAACAGGGTCGGACTCTGCGCCCTGAAATCTGTTCTCCGCGTACGATGCGAGCCTCGTAGCAGGGGCTGGTGCCTTTCCCGTCCAGCCATTGCGGTAGCATGACTGAACGGCCCCGTGAAGAACATGCAGAGCGGTCGACTGCACGGCTCCAGCTCGCCAGTACTACCTAATCCATCACTCCTCGTGGCGAGCGTCACGAACAGGGTCACCACCTTGTCTTCTCAGCAAGATCGGTGGCTTGCACTGAATTCGCGCTACCTCGCGTTATCGGCCACCCGTCCGCACATGACGCTGCAGCGGACATCCTCCAACAAGCGACCTTGCCGTGCGGCGAAGTCGCCTTCAGATTGACTCCTACGGCTCCTTTCAAAGGTGGCCAAGCGCGGTTCGCAGCACGGCCTCCGATACTGCGGTCTATAGCCACTGACCGATATCCACCGCGACCAGAAGGACAGAACATCCTGGCCGTGTTCAAGCTCAAGTCACGACTGTGCATCCGTTTCGCTCGAGTAAGTCTCTGTAGTCGGCGCCCAGTCATTGTACGGCGATGATCCAGGATACTCCAGAGTCGGCCTCGTCCCACGACGAGCCGCCATCATATGGTCTACACGATCCGGACAACAGAACCACGCACACAGCGGCAAGCAGCACCAAAGGACAACGGTATTTGCGCCTGACGCAGAGCGTTGTTGACCCTTCGCCGGCATGGAATTTGTGCTACGTGAAGCTGCTACATAAGGTAGCCTTTGTCCTGCTCTTGCTCGCTGGCTGCGCAGATGTGAAGCAGTTGCATGGTGTCTTCCCGTTGAAAAGTTGCCCTGCAACGCAGAACAAAGACACTGCAGCCCTTTCCTTGCCAGCCTGACGTGGCTCCTGGAGGCGAGGCTGCTTCTTCCCCTGCGTCCCGAGGCGGCAGGCGAACTGTCGGGGCAGGCCAACCCACTCACGGAGGCTACCCTGATCTGGTCCTATCCTGTTGAAGAGCTCCCATGGGTTGGATCGCTGCATCCTCTGGCGGCTGCCATTACGAACCAGAATCTCCCTCGACTGCACGACAGTGTGACTTATGAGCGGGTGCAGAGACTATGGCCAAACACCGAACTGGTCCAAGTTGCCGCTGCCATTTGGGACGTGAAGGACCCGCCATCGGCACTCTCGCTCAGCGTCTATAAAGACGGCGCGAGCGCAGACGACGCCCGCCTGCGGACGATGGCCGGATTCCGTTACGCCGCCTGGCATCCGTACCACGGCCTCGATGCGTCAGGCTACTGGACCCAACTGTTCCTGGCCAGCTTCCGCAAGCTCGCGCAGTCCCTCGACGACACCAGCGAGGCCATCGACAAGCAGCTTGTGCTGGGTTGATGTGGGCCGGAGGGTGTTTCAGCGTTGTAGTTGACGGTTGGGGGTGGTTGGTAGCGAGTCATTCGCGCAGGTTCAATTGTCCTTTCCGCTGCGGGCATGTGGACGGCGTCGATCAGTCCGGGCACGACAGGCCGTGGAGCCGAGATAGCCGTCCCTCGTTGGAAACTTGGGCGCCACCGTTGGAGCGACAGAACGGTGGCGGCTGTCGACGTCGCGACGGCCGCGCGGTGGCTGGACCACGTTTCAGCGCCTCGACATCGTATGCGAAGGTTTCAGCGCAGCCCAAGGTCTGCGGTGATACGATACGTCGTACTCGTAGTAGGTTACAGTGGCCGTAGGGCACTCGAAGCCGTTGCAACGGAGATGGGACCAGATGCAGAGGAGCAACCGCAAAGGAACATCGAGGCGCAGGGATTTCTGCCCCAACAAGCAAGGAATCGCACAGTAGGAACAGGCATAGGGCAACGCACAGTGGCGTCATCGATGGCAGAACCGGCAATGGGCCAGGGGAAATATGGAGAAACTAGCACGACCCGACAGCCTCAGCGCAAGGGTGTGGTGGTGCGCCGCGGCGACGTGCGGGCGTCGAGGTGCCGTGTTTCCCATCGCAGGCGCCTCCCGACGGCGTTGGAAAAATCTCCCAACCTGCACATCAAGCCGTCATTGCGATCCGGTGACCTTTCAACGCAAAGCCTCCTCGCCGCCCCCTCGGACGCGCAGGAGCAGCCGCCATGTCGCCCGACGAGGACACGAGCGAGCACCGGGACCCGGCGCGGGGAGAAGCCGCCGCCGGCGCTCGCCAAGACGGCGCCGAGGAGCCACGGCGCGCCGACGACGACACCGCCAACGCCGTCAATGCCAACACCAACCCCAGCATCGTCGACCTCGACAACGTCGCCCACGACCCCCACGGCGGCCTCCACGTGCGGTACGACGCCAGCCTCGACGCCCGCAGCCCGACGGCCCTCGCGCCGCCGCCCGCCGCCCGGCCCCGGGCCAGCACCACCACCACCGCCTCCGCCCCTCCCAACTACAACTACAGCAGCGGCAGCAAGCCGCGCACCCTCTCCGGCTCCGCGTCCGGCTTCGACCCCCTGCGCCGCGGCAGCAGCGGGCCGGTATCGCCGTCGCTGCTGCTGCGCCGCCGCAGCACGCGCGCCGCCACCTTCCGCACCGTCGACGACTGCGACGCCTACGACTTCGATGCCTCGTACAGCGCGCGGCCCGGCTGGCAGCCCGGCTCCGAGCCCGGCTTCGACCCGGAGCTGCCCGACGGCGGGCACGCGAGCATGCCGGCCCTCAGCGCGCCCTGCGACATCACCGTCGTCGACGTCGCCCTCGACCGCGTCGAGAAGCGCCACTTCGACAACGAGGGCTTCGTCGCCTTCCTCGACGCCGAGCCCTCGCACGCCCCCTGGGCGCGCTGCCGCTGGATCAACGTCAACGGCCTGAGCTGGGACGTGATCCAGGCCGTCGGCACCAAGAAGGGGCTGCACAAGCTGGCGCTCGAGGACATCATGAACATCCGCAACCGCACCAAGGCCGACTGGTACCCGAACCACGCCTTCATCATCATGACGCTGCAGAAGCTCGTCCACCTGGTCAAGGACGACGACGACGATTCCTCCGTGTCCTCGGACGCCGCGAGCAGCACCTTCTCGCGCAAGCGCCCCTCGGGCATCCGCAGCTGGTTCCGCCGCCGCCGCCGGGGATCGAGGACGGCTGCCGCCGGCGCGCGCGCCGACATGGAGAAGCACCTGGCCGACGGGTCGCCCATCCTCCCCGACGGCTCGCGGCTCCCGCAGACGTCGATGCTGCGCTCGCTGCAGCGCTACCACGCGTCGGGCAACGAGGCGCGCACCGAGTTCATGGAGCAGCACTCCTCGCTGGCGCCGTACCGCATGGCCGTGTCGGCCGAGCAGGTGTCCATCTTCCTGACCAACGACAACACCGTCATCTCCTTCTTCGAGACGTCGGCGGCCGACGTGGAGCGGCCCATCGTGACGCGCCTCGCCACGCCGGGCACGATCCTGCGCGAGTCGTGCGACGCTTCGCTGCTGGTACAGGCCATCATCGACGCCATCATCGATCTTGCGCTGCCGCTGACGGCCGTCTACACGGACCTGCTGGGCGACCTCGAGCTCGACGTGCTGACGGCGCCGAGCATGCGCCAGAGCCGCGCGCTGTACGTGCTCATCTCCGAGATCAACAAGATGCTGCGCTTCCTCAACCCCATCGACAACCTCGTCAACGTGCTGCGCGACCACCGCACGCCGCTGCCCCAGGACCGCGCCAGCCGCGAGCTGACCAACCCGGCCTCCGGCGTCATCGTCACCCCCATGACCCACACGTACCTGGGCGACGTGCTCGACCACTGCATCATCATCACCGAGGCCCTGCAGCAGCTCAAGCAGTCGAGCGAGAACCTCATCAACCTCATCTTCAACACCATATCGGCCAACCAGAACGAGTCCATGAAGCAGCTGACCACCGTCACCATCATCTTCCTGCCGCTGACCTTCATCACCGGCTTCTTCGGCCAGAACTTCGACGCCGAGACCTTTCCCGACATCCACCACGGTATATGGTACTTGTAAGTGGCAGACGCCATCCTTTCCCTCGTGTGGATTTCGGTCTGATTAATCCTGGTACAGCTGGGCGTGCGCCGTCCCGACGGCTGTCGCCACCGTCCTCATCGTCATGCGCGACATGATCTACGCCTGGTTTGTCCGCAGCGTCCAGCGCAAGAAGATCCTCAACATCCGCAAGCAGACCAAGTCGAGGAGGCGGCATCGCAACGTGGTCAGGTGAGCGGCCAGCTGCGTGCACGTATGGAGTCGAAGCGGGCGGTGGAATGGTCGATGATACCCTGGTTTTGTCTTGTGCATGGGGAATTGCCGAGCGAAGCGATTGCTGGATTATTGTACTCCTATGGATCGTAACAATCCCTAGATTACTATGGTCCATTCGTGTATTCAAGTTATCTTTCTGACTATTATTGCGTGCTGCGGCTGGCCCCATGTCCCCGGGCTACCCCGTGACATGTTACGGATTTACCGTAGTCGTAATGGGCCAGCTGCAGCAACGAGCGACACAGCTAGCGAACAGCCCGTGAACAGCAGCAACGAGCAACCAACCAGCGACAGCGATACGCCATCGGTAGCAACAAGCAATACGGGCAATCTTTAGGTTAGTTATTATGTTCAATTTTTGTCGAATGAAGTGGAGCCCGACGAGCAACAGCAGCAGGCAGGGACCGACCATGGAGCCGTTCGTCCATATGTGCGAGTACCCGCTCGTGATATGCAAGACAAGTCCGTTTGCAAGTGTTACAAAAGAAGTGGTCAGCCAGCCTGTCCGTCAAGCGCAAGGAAAGGAAGAGGATTGCAGACGAGGTAGACTCGATCTCAGGCATCATTCGAGTCCAAAGTCTTGTTACGTGCGTTTGAGTTGCCGCCGCCGATGACAGACCCGATCCCGTTCATCGCACCGCCAGAGGCGCACCGCCAGAAGGGGATGGTTTACGATGCAACGACGAAACGTGCCGGTACGTCGGCCGGGCAGACAGCATGCGAGAGCATTGGCGTTTAAGGCCTCTACGAAGATTTGCTGTTAAACATTAGTAGAAGTAGGACTTACAATAGCTACTATAGCTAATTTCCGAATAATTCTCCCCCTAGTTTGTTGAGGGTGAAGGAACACACCAAAAGCCGAGCGCAGCGGCTTGGGAAGGGACAATGGTCTTGGTGCCCAATGTTACACGACACCAGCGGCAAAGCAGCAGCGCCCTGTCCACGGTAAGAGGAGGAGAGAAGAAGAGAAGTCGAAGGAAAATCCGTAATGGAGAGAGAGGGAGAGAGAGAGAGTAAGTATAATAACAAGACTTCAACAATATCACATGGTTCTAAGACACAGGAGCGGCGACAACGGCCTGCTTAACGAAGAGTGGGAGAATAACAGTGTCTCTCCATTAATCTACGCGACGCTTCTGTAGAATACTAAAGGCATGAGGAAGCATCTGATCCATGGGACTTCAATGCCCCTTTTATGTCCACAATCCGCTTTTCCTTCTTTGGGCCCCATGCCCATGTCCCACGCCCGGGGTCTGTTACCCTGCCCCGAAAAAATATATACCCCTATTCTCGCTATCCCTCTATCGTAGGCTTTCTTCGCTATTTATTAGAATAGTTCTTTTATAGTCCTTAACAAAACCCTAACTATCTACATCCTTAGCTATATTTTTATGTGGCACCACTTAGCTATAAATTCTTTCTCGGATTTGCTTCCTAATACATGCTTGAGCTTTCTAGAATCGCGGAGAAGAAATGAAGGACGATTTCCGCTGGATTGTAATTGCCTATATTGTAGAACGAGCCTCTTGGAACTTTTACCGTTTCCCACATATACATTTATTCTTCAAGGCCAGCATCTTTCAGCAACTGAATCACTCTCTCATTCCCCCCTTGCTTCGCTGCCCACAAGATCGAACGCCCCTTCCTATCTTTGAACCCGGTTTTCGCGCCGGCATTCAATAGATACTCCACAGACTCTGTCTGGCCCTTGTAAGCCGCTCGATACAAGGCAGTACCCCATTCATCGAATTCGATACTAGCCGGGTTAACCCACCATGGCTCTCGCAGCTCCAGATCGGCGCCATGTTCGACTAGTAGCCTGAGCGCATCCATGTTGCCAATTTCGGCGGCCGCAATGTGCGCCGCGCTTTCCTGCGGGCGCCATCCATGTTGAAGCATCAGATGGATGATTTCCATGGAAGGTTTCTCGCCGGTCAAGGCCAAGACCCCCGGTTCCTGGTCATTATAGCCCCATGCCTTGTTGGGATCTTGTCCATTCTCTAGGAGGAACCGTATGATCTCAATGTTGCCTTCATACGCCTCCATGCTCAGGGCGTCACCAATAAACTCGCTATGTTGATTAAGATCAAAGCCGTTCTTGACAAGCGCCTTCCACACATCAAGAGAGCTCACGTAGCAAGCCTGGTGGTAGAGCGCATTGTTTATTAGGTCAGACCCAGGCTGAAAGCCCTCGCTAAAAACCCAGTCGATAATATCGACCTTTTCCTTAGCTGCAGCACGCTCAGCGATGCCTGCGAGTAGGTCGGGCTGCTTTGATGGGTCTTCTGATTTGTAGATTTTTTGGACGCCTTCGAGATTACCATTGGCTATCTCTGCGATTATTTCCTCTGGCACACGGTCTCCAGCACGCTCCATAATGAGACGGAAAGTCTTCTATGTTGCGTCGGAAGGCAAGCAAGCAGTACGACTGGGTTGTTCTCGAAGATGGCGAATAGTGGGCGGGAATTCGAAGTTGGTTAGTCAGGTTTTTGTTGCCGAACTGGCAAATTGCGCGACGACGCTCTTCTTTTTGTAAACGATATGAGCGTGTGTTTCAAATCACCAGGCTGACGTCAGGGAATCGGAGTTCTGTAATAGTGATGTAACAAAGGGAGATCATTTCCTGAAGAGGTCAGATGCTCTTGCCAACCAGGTGTGGATGGATGTCTGCCGCGTGAGCTGGCCTGAGTTCGACTCGTCAGTTCTCGGCAAGGCTTGCCTCCGATGGTTGTTCAAGTGATTTTGAGTACGACTCTACCGGAGAATAGAATTTTAGTTGATGAATCGTAGCCTTGAAGAAATCAATCCTGCCTCGCCCTCAGCCCGACTACAATGGACGGTATTATCGGCGTGGTTAAAGGCCTATACCACGAGCGTCGGCGAAGGCATCTTTATGATTGAGGACGAAGCAGAGGCATAAATCGCAAGACCGCTGGAAATAAGAGCCACAATTGCTAGCTAACTAATCCATCCAATGAACTAGCTGTCTTATCGCGGGGGATATTACTTCATGAACAGATTTGAAGGTACTTGTCGCTTGGGTCTTTGATCGTAACCTTGGAGCAATCCGAGCTCCGGGGTTTGCTCATAAGAATCCTTCCTCGTCAAATTCAGTGTCTAGTAACCGCGTTTTCCAGTGAGCAAGACACGCGATCACGCCGTGGTGGATATTACATGTGCCAACCTCCGCCTATCCATCTCTGCACAATTCTATAACTCGTCTCCCTCGCATCTCCTGGCACAGTGTGTCCTGCTCCATCAACCGCCACAAATGCTAACCGACCGTCCGGCGTAGCCTTCCAGAAGCCTGTAGAGGGCATCTCCTCCGGCAGCTCCTCCCACTTCGTCATGCGGTAATCAGCCTGACCGCTCCACAGCAGCTTATCATACGCCCACATATTTCCGGGCGTATTGCACGCGTAGTCGTCGTTCCCTTGCAGCACTAGCAGCTTAACGTCTCCCAGCTTGGAAGTCCTATACGCATCCAAGATGGTACCTAGCTCCCTGAACATGGGCTTGAAAATTGAACGTCCAATGGAGTAAGCCATGTTAATGTCCAAATTAATCGCCTCAAACGTAAATGAGTCGGGAAAGTCGAGGGCTGATTTGACGTGATCCTGATTCAGAAATACGGTATGGTTGCCCTTGTTGTCCTCACCACACAGCGGAGGCGCTTTGCAATCTTTGTGAACTATAAATGCTGTCAACTATCACACTCCAAGAGCTGCATGTTTCTCGACTTACTATTATAAGGGCTTTTTGTCCCAGCTTCCAGCAGTTCCTTGTAGTATACGCCCATCATATCGTCACAATATCGGCTGTCAGCGAAGCACTCTATGCCATCGCTGCCGAGGTCACAGCTTCTGCTAAGCCGCTCGCACTCCGGCATAGCAAGCCGAATCGCCTCGCACGCCGTATTATTTAGAATAGCTCCTTTTGGTTCCGAGGGCAGCCGGCGAAATTCGGTGCAAAGAAGCTCATATGTGCCAATTGAAATTGATATGAAATCGACTAGCGCATCCACGAGGATGATGGATGTAATGTTGCCCCAGAAAGCTGTCCTGGAATCATAGCGCCGCGACTCGAGAATGTGATTCACATAAACCGGCGCGTAATGCCCTCCGTAGGATTCTGCCGCGAAATGAATGGGGAGGTGAGCTCGATCGGGGAATATCTTTCCGAAGAAGATATTGAGGAAAACCTGAAAGTCTTGAGCACCGTCCATGTCCGAGTCAGGGATTGATGCGCCTGCAGCCAGTGATGAGAAGCCAACACCAGCAGGTTGATCGATGAACAGCAGCGAAGCGTTGTTGTTCCACGCCCATTCATTGGGAGTGGTATGCTTCGAATCAGTCTCCAACCAGCAAGGCCCCATCTCAGTAAACAATCCCATCATAGAGGAGCCACCAGGACCGCCATTGATCCAGAAGACAATGGGGTCATTTTCAGGATCATTGCGGCTGTCGAAGAACCAGAAGAAGAGTCTGCGCTCATCCGTCACGTCGACGGTCCCAGTCCACTGCGATTCGCCGTAGGTGGCGCACGTTGTGTTGTCTTGTTGCTTGATAGTGTACGTCCCGGCTTTGAACGGCGGCAGATCATCGACGTTGGATCCGGTGGAAGTCACAGGGTTGATACCGAGGCGATACTGAACATTGGCCGAGTCGAAAGACAGATGGCTAGCTGTATTGGTATTTGCATTCTTCTCTCGGATATCGCGGAAGGCCGATCCGACGAGCAGTTGCGCCTTGCAGCAGCTAGTGAGGAAGCCGGCTGCCAGGACCTTGCTGAAGCGCATCGTTTCTCTACCACTGTGATACTAAACAAGTAGTGGGTATTTGAGGAATGAAGATTCTCGAGTTGTAGGACCTCAATCTTATAGATGATTACAGGCCGCGGGTCGCGTAGCGTACCCGGACCCCTCTCCAATTGTCCCATATCCAATGTTAAATTTGGCCGACGTACTGGAGATGCTCCATGCTAATTTATGCACCTGTGCACCGACTGGACGCAGTTGGCTCAGGCCACATAACAGAGCTGCATGTGTCGTTGGTGGCCCGGTGTGGCCAGGCAGTTAGCTTCATGTACCCCCATCGGCCTTGCGTAAGCACATGCGTGCTGCCAAGTCTAAGCCACGTTCGATGCCCCGGGGTACATTAATCCAGGTAGCTAATACGCCTGCAGTGAAGCGCTGGGTTCCGATTGTGACCCTTGTAACCTCTACCCGTTAAACCGCCTTACGTAGCCACTCCTAGGGCTGGCCCAAAGGCATTCTTCTTTCTTTGTCCTCGCGCTGATCGGAGCTCGTGGCCGTCCTCGCCTTCCTTTTCTTGCGGTAGTCTTATTTCCAAGCGTTTCTTTACAAACCATTGACATCATTTTTCGCGTGATTTCTTCTCCTGAATACCGGAGAGTCGACGAGAGTGATCTAAGCCCCACAGAAGGGCCCGCGAGATGCCGCTTGGGACAGTTCCTCACGGTTGAGAAAGCTTCGTCTGGTCTGCTTTATGGCTACCATAGCAGCTACTTTTATCCATATGCTTTTAAAAAGTCCGTGATGGAAAATTCATATCCACCGCAATATATGTTCTCTACTTCTAAAATTCTCGCCAACGCATTTTTTTCGTTGATGGCCAATACCCAATAAGTGAAGTCAGTGGCTGTTCAATTCCAAATCAATTGACCTATTGTTGCCGACGAGCCCTCGCCTCAAAGGAATAGGACGTGGGAGAACCTTACCCAAGTACGTGCTTAAATCAGCTTTTTAGACAGCGTCTCATCTAGTTGAGCAGGCGGGTGTTGATTTGTGTTTGTCCCAAATTCTCTTGAACATGGACTGCTTCGTGGGATGCCCACAGACAGCAGACAGGACAGGTATTCCATTTCCATGTTTCAGGGGCTACATTGCCTGGTGAGTTTTGAATATTGACTCCATCAATATTACCCGCCTAATAACTTTACAATTAGGGAATCTTGAGAGCTACTAACTGTTACATCGCAATCTATGGCAGAAGCCTGATATATGTAGTCAGGAATCCCTTACAGGTGACCAAGGGAAGATAAGATAGCACAGAGATACAACGTTGGGCATTGATTTGACGACATACGCCAGGCTGTGATGTGTGCTGGCGACATGACCTTAGAATGGGCTTTTAAGTTAGGGTCTGGGGTACACACGCTTGACACGGTCGACGGCTGGGGGATTTCTCGTCAGTGCCGAAGTTGGAAAGACGCATATGCATGGACTTCAAAGCACAGAGCGACAGTTTTAGCAATTCTAGCAATATGTGCCAGTAGGAGCTACGGCGACTTGTTCAAGCACGGCGTCGAGGAGGAGATTGCGCGGTTCAGGGAGTACCGCCAGACGCTGACGCCGTCTGGCAGGCGGTGTCAGATCGTGCCTCGGCTCGTTCCTTGACGCCACCTTCCAGGGCCCCCGACCTCCGCGCAACACCTCACTCATCTCGAACCTCACACCCGTCGCGCAGTGTTTATTCTTATTCACTTGAAAAAATTCCACAACGCGAGGCCGCTTACCAGACGCCGAACATATCTCTTCTGGCAGACGTCTCGATGGCCAAGGTTCTCATCATGATGGCCGACTACGGCCACGATCCTACAGGTGTGAAGAGTCCTAGCGTACTTCACCACTTCATCGTATCGCCATCGACTGACCGTTGTCCAGAGACCGCGGTGCCGTACTCGGCCTTTAGAGAAGCGGGTTTCGACGTCAGCTTCGCGACGGAAGAGGGCAAATCGCCCCAGTGCGACACCCGGATGCTCCAGGGCGTTACCCAGCTCCTCCTAGTATGAGCGACGCAACCCCAGCGCAATCACCATGAGCAATTGGGCATTAACAAGCGAACTTCCAGGGCGCAGCCCGACCCGTCATCCAGCAGTACGACGCCATGGCCGTATCGCAAGAGTGGCAGCACCCTCTCGCCTGGTCCGCGCCGGCCTTCACCCTGGACGCCTTCGACCTCGTCTTCTTCCCCGGCGGCCACGAGAAGTCGGTGCGCCAGATCCTCGACTCGGGAGCCGTGCACAGGCTGCTGCTCGACTTCTTCCCCAAGACGAAGAAGCCGGGCGGCAAGGCCGTTGGCGCCGTCTGCCACGGCGTTATGGTGCTCTCCCAGGCCCGGGACGGCGAGGGCAGATCGGTGCTGCACGGCTGCACGACCACGACGCTGCCGACGAGGTTCGAGCAGCTGGCCTTCTGGGGCACGAGGGCGTTCCTCGGGGACTACTACAAGACTTACGGGGCTTGCAGCGAGAACACGGAGGATTCGGTGAGCAACACCCTTGCGCCTGCTTCTCGTCGGCGGACAGCGCTCATGTGTCATTCAGGTTCGGAAAGCGCTCGCCGATCCGGCACACTTCAAGAGCAGCTTGAGCCCAGCGCCGTAAGTCACCACGTCAGCCCTTCACCTCATAGCTGCTCATTTCCGGCGCAGGTTCGTTGTGGAGGACGAAAACTTCAATTACATCAGCGCGCGGTTTCCCGGTGACGTACAGCTCATGTCTGAGAAGCTCGTCAATCTCGTGAGGAGCGTCAAAGCTGGCAGAGCCGACACCACCTAGAATTCCGCGGTTTAAGATGTCTGGTCGCGTGTTCTTCATTCAGGCTGGCTGATTTGAGGTGCGTCGGTAAAGCTCACTCAGTAGTGGCAGCTCCTAAGGTCCAGCACATGTATGACGAGGATCCCAGCCTCCCTCACACCGAAAATGCAGCTGTTCTGAGTTTCAGGAAGATTTTATTGTCGAGTACCTACGCTGAGAAAGCGCTCGTGGTTGGGAGAACATGCCGCTTTGGCAGACGGTCATGATTTACTCTAGTCATTTAATGTTAAAATGCCTCCCAGCCTGCCGCCTTTCACCTGGGCTTCCTCTCATATTCCGGTATGGCCCATTTCGTCATCTACGGACTCGAGGTTCTGGCTGGCAGTGCAACGCTGCTCTGGCCTGCAGTGAGGTCATACTCACCGCCGTGGACGAAGCCTAGGCCGTAAACGTGGGCGACAGCTACAGTGAGCTGCGCAGCCAACGCGCGGGAGGCGTGGAGAGCTGGAACAAGGGCGGAAATAAGGTCCGTTTCGACTCGGACACGCTGCATCTCGGCGGCTCGGTAACCAAGCAGGGACGTGTGCCAAGAGGGCCATGAAGGAGAAAGGCATTGAGAAGTGACGGCATCATCGTCGTGACAGGCCGAGTCGAGCCAAAGACGGCCAAGACGTCGGCCTCGCGCGAGTCTGCATCGGCGGTTCCCAAGTTTGACGGCGACGTACCTGTGCGGCCAGGTGGTGGAGAAGGTGCCATGCCCGAACTTGAGGACAATGCGATGGCGGTCGTTGAGTTGATGCTAATGCTCCCAGGGTGGTAGCCGCCGGGCGGTAGCACTTGAATGGCTCGACGTCTTCAACCGGCACAAAGGCGTAGTCGTCAGGTTCCGTGGCTGGCGCGGATTGGATGCTGCGCGACGCGATGCGCACCGGACAGTCTCGAACCGGCCGGATGCTTTTGACGTTGACCTTGTTCGATGCCATCGCGCTCTATCGATCCCTACATCCTTCTAGACCTGTCAGCCTCAGATCAATCGCGTGACACGCATGCGGGCTGCTGGAATACATGTAAATGTAAAGGCTACTGGTGAATGAGTCGCCTGGCGTGTGTGGGCGCCTTTGGCCGTGAAGCGTCGAAACCCCATTCTTCGCCATGGCGAAGAATGGTGAGAACGAGCAGCAGAACGTTGGATACTTTTGGCTAGCTTGGTACCGGAACAGGTTTCGCGCTCCAAATGGCCCAAAACAAGATTTCCATCCGCCGAAACGGTCTTGTTCCTGCATGAGGGCACACTCTCGCGGTCACGATGACGTTGTTGGACCCTCCACGACCTATCGGCAGCGGCCGCGCAACTCGCAGCCAACCGTTCCGCCAGCCGGGCTTTTGGTTGTCACAAGATCATCCTCCGCTGTACGGAGTACGGTAGACCCCAAGGCGGTCTTGGCGGTGCTTGCTTGATCCGAGACTCGTAATGCACCGCCACATCGGTCCCGACTAAGACACTAACTTACTCGATGCAGATCGCTCGTCATGGCGGCAATACCCGGACACATCTTTGTCGTGGCAAGGCTCGCATCGTCACGAGGAATATGGAAGGAAGCCAATAGGATGGCGGGGCATGTTCATAAGCCAGAAATGCACTGTCACTGGTGGTCATCTGTTGCCGTTCATGTCGAATACTGTGACACCCACCCTCTTTGCCCATTCGTCGCCACCTCGCCGCTTCCTGGTTTTCGTTGTGCAGTTTTCAGATGCTATAAATTGCCCTCCGTCATTGTACCCCTTAGGATTGCTACCTAATCTTCCAGCTTTGCCACGTCGAGCTACACTCTAAATCAAACGGCATACGTCGTCAACATCTCCATCCACCACTTACAGAACATCGCCTTCAATGTTCAGCTCTTCACGAAAAGACAAAGGTGTCCCAGTCGAGGGTGACTGGCGTCAATACGGAGCTGCCGGCGCTCCTGCGACGACGGGAACACATCATGGCGCCGCGGCAACGGCCAACCTCCCAGGCCCGGCACCGAACACGGCTGGACCCCATCGACATGACATCCTGAACAAGCTAGATCCCACCGTCGATAGCATGTCAGGAGGAGTTCAGATCACGGGGCCACATACCCGCACCGCTGCGGAGCACCGTGTGCCGACTGCAGGCAATGCTCCAGCTGCGGCCGTTTCGCAGCCAGGATACGGCCAAGGCGCGGCATACAACAACGCTCCGCTGCACACCTCCAAGCTGGCAAACAAACTTGACCCGCGAGTGGATTCTGCAGGGTTTCCCAAGGCGAGCGGAGCGTTGCCACCAGGTTCAGCCACCGGTGCTCATGGACACGCGGCCACCACAGGGGTGAACGCTCACGAGGGCGCATACGGACCTCACACCTCCCGAGTCGCCAATGCCGCCGACCCTCGCGTGGATTCGGATCTTGATGGTAGAGCGGCCACCTACGGCCACCAAGGCGCTTACCGAGGAGGAACGGGGCCGTATCCAGGCCCTGCGCCAAACACGGCGGGGCCACATCGCTCCGACCTCCTGAACAAGCTTGACCCTACCGTTGACAGCAAGCCTGCTGGTGCACAAGTGCGGGGATATTGAGTTATGTGATTTCGAGGGGTCTAATGTGATGAGGGCCATCGGACGACGCGTTGTACTGTTGAATCACGATGCTCGTGTGTCGAGTCGATCTTCTAATGGACGTTGAACCTGTATGATTAGTTATATGTATGATAAGATGCGAAGACCCTGATGACTGCTGCATTGGTCTCTTGAATACTGGGAGATCAATTGTCACTGTGATAGACGCGTCGTGAGTGGGGTGAGCATGAACGATGAACATCGCTGGAACCAGATGCGAGTTCTTGGCTGAACATTCGGGTGGCACAAGGTTTCTCGTTTGTTTGTCGATTGTTTCACGTTTGTTTTGCTATTGTTCAATACTACCCACACGCTTTCATCAGTAAGGTAGATACAAACAAGAAGCCGCGACGTTTGGCAGGTGTTGCTCCTGGAGTCCTGGCTACGGGGTGCCTCAGGCACTGCCACCACGCGAGCCTAAGAATTCGACGTGCACAATGCGCTCCAACTCCAGATGTTGCCACTGCTTTGGTTCTTCACCTCTTATCTTTCGCCTTCGTCCATTTTCGTCACATCCACCCTAAAGATGGCGACTATCCACAGCCTCCCCGTGGAACTGACCGTCGCGGTGTGCGAAGATCTACGTTCTGGCGACTATTTGAATTTTCGCCAAACCTGCAAAGGAATCTGCGACAAATCGGCCCTCTTCTTCCTAAAACAATTCTTTCAGACCCGCTCCATCATGATGGAGCGTAGGAGTTTGACGAATTTGGTCAGCCTCTCACAACATTCCGAGCTTGGCCCTGCCGTGCGCACCTTGGCAGTGTGCGTGCATCATCTCAGAGCCAATCTGCCGAACCCGGGAACCAAGTCCCCTTCGGGAGCGCAGTCCCCTTGGGGAGCGGAGTCCTCTTTGGAAGAGCTTTCCTGGGAAAGTGATGGCACCGATGAAGCGTGGTCGTCCCTAACGATGCCATATCGCCAACGCCTGGAGGACCAATTCAACCTCGTTGAGTTTGGTATTGGGGCTTCTTACTTAGCCTCAGCCATGGCTAATCTTCCGAATTGCCATACAATCATCGTGGATGATACACATCACCCGTGGGGCGCAGCTACACTAACCCGAGAACTTGGCTCAACTTTACAACTGTGTGGAGTTATTCGTGAGGACGACCCTGACGATCTCGAATACGCGCAACGATTAATACAATGCACTTTTATGGCAGCAGCTGCAAGCTGTTTGCGACTCGAACACTTGGAAATCAATTTTGGTCTCGAGTTCTGTCGGACCATGAGCGCTCCTCCCGAGATACTCGTCCCACATGAACGTTTCACCGCACATATTAGGCCCCTTCTTGCCAACGTTACCCATATGACTCTGCTCGTCGACTCATGCGAGCTGGGATCTCAGGGAACTTGGATTAGCACCTTTACGGGATTTATCGGTCTCTTTGAAGAACTGTCGCATTTCAACTTTTCTCTGCAGTCACGCAGCCGAGTCGACTGGTTTCCACAAATTTGCCAACTACTCGAGATACCAAATTTGGAGACATTGAGCCTCGAATCCATCGACGTTGTCGCAAATGACTTGGCTATGCTCCTACTCCGCCACAGGACGACGCTCAAGAATATTCGACTCGCATTCCTCACCATGATTCCCGGACAGCGAGTTTGGTCATCAGTGATTCAAACGATTCGCGATGCACTCAATGTTGAGAAGCTCGAGATGAATAAGTGCACTCAGGTATTCATTGACGACGACATGAACTATACCGACGAGTTTTACACGCCGGCTATGTGTGCGGGAAACTGGGAGGAGTTTACTGAGATGTTGAACAAGTTGAAAGAACTTGAGGACCAAGTGTCCATTCAGAGTTCAGTTCCAGACGGTTCGGACCAGTCAGGCTAGCTGGACACGATTGATGATTTTGAGAACCAAAAGCGTGGCAGACATCGAGAGTAGGAGAGAGACATGTTGCAACGTTCACTCCAGGACAATAAAAAACGACATTGACCTCAATCCAGCCGCCTCAAGGCCAAAACACCAGCGATCACGCCACAAACTCAAACTCCTGCTCCGCAGTGTTATTCCTGCAGCTCGCAACATCCAGAATTCCCGCCCTGCTCGTCAAGCACAGCCCAGGCCCGTTCCTGGGCAGGAAGCTCGACGGCCCCGCGCCGCCGCCAAACGCAAAGAGCTGCGAGTCCGTAACGCCGCCACCACCGTCTGCGCGCCCGCCGCACGAGAAAAGCAGCACCTGGTTGCCCGCGGGCTGCGCGGGTCGAAGCTGAAACATGCCTGCGTCAGGGCGCTGACGACGAGCATCTGGCCCGGCTGGTCGATGTGCCTGCCCGCCGTGACGACGTCCCAGCGCTGCCCGGCGGCGGTCGCGCCGCAGTCGGCGACCCGGACGGGCGTGAGGTTGGCGCGGAAGTCGCCCGAGAGCGCGTCAACAGAGAGACACCTGCCGTCGGCCGTCTTGATCTGGACGTTGGAGAAGGCGCGCGTTGCGTTGGCGTCTCGCTGCTGGGCTTCGTCGAAGGCTTGCTGGTTGAGTTTGGTGACGGCGCGGGCGGTTCTGGATGGCATGCGGCGAGGCTGGGGAGGAAGAGTGTGAGAAAAATGAAGTGCATTTTGGCGATGAAGGGGATAGGAAGACTTGTAATGAGTGAATAAGTGAAGATGAAAACGCGATGTTCACGAATGAGTGAATCGGTGAGAAGCGACCGAGGAAAAGCAAACGAGCGATGGCACGCACTCGCAAGGATGCGGCGAGCAAAAGCAGGCGTATATAAAATCCATTCTCTATTCACTCTATTCTCTCAGAGCTCAGCGGCCATACAAATCATGCAGGAGTTGTTGCCCATCTCGCCCTCCTACAGACATCTTTCGGCGCCTCCCCAAACACGCTCACCAGCAAATGCGCAGACATGCTGCACCGAGCGGCAACCCCACGTTCCACGACACATCTGGCTCATTCCATCACCCAGTCGAAAGAACGCGCCGTTCAACTTGTTCCCGCGGCACATCGAACGCGCCAAGTTTCAAAGTGCGCATCTGGCGGATGATCGCGATGCATACATGAGACGAAACGCGGTTGAAACGGATGGGCGGCCGCGCCGTGCCACTACGCGTATTTTTACGATGTCTCGATTCACCACGCCGGTGAAACGGTTGGGTCGATGGCAATTTATTCCTTCTCGGCAGTTTAACATGAGACAAAAAATCATCTCGCCGACCTCGTCCTCCCCATCATGTCGTCCAGCAGACCACGCAGCACAGGCGACTCATCTCACCGGCCGCGCTTCGCACTCGAAGCACTGCCAACCAGTCAGCATCCACACCACCGTGAATAAAATCGAAACGGCCGTCCTCTCGGCCTTTGGCGTCGTGAAGGGGCCCTTGAAGGTCCAGTTGGCGCGGAAGGGCCAGGCGGAATAGAGAGGCGGACGGTAGACCAGGAAGCGCCCATGAGGGACAACGTGTCGACGTACTTATCGACCTACTTGTCGAGGTCGAGGCTATCCTTGAGATGGGGGATGGAGTCTATTGAATTACTCTTTAGGGTCTTCCCCAAGCCATTCTTCCAAGTCTGAATTCCACTCCTTCCGCCTGACACTTCGCTCTTTGTCCGTGGCCACGACAAGCCGCATCGCACACTCCAACGGGCACCGAAATGCGCAAGCGTCTTCTCCCAGCTGGTCCACGTCGCCATCCCATGCCCTGATGCCCCTTGTTACGTCCACCACGCACCCATGTTTGACCGCATCCTGCCAGTTCCTCCACACGAGCACCACCCCGTTCCATCTCGCCTCCGACTGCTCGAAGTCTAACTCATCATGATGCGACTCTATGACGATGAAGCATTTACCAAACGTTGGCCTCAACTTATATTCGGTGGGAGGCCGATTCAGCTGCTCCGACCGTCCCTCGCCGAGGAGTGAAACGCACTGCATTCTGTGAAGGGGGGCAGCGGGCGCGACGTCTCCCACCAAGCTGCCGAGCTTCGCGCACAGGGCTGCGTGAAAGCTAAGGGCCTCCTTGAGTGTCGTCATCTTTCTGTTGTCGTAATCATGGAAGGCCATGAGATGCCCGAAGAAGCTGCCGTAGCTAACGTCACAGTCTTCGGCGCGGTGAGGGAACCACTCGCGGTAGATGGCATCAAAGAGAGTCTCTCGCCACCACAGATAGCTGCTGGCGCTGGTGAGGAATATCGGACAGTCCTTGAAGCAGAAGGGGCGGCAGTCCTCTGGTGTTTGCTCGTCTAGGAGTTTTGAGCTGTATTGCTCGTCATAGTAATGGCGGAAACGCAGAGGGCGCAACAATTCCTTGTTGTCTCTGTCGTTGTCGTCGTTTTCGGCGTTGGCAACAACAGCTGGACAGACGACCAGAGGGTATTTGAAGTACCTGCGTTGCAATAGGCGATGACGCTCCTCTGCGGAGCCACGTACAAATTCGGGCGTGTTGAATTTTGGGCTGATACCCGGGGGATTTACCCATACGGTGCGAGGCATGACTCCTCTTTGCTGCAGACAATGGAGAGCGAAGTGTTGAGGGAGGAAAGGGGGAAGAGCGTGGGCCTGAAGCGCCTCTTATATCACGCGCCTAAGGTAGGTGCAATTCTACCACAGTGCAATACCTAGGAGTGGTGTCGGCCTCTACCTAACAAGGCATCTAAGGTAAGGTATTTATAGGTGCTAGCTCACCTACTCGTGAGCGTCACAGCGCGCCACCAAACCCAACAGCGTCACATCGCACGAGGCCCCCGCGGCGCCACCGTACCCAACAGCGTCACATCTCACAGCCCCGAAACCCGGCACGTCATGCCAGGCAGCAGTGTACAAGACTCTGCAGTCTCCTAAACCTCTTGATCGCCTTTGACTTTTCTAATATCCGGTCACTTAGTTGAGATCAGCTATGTCTGCAATCGCCCCTTCTGAAGCCTCTTCCTGATCCCATGCTAACCCACCATGTCAAGATCCTCACTCACCATCGGAGATGTCATCAAAAACCGTAGCTCGCAGCACATCCTCTGAAATGATGTTCAAATTCCCTCAAATTCCGGATGCACAAATACGGGACATGGTCCGCGACACCATCCTCCACTCGCCCTTCAATTGCCAGTCTGGCCGTGCCGTGGTGCTTTGCAACGTGTAACGGTTTGGGTTCCCAAGGGATAAACCGGAGGTTTATGTTAGCAAAGAGGTTAGGGCGTTATGTTACGGTAGATAATATATCCGTGGATTATAACCAAGTGATTCCCATTTAATTACCGCTGACTGAGTTCCAATCACTGGTAATTACACTGATTCCGGTACGTACCGTGGTGATCCGTTTACCATTATTTCCTCGTTCCGACCTTTGTTCCGTACAAGCCGTATTAGCGCCTGCACAGCCAGCCCATCCCGTGGCCGTCTGCCTGGGGTCGTAACATACATGTAATACATCGTGAGTTTAACCCTAACATTCACACTTGATATGACATGGATCGTAATGTTGGCTAACCAAACACCTTCGAACACATCCAACTTTCTCTTCATCTCCCCCAAGCTATAATTGTCCCGTAGTATTAGCGCGCCGCTAACGGCTGGCGGTACTCGTTATCGGTGGGAAGAGCCACTTACACGTCGACATTCTGCTATTTGGTCTCGTGAGGCCTGGGAGAAACGTTGGTCCGGATCATCACCAATCTCATTCTCTGCATTTAGCGTTAACCAGGTGTTTTAGTAACTCTATAGCTCTAGGGCCCCATACCTATATGGTTATCTTCTAGGCACATAAACGACCTGACATTATCGTTAAAATCTTGGAACTTCTCCTCTTGGCAAAGATCAACATTTCCAAGAGCCTTGAAGTTTTTGCCGAAGCAACTAGGTTCCCTAAAGGCTAGTCAGCCTCAAAAGATATCGCTTTTTATCCCCAAATTTAATATCCTAATGGCGATAATATGCTATGGAAGGGGGAAAATATGTAAGATCTTACTTGTAAAATGTGCAGGTGCCAGGAGCCTCATTCGCAAAGATGGAGGAGACTTGGTCTCGGTACGATGCCTCCACATCGACTTTATAAGTTACCGGTATACCTGTTAGCAGTGGCGAGACTAAGTAGCCAGCGAGGCAAACACTAGAGCGGTCCCAGTGCTGCTAACTCGAAGAGGGGATCTTGTACATACCGCACTTGTTCAGCCTGGTTTTCATCGTGGTGCATGGCGGGCCCCCGCCTTCATGAGCGCAAAATGTAATAGGATAGCTGCCCGAATCAAACATACTTTAGATTCAAGTCTCTAGGGTGACAAGTAGTATCCGCGCTTCGCCCTACTAACCTAGGAGTCTATACCCTGTGGTGTTAGCGTGCCGCTTTACCAGCCTTGCTTAGAAAGCTCAATAGTACGAGCCCACTTACCTTCCATGGGGCGTTATCACTCTTCGCGAGATAACGGTCCTGCCTCTTCTCGGATATCCAACTTTCGATCCACCCTAGAGACGCCTTGGACTTGTAGTTGTCTCCATAGGCTTCTATAGCCGGGCCGTAGATAAGTCCGTCAACATCCGCGTAATTGATAAGATTCCGGAGATGTTTTTCCTTCCTTGACTTCACCACCCAGAAGATAGGATCATCGTAGCCCGAATGGAGTGTCCAGCCAAAGACTCGCCCAAACTCTCCAGAGGCTCTCGCGGCTTTCAAATCCTCATACATGTTGCTGTAATCTCCGGGTAACATGAGGTCCCAGTTAAAGTAACCACGGGTATATACACGCTGCTCGATGTCTTCGGGGCCTTTTTTCTGGAATTTGTCTCGTACCTCATCCAGTTTGCCATCTAAGCCTATGGCTTCGTTATCATTTAGGCCGTCGCATATGGTATTGTATGCCCCATTCGTATCCTTAGCGTAGAACCCATAAAGGACTCGTATACCCTGCGGCTCGAGGAGCTCTCGCGACATATCTCTCAGCGCCTCGATAGAACACACGGAGGATGGCGTGTCGCAGAAATCCGGATTCTTAATATCAAGCCACACAAAAGCGATCTTCTTTCCGCTCCTGCTTTTATCGGCTATAGTTTGTAACATAGTACGCATTGTGTCTCCGCGGCTGGTAGGCGACCCATCATGATCAGCCCACCACCCTTTGGTCCACGCCGTTGCATCGATTTCAACCGCATTAGCTCCATGGTTTAGGGCAGCCTCAACGCCATTCACGGTAAGAACCCGGTGTGCAATTGCATAGAATGGTCCCCCGTAAGCAATTGCACTGGGACACAGTAGCAAGGAGAGTGTGGCCGAGTGGAGTATGGCTGAGATGACTGAGAGGCTGCGCATTGTGAATATTTATGCCTTTAATTATGAATGTAGGCTTAGTAAAGTATATCGATAATAAATGAAAGTGAAGAGTATAATGGATAAGTGGTAAAGGATAGAAAACCTGATAGAAAATAGAGGTTGAGTATCTACGTGAAGAATAATAGTCGTCTATATATACACCTCTCAATGCTATAAAATGAGGCCTGATATTCCCACACGACACGGTACGATGAATTATTACGACCGGCGGTGAAGCCGAAAGGGCAACCAAAGCTTTTCGCACATTGTCTCAATGTTTAATAATGGGATCTCATACACCGACAAGATACGATACGATGTTTAATACGCCCGGCAGCGGAGCCGAAGGGGTAACTAACGCTTTTGTACAAAGCAGGTTTCAATGTCAGTCCACAAACATCCACATAAGGACCCGTATGGATTCACACCACATTCATTCCACCCTACGAGACCCTAGTATGGATTTCGATCACTCAATACCGTCTAAACGCCGGGGGCCCACGTAGCGATATTAAGTTACGCCTACGGCTCAGGTCACGAACTGATCCTCTACGGGAAATCTACTGGAAATAGAGAAAAGGGCGCCATATGGTCCGCCCTAGAAGCGGCTAGGGCGTTTAGGAGTTAGCGTCGCAAGTTAGGGAAGCTCGCCAGAATGGAGAACCACCAAGCCGGGTAGGAGGGTCAATCGTGTTAGAGGATGCGTTAGGCCCGAGCTATGAAATAATAGGCGAATATAGAAGCTCAACGAAAGATATACCTTTGGCACATATTCGACCGGTACGTGGAAGGATCGGGCTCCCTGCCTAGACGTTAGTGGTAATATCTTCCTTAGTATTAAACTACCCCCTTTCCTACCAATGGTTTGTTAGGCTGGAATAAGTATATAGTAGCGACCAAAGGGATAATCATAGCAGTGGAATTTATCAAGAAACTAAACCTTCTATTACCTTGCTTAGCGTTTACCACGATGGTCGAAGTTTTAACTGAGGACTAGCCCTCGGCTTCGTATGATAGAGTGGAGCCTCCGGCTCACGCTCTGCTAGGGCGAGGCACTGGGCACGAGCAACGAGCTTGGTGCGGCGAGTCCGGAGCCCTCGGCGTCGTATGATAGAGTGGA
>JALHCF010000091.1:39983-83748 GCA_024341135.1 Tolypocladium album
GTCGTATGATAGAGTGGAACCTCCGGTTCGCGCTCTACACAGGGTTACGCCTTGCAAATTCATCTTCACGGCGCCTCCGGCACTATGAGACCCTCGACGCCTTTTCTATCAAAGGCATATCCATGTGCGCGAATACCCTATGTTATATATATTACCTCGTCCCCGTGGCAGAGTAGTTACTGTCTGGGTAGTATAAAGACAAATCTGCTCCTCTCCCTTCGAATGTGTTTTCCCATATCACTATCCTATCACTTATCGACTTATTATGTTTATTAGTCCTTCTTACTTCGCCTGCCTCTGCCTCATAAGTGCAGTTGGCCAGGCAGCTTTTTATCTAAACGAGACTTTAGACTGCGGTGCCCCAACCCCAAGCCTAGAATTCAAGGCTATTTCTCAGGAACTTGCTATCGAAGAAAAGGAACTTTCCAAGCGAGCGGATAATATGCAGCCTATTAAAATCGATACCTATGTCACTATCATTCTTACGAACCGCCGTAACACCCGGGCCAAACTCAAAACGAAATCGCTACTTCGGAAAATTCCAAATCAGATAAAGAAGCTCAACAGCGACTTTAGCCAAAGCGGCATTGGTTTCGAGCTTAAGGACACCATTGTTACTTACAGTGATCAATGGGCCGAGAATAAAGACGAGACTGGTATGAAGAAGCAGCTCCGGAAGGGCGACTACAGCGCCTTAAATCTTTACTACGTGAATAATGTTGCAAAAGACGCAGACGATGGTTTCCTGAGTCGAGTCAACGGTCGTTGTCGCTACCCCGCCTACGTCGACCATAACGATCCGGCGTCCTTCTCTCTCGACGGCTGCGTCATGCGCTCTGACGTGTTAGGCAGCACCACAACAACCCACGAGGTTGGTCACTGGCTCGGCTTAATGCATACTTTCGAGGGTGGGTGCTCTGGGGATGGGGACTTTGTGGATGACACTCCCGCGCATTCTGGCCCAACTCATGGATTCTTCTGCTTGCCAAAAGACTCGAAGGATTCCTGCCCCTCGCTACCTGGCAAAGACCCTGTTAGAAACTTCATGAACTATTTGCCTTCTAGATGCAAAGAAGAGTTCACACCCGGTCAGATCCTTCGCATGAAGAGTATGTGGAGCCGATTCCGCAAGTATGTAACGGTCACGAACTGAGCCAGAGGGCTGTAGAAATAATTTGGACTCAAATTCATTCAAATCAAGTGGTCTCTCTGTGACGGCTTGGGTTCCCAAGGGATAAACCGGAGGTTCATGTTGGCAGAAAGGTCAATCATGCGTTAATCTCCATACAACACTTTATCGTTAGCAATTTTTCAATCGCTAATACTACCCCGCTCCTCTTCCTCTCCTCTAAGCTAGATCCCGTTACCTCCCTAAGCGCCGCCCGCGCTATGGCCGCCCTTTATCCCGGCGCCGGTCTCGTAATCTAGAATAGCGTCGGGTATTACGCCTTTACTACCGCCGATAGCTACTAGTTATACCGAAGCTATCGTACGCGAGTACTTTGCCTCTAGCTAAGTCCCGGAGAAGGAGACTATCTACGAGGTTAATTGCGGGCCGTAGGACGAGTGCGCCCGTAATAGCACCGCTATAAAAGTAGCGGATACCCTCTTATACTATAGAAGGTGGTTTCCTCTATACCCTTGGTAAGGCAGTCTAGTATTGCTTCCTCGGGTTATGCGTTAGGTTAGCATTATTTCCTCAGTAGTCTTTATTGCAAATATCAATACGTCCGCTCTCAGTGCTGTGTCCGTGCCGTGCTCGTCGGGTCCCGGTGTATCTATGCCCGCAGACAAGGGCTGCGACGCCTCTCATTGTAAGTGATGCGCAGACTCGTTATATCGTTTGCAAAATGGCCACTGTGAGCAGCGCGAGAGACGCCTGGTCCCTCCTGCAAGCCTTGTGTCCGGACAGGTGAGCACCACTCGGTCTCGAACTCAGCGTCCATGAAACCACCACGTTCTAAGAAATCTTGCTATTGCGCACAATGACACCCACGTTGAGAAACTGTCGAGCAATTTTTGAGCCCTTCTAGTCGTGAACCTTCTGAATTGCATGTCTTCTACGGCCTACCTGGCACCGCGACATATCAAGATACTAGACCCTTGCACCAACCTGCGTACAATAACACCGCGTTTGCAGCTCCCAACCATTACGCTGCAATTCCAAAAAAAAATCGAGTCAAATAATCTCAGTCAATAGAGCAAATCCCTCCACAGCAACTCCTCACATCTAACCACTGGTCCATCAGTAGAGCGACCCCCAGATGTACTCGTCCGCCAGGCGCTGAAGGCCGGCTGGTGTCCAGTGCCAGACGCCTCGTCGGACGGCCGACTCGACAGCCGTACGCTCGACGCGATGGGGAGCAGCGCAGGCGCGGCAGTTGGCGGCATCGCAGGTGTTGTCCGTCCAGCCGAACTTGAAATCATCTCCCCACCACGCTCGCAGCTCCGGGCCAACGTGAAGGGTGATGAGCACAGACGTAATGTTCCTGTAGCCCTCAAACTCGACCGGGGTCAGTGAGCAGCTCCCGTGGGGGAAGTCGGAGCAAGCAGGGACGCGTTTCGTCTCGGACCAGGCGATCGACTGCTCGGTGGAACTTGCGCCGTCGTAGGCGTAGGCGGAGACCTCGAATTCGCACCACTGCTCGTTCCCTTGCGCGGCGCACCCAAGATCGGCGCTGAAGAAGTCAAACCTGAAGCAAGGGTTCGCAGAATTGGGTCCGACGCCAATCTCCGCGACGTCGCTCGAGCCTTGGGTTGCAAGTGTGCCGGCGAGCGAGGGAGGGACGAACTCCACGAGCTGGCCCCCAGATGACGCTGCAAAGCACTGCGACGATTGCGCGGAGAGGGGAACGACGAGAAAGCCCTGGGAGAACCACATCTCGCCATCAGGGTTCAGCAGTGGGCCGGGCTTCACATTGTCGAACTGCATGCATCAAGTCAGCACGTGGGCTAAACGCGAAGTAAAAGGCAGACTTACGTTCACCGTCGTGTTTCCAATCTGCCCCCCTACAGGGCACATCGTAGAAGAGACACCACCACTGCCAGCACTGGTGGTGCTTGGGAAGATTTGGATGGTGGAAGGAAAAGGCTCCGGCGGTGCGACGGTGGTGACGGCGCCCAGTGCCGAGGACAAGCTCGCCCCGAGAGACGTGTTGGCCGTCAGAGACGATGAGGTAGCAGTCGAGTTGCCCCAAGACAAAATAGACAGCGAGGGCCTAGATCGCGGTCAGCAAGAGGCGTCAAATGGGAATATCAAGCAACAAACCTCGCTTGGCGTCGAAACGCTCGTTTCCCAGCCGGGGCTACGATAGTCGTCAAGGTTGTGACGGGAAAGTTGATCGTGTACGTGGTGGTCTGCTGTGGGATGACATTGGTCCAGGTGCTGGTCTGGATTGATTTCATGCCACCGGCAGCTTGTGGCGCGGCGATCGTGGTCAGCGTGTCAAAGGGGCCATTGATAGTCGGCCATCCGTAGCCGTTGGCAGGAGGCTGGCCACCAGTGGATGCCGGAGGGCCATTCATGCCAGAGCCGCCGTATGATGCGGCAGGGGTCCCGGTGACAGCGGAAAGGACCGGAACGCCATTTGGCCCGACGACGACAGTGAAGGTCGGGGTGCTCGCTCCATTCCCAGCTCCAGGAGGCAGGGACCCAACGCCCGAGACGACGGCAGAAGGCGAGCCCATGGTTTGTTCATCCGGCGAAACTGGACCATAGGCACCGAGGCTAGGGACGCCAGAAGCAGCAATGGGCCCAGACGACTGTCCAGGAAGCTGCCCTGTGCCGCCGATGGGGCCCGCAGTGGCGATGCTCATGCCCGGTGCGCTCGGAGTCAGGACAATGGTCTCGACAACAGGGGCTGGGATGCCATTGGGCCCGAGAACCTGCACCGTGACGACAGTAGCAACTGCAATGTTGACAGATGTGAAAGGTGGCATGCCTTGGGGCAGGGTGGTTTGCTGCTGCTGGGGATACATGGGGGGATATCCGAGAGAGGTGCCGGTAGGCAGGGCGGTGCCTTCGCCGCCTGCTGGTGTGAATACAATGGTCTCAACAACAGGGGTAGCGACGCCATTGGGACCAAGGATGTCTACCGTGACGGCAGTGGTGGCCAGGTTGCTAGCGGAGATGCCCTGAGGCAGATAAGTCGGCTGTCCATAGACTACGGTAGGGACGTTGACAGGCGCTGTAGAAGCCGCAGCAGAGCTTGTAGGTACGACGAAGGTGGACTCAACAACTGTGGGAATCCCGTCTGGGCCGGTAGCGGTGTACGTGATGCACGTCGTGACGCCACGGGCGCCGCCCATGTTGGCGGGTTGTGGAGATCCAGGGCTTGTAGCCTGTGCCGGTACAACGGTGATGATGCCTCCAGGAATGACTGTGGCTACAGGCGTATTGAACGGGCCAGGAACGACAAAAGTGGTAGCAACAATGGTCGGGTGCCCATCGGTCCCAAGAACGGTGTAAGTCGCTGAGGTAGTGATGCCGGGCTGGGATCCAGACTCGCCAGACTCAACCGGGCCGGGGCTGCCAGGGACCGGAGTGATGGGAATTGGGACGCCATTTGGCGGGTTCCCGGGGATACCAGCAACGGTGTTTGCGGGGCCAGGGAAGACCAGAGTGGACTCGACAACTGTGGGCTTTCCATCTGGCCCGAGGAAGGTGTAGCTGGTACACGTGGTGATGCCGGCGCCATTAGGGGCGTTCTGGGGTTGGCTCGGGGCAGGAAACACAGTTGGAAGGGCACCCGAGGCACCGGTGACAGGAACACCCTGCGGAACAACCCATGATGAGTGCACGACGGTTGGGACCCCGTCAGTCCCGATGACGGTGAAAGTCGTAGCTGTGGTGCTCATGCCGGGTCCACCGGTAAAGCCAGGCCACGGGGAGCCTGCAATGGAAGTGACACCTTGAGGAGCGCCAGAGGTGATGGGATTGCCGCCATTGGGAGCATTCTGGGACTGGCCCGGGACAGGAAACGCGGTTGGAAGGGGACCCGAGCCGCCAGTGATAGGAACACCTTGGGGAACAGCCCACGATGAATACACGACGGTTGGGAGTCCATCGGCCCCGATGACGGTGAAAGTCGTACCTGCGGTGCTCATCCCAGGTCCGCCGGTAACGGGGTTGCCAATGGTGGAGGCACCCTGAGGAGCGCCAGACGCATTGTCACCAGGAGTTCCAGCGCCAGTGGTGATGGGTTGGCCACCATTGCCTTGCGTGTTCCCGACAGGCCACTCCAATACGGTCGGACGCCCATCAGCGCCAACGGTGGTGATGCAAGTGAGCGACTCGCCATTGCTTGGCACATTGGTGGGGGCAGCTCCGATGGGGATGGTCTGCGCCGACAATACAGTGACAGGATATGGGCCAGCAGAGCCGGTCGTCCAATACACGTTGGTGTCGGTGACGACAGTATACCAAGGAGAGCCTGAGCCTGATCCAGGCGTCGACAGGCCAGTACCAACGGGGGAGTCAGCACTGGCAGCGGTGCCTTCAGGGCTTCCATTCGGGCCAGCAGAGTTGGTATTGGCGGGCCAAGGCGCAGCGGTGCTTCCTCCATATCCACCAGATACAGGAGAGGCGTTAGGAGGGACCGCACCACCAGGGGCAGGGGAGCCAGTGACGGGATAGCCAGTGACGGGATAGCCAGTGACGGGATAGCCCGTGACGGGATAGCCCGTGGCGGGGAAGCCAGTGCCAGAATTGCCTCCAGAATTAGGACCGTCGCCCCAAATGTCAATGGTCAGGGTCGTGAACGGAGACTGTGTTGCTTGGGAAGCGTCAACAGGGGAAACACGGATGGTTCGGGTTGGGAACTGGGCATTGGTGCCAGCCTGGTCGGGGCCAGACGCTCCTGGGACGAATCCACCTGCAGAAGACACGGGGCTGGTTGGGTAAACGGTGACGAAGACAGTCGTGGTTGCCTGCATGTCACAAGTCGGGCCATTGGACCAGCCGCCAGGCACGGGGCCGGGAGTGGCAGTGGCGTCGCCGTTTGGACCAGTGTCTGGGCTGTCGTTGGGGCCAGTGCCGGACCCGCCATCTGAGGATCTGAGTAGCTCTTGTTAGCATGATGAGCGTCTGCCGGTGGACCGGGTGCAGCTTGCCCATAGGCGGGAGCCTGGGCAAGTGAGCAGCGCATAAAGCTGCTCACCACCAAAGCCCCGAAAGACGTGGCGGCACGCATCTTGTGCAAGGAGGCAGCAGACGACAGGTACTTCGAGGGGTGGTCAAGGTTGACGGCTCTGATGACTGAGTTGACGGGCGTTCAAGATGACAAGAGAGGAGATGTCGATACGATGAGGTGCAAAATGAGTGATGAAGGAAGAAGAAAGAAAGAGAACGAGAGGGCAGAGCCGGACGACGAAAGAAATTGAGGGTGGACATGACGGGGGCAATCGGGCAGTAGCAGCTGTTGCAGATACTGATGAAGGCAGGAAGGAGGTCCTGCCCTCCGAGAGATGGGGGTGAGCTGGTATGACATCGTCTGCGCAGAGGAAGCAGGCGCTCTCTCCCATGGCCTGACCGCCAGACGAGTGGAAGTCACAGAACGCGCGAGAGCAAGCAACCCGGTCAAACCCAGTCCAGACGTGTGCAATACGCAAAGATGCAGCGCCGTGGGAGATTACGATGGATGCCAGGGCTGAATGATGATGCACGGTTGGCAGCTTGACCATGCAAAGGGTTGTCAACCCGATCTTCAACGCGTTCGTGGCATCGGCAGTGCGGCAGCGCCTCTCTGTGCGCCATCCCTCGCGGGCGACGAGATTCGCGGCTCCTTCCTCAAACTCCAGGCAGCAACCCGGCCGAGCTCCGATCGACTCACATCTGGCGGTGACGCGATGATGCATATGGTTCCTGCTTTCCTTGTGCAAAATTCCCTGGAACGATCAGGTATACGCGACAAGAGCAGTCGGATGTGCGGGTTGCGGCCGCGTTCTCTCGCAGGAGGCGCTCCCGCTCGCTGGATCATGGCTTGGAGATGGGCTGATGGCACGAGCCCGACATGGGGAAGTTGCATTGGCAATCCAGGAGTGGTGCTGCATGGACATTGGAGCAGGCACTGGTCGGGCCGAGATTCACTGCGATTCTGCAGAGGTTGCAATTGCAGTACTGATGTTCATCATTTCGTTAAACGCTATCGGCGTAGGCACGTCCTGCTCGGATGCACATCACGCAGCATCGTCCGAGTATGCTGGCGGCGGCTGCAATACCCGCTCATCATGGCTAAAGTGCGGGTCCACGGTGCTGCGGCTGCGCTTCCTCTCGTCCTCCATCCTTGCCGCCCAGAGCGCAGAGCCAGCCGAGGTCGTCAACAGAAAGAAGAACGACAGGATCGGAATCAGCTCCAAGATCATCGCCACGGTCCCGAACCAGACGTAGTCCCATGTGAGGCTTAGGACCTCGGCCTTGACCTCCTGCTTCGAGAGCCCACGCAGCTGAAACCACCGGTAGTGAGACAACTTGCCGAGCCGGGTGCCCGTAATGAGGATGAAAGCCGGCGTGCCGACGTAGGGGATGAGGTTGAGAGGCAGGAATACGATGAGTTCAACGATCTGAATGATGCTCCACGGCTGGTATATAGCTGAGCTGGTGGGCTTTCCGAGCATGCGAACCGCGTCTGGCGCATCGTCGAAGAGGATTCTGTGAGGCGACACCAGGTCTTTCAGTCCGAGCTTTATGAACGTGGCCTACGGCATGTTAGTCGACGACGAGGACGTCTCTTTCATCCAAGCCAGGGCACCCACATCAAACACGTCCACGCGACACTCGTCTACGAAGAAGCCCTCAAACAGGCCCTGGATTATGACCAATCCCTCCCCCAGCGTCAAGACTAGAGCGTTGAACCAGGCTGCCCAGCCGTGGAAGATGGCGAGAAAGGCATACTGCGGCAGGAAAGCAAACGTGAAGAGTATCAGGTACACGAGCAGGGAGATCAAAGACAGCGGCAGCAGCCGGCCGAGGAACAGCGGCCAGAACTCGCGGTTCCGGAGGAAGTACCAGATGCCACGCAGCGGGTACGAGAATGCGACGCCAGCGCGCGACAGGTACCGCGCGGGTCGTGAGCCGCGTATGGATCGCGTGTGGATGCTGACGGGGATTGTGCCGTCCATGGCGATGGCTGGGGCTGTCTATCGTCGCTCGACGTCGAGGGTTGAGGTTGAGAAGGGAGGGTTGAGGCCGTCACGGCCTCGTTACGCGTCCTACTGCGGTACGTCACTCAGCGGAGTCAGCGCAGCTCCGGCTGCACCTTTGCAGATCCGGGGGTGGGCTTGGCAGCGTGTAGGGTAGGTACACCAGGTGTAGGTGAGCGCTGAGGGGCTGCATCTTGAGCATTGAGATTCACAGCCTGCCAAAAGATGGTGTTGAAATTCTTGAGCGAAAGAAGAAGATGTGGTTTTTACAGTATTGGCTCCTGTCGAGTGTATTTACAAAGCCGGAGTCAGGTCAAACGAGGTTACGGGACGGGGACCTGAGTGACATCATTGGCGCCGCTCGCACACTTTCAACCTTCAGCTCGCTCCAACCCCACGCCTTTCACGCGGGTCAGCTTGTCATCGTCGTGACTACTCTCGTGTGGCCACAGTTCGACTTTGAATCAAGAACTTGACCCCGACCTAAGGAATTGGCTTGATCTCTTGGTGGTTAGGATTCCACTTTACCAGTCGTCTCTCAAACGCAGCGACTCATTTGACGCTGCTTCTCACTCGTCCCTAACGCTCTCACACATGATATCTTCCTCGCATACAAGCTCACGACACGTTCATTTCGACACGCCATGGCAACGCCCACAGCCAACACCAATCCTCTCGCCAGCTGCCAATGCGGGGCCGTCTCCTTCCACGTCTCTCAGCCGCAGCCCCTTGCAGTGTACATCTGTCACTGCACCGAATGCCGCAAGCAGTCCTCCTCTGCCTTTGGTACCTCGGCCATCTACCCGGCCGCGGGCATGTGGCCGCTACCACCAGCGCAGCAGGCCAAGCTCGGCATGTGGACGCGCAAGTCGGACCGTGGCACGACCCTCGAGTGCTACTTCTGCCGCGCTTGCGGCGTGCGGCTGCTGCATCGGCCGCTGCGGACGGACGGGACGCCGGCGCCTACCGTCACGGTCAAGGCCGGCTGCGTGGAGGGCTTGTCGCTCGAGGGGGCGCGGCATATCTGGGCCAAGTCGGCAGTGATGCCGGTGCCGGAAGGGGCGGATATGGAGCAGCCTGACCGAGACATTGAGGGTATTTGAGAGGCTGAATTGAGTGTAGGCCTGGTTTACGGGAGAGATATATCACGAGGGACTGGGGTGGATCGGGGCGAGGAGTTGAACGGCGGCGTCAAGGCGACGGCGCGACTGATTATTGCCACAGAAACTGGATCTTTGGACGTCCTGTCATTTTGCGACTCTTGCATCACACTCCTTGAATCAAGCTGTGCTGTGTGCTGTGGCGTGAACAGGTAGCTACGTAAAGCCGATCCGTCTCAAGGCCAGCTCCAGCGAGCCTCAGCTTGCGTTCTAATGTCATATATGTGTCTCAATAATGTTCCAAAAGCCCCTATCCAAGCAGTGAAGCGCATTTCTAAGTCCTTTATTTACAGATCTGCGGCTCCATGTGCACTTATTGCGCCTCGATCGCCTTCATAAACGCACCACTCTCGCTGCCCTCAATCACCTTGGCCAGCGGCATCAGAAGCGCGTCCTCCCGCTCGCCCTGCACGTGCCGGATGTACGCCTGTGCAACCGACAGCCACTTGGCCTTCTCCGCACGGCTCGCGCCTCGGCCCTCCCAAACCCAGAGAGCCCTGCCGGCGTCGTCCAGCAGGAAGACGTCGTTACCGTCGAGGTCGTTCGTGGAGATGCACCCGCCGTTTCGCACGAGGTCGAAGGACAGCTGGCCGGACGCATCGCTCAGGCGGAAAAGCTTCTTCGGACGGCTGCTGCTGTCGGGGGCGCTGCTTGACCGTGCACTTGCTGCGGCAACTGGTCGCTGTTGCTTGAAGCCATCGTGCGGCGTCTCGCCGTCCCCGCCGAGCAGATCCACCACCCGGCGCGACCGCGCCTCAGCCTGCGCGACCACTTCAACGTCAACGTGCTTGGCCAGCGTCATGTCGTGCACCACCTGCGCCGCCTTGTGTCGGTTAGAATCTCAGCTTTCCTTTCATCTTCTTTGCGCTCTTACCTTGGCTTTTTCCATGGGGCTACATCCGCGCCCTTGCCACACCCAGATCTTATCTCCCGTGTCGAGCACGAACACGTCCCCTTCGTCGAGACTGCGCCACGTGGGCTCGACCTCGTGCACCACGATCCCAGCGTTGGCCTTGAATACGCGAAGCAGCGTGCGGATGGGAGCTTTGGGTGTGCCCTCCTCGACGTGGCGGAAGCCAGAGCGAACGCCGCCCCGGCGGATCGACAGTCGTGGGAATAAGCCCAAGAACTCGTCCGACGGGGCGCTCTGGACCTCGCGGTGCTGCGTCGCCGTGCCCGACAGGAACTCGTCCAGCTCGACTGTCTTGTACGCGGCGGTGCCGGCCTCGTCCTGCGTCGTGTGCGCGCCCAGCCAGAAGAAGATGTCGTGGCCGAGCCTGGCGTTCCCGTCATCCTTGCCGACCTTGTACGAGTGCAGCACGACATAGCTGTCGCCGTCGTAGAATTCGCCGTAGCGCTCGCGCGGCCACGGGACGACCTGGAAGGCCTCAATGCGCCAGACGCGCAGGCCCGCGGTCCGCCCGACAGACCCGTCGTTCCAGGCGGGCTCGGTGGCGGCCGATCTGTGCTTGACGCGGTGGTCGATGTCGGACCCGATGAGCTCGACGTTGCTGTCCTTGATGTCGTACTCTTTGAGATGAACCAATCCCTCGTGCGGCGGCATGGCGGCGTGTGTTGCTTTATCTCAGGGAGCGTGGGCTAGTCGTGGAATTAGGCCAGGCTGGTTGGGAGGAGTGGAAGAAGACGTCGATGAGTTGAGGTGAATCTTGGAGCGTCTGGTAGGCACCTCTTCATTCCCCTGGCCGCCGCCCCTCCAGGCCTCCCTCGTGCCCCTCGACCCCTGTACCAGCAACGTCAGAGGGGTGCGGGGCATGGGGCCCAGGCGCATTCGGACCCACCCTTGCCGTCTGCCGAAACAAGGATCGGCGCCGATCCACCCAACACCACCTCCAGCAGCCACCAGGGCATTTAAAGGAATCGAAAGCATCGACAGCCAACGGCGTCCTCGTACTTGGCCGCTGCCCACCCGTTGCTCAGGCATCGGGGATTGCCTGCGGTGGGAGCTATGCGCGGAATTTACTGATGAGATGTAACGTCAGCACGACTTGGGCCTGGCTGCCGGTCAAATGGTGCAATAGGCGGCACGCCGAGCACTGGCCGTTTGACCATGGGGCGGGTCTCCGGCGGCGGACGTGGTGCCGCTGACGTGACGCAGATTGGCGCTGACACGCAGCATGGAAGCCAGACGTTGAAGCCGGTTGTGGTGGAAACCCTGGCATGGCTGCGACCGCTCAAAGGCGTGTCAACTACTTTGAGCAATTTAGGTTGATTCCGCAATGCGCGGCTTAGCCTGCTCTACCCTAAGCCGTCATCTCCCCAGATGATTCACGACACTCCCGACCATGACGGCAGCCTCGCGATCCCAGTTGCCATCCACGGCCTTGACCTTCCCCTTCCCGCCCAGCAGCGCACTCGGCGGCTGGCAACCCTTGATGACGGCCTGTCGGATGGCTTCGCCGACGTTGTTCTTATTCGTTTTGAGCGTGCGCGCAACGACGCCACCGCGGCCGACAATGTCCTGGACCCGCGTGGTCAAGCTTCCGGCCATGGTGCGCCAAAAGTACGAGGCAATGGATCCCGTCTCGAGATGGGTCAGTAGCGGCTGGAGCAGATTCGGTTGTTTCTGCGCGGACGAGGCAGGCAGAAGAGGGTGAGCGGGCGGCTTGGTGGATTCGAGAACGAGCTCGAGGGAGACGATGTTCTGACACTTTGCCGTGACCTCGGCCAACGCTCTGTCGAGGGACGGCAGCTGGCCCAGGGACCGCGACAGTGAGGTGATGCCCGTCTGGAGCGCCGAGCGGACGTACGTCTCCAGCGCCTGCAGGAGCAGACGCGGCGTCCAGCGGTCCGGCTTGACGCCCAGCGTCGGCGACAGTAGGTACAGCGTAGCCAGGGCAGACTGCATCCTCGCGCGCGCCTCCTCGCCTTGAGAAAAGGTCATGCTGGCCGACGTGGAGAATTCGCGGACCAGACGCTCCGCCGTCTCGCGCACCGAGCGCTCGACGGGCGTGACGACGTTGTCCTGCAGGCTTCGGACAGCGTCCACCCTGCCCAAGCCGTGGCCCTCCTCGCCCGGCGCTTTGCTCTCCAGCACCTCGCGCAGCGACAGTATCGTGTACGAGCACCGCACCAGCGCTCCGTGGTCCTCGCCGGCTCCCGGGCCGCCGAGCTCGGCGTGCTGGACCTCGAGCTGCCTCCCCAGCTGCAGGCAGCGCCCGACGGAGCGGCCCAGCCGGAGCGTCTCCCACAGGCGCAGCGCGACCTGGCGCACCTCGTCGGCCTCGGCGTGCTTGTCGATGACCTCGCGCTCGAGCTGGCGGTAGCTGTCGTTGAGGCTGCGGATCTGGGTGTCGAGCTCGGCGACGATGTGCTTGCTGGCGCTCGTCTGGGCCTGCGTGTGCTGCAGCAGCGGCAGGGCGGAGCGGGTGGTGAGGAGGTCGATGTGGGAGTCGAGCTCCTGGGCGTCGAAGAGGACGCGCGAGAGGGGCGTGGAGAGGTCGAGCGGCGAGTCGTTGGCGTTGTTGGTGGCGAGGACCAGGGCGTTGGCGAACGAGGCGGGCGTGAAGTCGGGGGAGAGGAAGGTCTCGTAGTCGATGTACGAGGGCTCGTCGGCGGCGGCGTCGTCGCCGCGGCCTGTCGACGTGGCCATTGCCGCTCGACTGGGTGGTGTGACGACCGACGCTTCAAAGGACGTAGGCACGGCAGCTCCAGACGCTATCGGGTCCTCTGCCGGCCAGCGTTGCACTATCCCCGTCCCGTGCCTGGGCAGTGTTCCGTCCGGGCCGCCTCGAAATCGGCCGGGATCGGGAGGCTCGATGCGTTGTGGTGGTCGTCGGCGGAAGAAAGATTGCAGAGCTTCCCCTGGCGCGCCCGAGGCCAGCAAGTCAGACGCGAGATACGAGGGTCAGAGGGGTTAGTGCTCCCCACACTGTGCCGGAGCCGCCGCAGCGGATCCCGGGTAGGTACCGACTCTTGCTGGATTTGGCCTAATGCGGCGCCCCAGGGAGACGCAATTGCTGCGACTCTGGGCGACCGGAGGCTCCGTCGCGGAGCTGCCGGACAGTGCGCGTCGACGAGCGCTGCGCCAATTGGCACGATCCGCACAAGCCGCCTTACACCTACGTAGGCCTACCGCCCTGCTCCTACGCTCCCCCAGACTGACTGTGCCGGCAGGCTCGGGGTCGGCTGGGCGCCGTGCGTTCCGATCCATCCAATCGTCCTGCGTCGCGCCTCTTCCTCTCGTGGAATTTTTCTCTCTTCACGACCTCTTTATCCCGCAGTCCTCCCCGTCGCGGCACTCTCTCCTGGCTTCTGGCTGATTGATGCTGGCTAGCCGAGCGCCGTCTTTGACGTAAATACCGCCATCGGCCCCCGTCGCCCTCGAACCAGTAGAAGCACAGTCTCGCAGTTCCAGCGTCTGCCATCCGACGACATCCCGCCCAACGAGGGCACCGACACGAGCTCTCCGGCGACGACGATTGGCCCTCCGCTTCTGACGACGGCGTTCGCGCGACGCGAGGCACCATGGGCGGCATCAGGTTCAACGTCTTCGACGCCCGCGACCTGCTCGTCCGCGACAAATTACCGGACGGCGACAACAGCACCGACACCGTCTTTGGCGGCGTCCACTTCAACACGACGACGCTCAACCACTGGAACTACACCTACTACAGCACCAACCGAACCCTCTCCAACGAGTCCGAGTGCTGGCTCACCTTTGAGCCCTACGAGCCCCGGCTGCTGCACACCAATGGCAGCTTCGTCAACGCCACGAGCTGCTACAGCGCCATCGACCCCATCCACGCCCGTGGCTTCACCGGCATCGGCTTTGCCGTCTTCTACGGCCTCGCTCTTGTCCTGACCGTCACCGTCCTCGCCAAGCATGGCGCCCTCTACCTCCCCAAGGAGCGCCGCTTCTACCCCATCGGCCGCCGCTGGCAGTGGTACTGGGCCTGCTTCGTCTGCGCCTGCGCCCTCGTCAGCCTCTTCACCAACGTCGACATCGACCGCTACTACCTCCAGGAGCTGCCCATCATCGTCTCCGTCTTCTTCTGGTTCCTCACGTGCCAAGGAACGCTGGCCCTGACCTGGGAGGCTGTCCGCCACTGGGGCAGCTGGCAGGAGAGGCAGTTCGTCGACCCGAACCCCTTCGTCCTGCGCGACGGCGACAAGCGCTCTCAGGTTGAGTTCTGGCTGCCTCTCTGGTTCTACTTTTGGGTGTGGATGGTAAGAACTCGTCCGTATCAAACTATGCTTGCCTGGCGCTCCTAACCCGAGTCAGAACTTCTTCCTTATTGTTCCCCGAAGCTGGAACTTTGCCTCGTATCAGCGCTCTCCGGACCAGACGCGAGAGTACGCCATCCCAGGTGCCACCGATGCGCGCTTCAAGGCTGCCGCCTTCTGCCTCGTCATCGCCTGGTTCACCATCATCTTCTCGCTGCGACACTCCATCAAGCACTACAAGCCCCGCAACCGCGGCATCTTCAACCGCGCCCAAGGTTTTGTTCGTGCCTTGCCCCTGCGCCTCGTCCTCATCATCCCGCTCAGCCTCGCCCTCATCGCCTACCAGGTCTTCATATCCTTCGTCTGGGAGTTCTCCATCATCCGCTTCGACGGCGTCGTGCCTGTCATCTTCGCGTGGGGCTACGGGCCCTCGCTCCTCATCCTCTACGTCCAGATCGCCTACGGCTTCGCCAGCCCCAACGAGGACAAGGAGCTCATCCGGCAGCGGCGCGAGCGCGGAGACATGATCAACCGTGAGCTCGGCCTCGTCCAGAAGCCCGCGTGGTGGCGCCGCGTTCGGGGCGAGCACCTCGGCACCATGCGCGACAAGATCCTGCGCAACGTCAACGAGGTCGGCGGCGAGCGCGGCGTGGGTCGGCGGGTCGAGGATGACGTGGAGCGCCACGCGCGCGAGGAGGCGATGCGGAATGCCCTCGAGGACGGCGGCGGCATCGAGCTCACGAGCGTCACCCACGTGGACCAGTCCGCAAACCCGCGCGTCGACCGCGCCGGGGCCAGATCCATCCCTTCCTCGGTGCCCTACGCGGGCAAGAACGAGCGACGACATGCGGAGCGCGTCATGGAGGGGGCAGCGAGCGTTCTCTTCCCCAGCGAGCTCGGCGCCCAGCGCGCCCACCACGCGGCATACCTCATGGAGCTGGAGGACGAGATGGAGCCGCCCCCGTACACGGACCAGCAGAGACGCGACTCGGAGACGGGGCATCCAGTGACGGCACGCAGGACCAACAGCACGTCCACGACCAACTCTGTCCACGGCCCGCCGCAGCAGGTGCGGAGCATGCTGGACATTTGAGGAGGGCCGGTGACGCACCGGGCGGCATGCGGGTTCAGGGGTGGAAGTCCCCTCGTGGCTTACGCGTGAGCCGCAGCAAACGGAACGCGGCCGGCACGGTGCGCGGCCGGTATTTACTTTTGGATATGAGTTTTTGGACATGATCCTGCATCGTCTGGAGCAACGGCTGGCGGGAACGTACGTGGGCAGTCTTTCCTGTGATTTATGTATATACGCACTTTAGCGACAACCTCATGATCATCTGTGGCCAGGGTAACAATGGATACAATAGACCAAGTTCACATGACGACAACCCAATCATGACAGTGTACTTGTAGTCGTCTGTTTGCATGCGACTGACTGGTCGTTGCTCCGTTGACCGACCCGACGCCAAGACCGTGGGCTCAAGTTACGCAAAGGAGAGGATTCAGGAGAACGTGTGAAACGCAGCACTCTGGGGCCCGAACGTCGAACGCGGCGCAACAGAGTCACTCAACATGCATACCCCCTAGAGCAAGGTAGGACGGCCCGCATCGCTAGAGATTTTGACATCCACGTTCGGTGCTGGAGTTTTCCTTTTATGGGGGAGAAAGGGGGCGCGAGGCTGACGGGCTTGGAGCGCAGGTGAATGGGATATACTGCGCGAATGAGGTAGCTAGTGTGGATTGTAGGGGTATTGTTCGCAATGGCAGCTGTCCATGCACCGACAGAGAGTCCATGTCGCACCGTCAAGCCAGCCTATGATACTGCATTCGCCTTGGGCGGCTTTGACGACGATCATGACGGCTGCGGCTGCGAAACACGGTGCCCCTGTGCCCGGAGCCCAGCACCCAACGGCGGAATGACACACACCTATGACGTTGATGACGGGATCGGAGTTGCCTTGCAACCCGTGAAGAGCGAGTGGCGGTCTGTGGCCGGCTGTCTTATTGAAGCCAGGTCAGGCCGGGCAGCGAGCTGAACGCCGGGGATGCGAGGTTCGCGAGGTGATGGCTGGGTATGGCCAAGGTTCACCAGTGATATCTAGCCCATTCTACGGCGTAGCTTACTTCGTACAGAGCCAGCATTTTCACACAAGCCCATACGTACATGGATACGGATCGCAGATTCTGGGGCGACTTCATGAGGGTATGTCGTTACAAAATTGTACACGTGTTGAAGCCCCAGCCTCGAGCAAAGCAGGCAATTGTATTATGATCAGCGACACCGTCACGGCTTCTGTACGCCCGTCGTTTGTGTCTGATGTCGACTCGGGGCATCTAGAGCGAGTCTCGACCGAGTCTCGAATTTCTGGACGGCTGACCGGCCCGTCGCAGGTCGATGGCCGCGGCAGCACCGAGACTCCAACCTCGGGACTTGACACCGTGATATAGGACTTGCAACGGAGCTATGTAGCGGCGCATCCAAGCAAGGGGTGCCGAGCGACAAAAGCAAGATGGGAGGAATTCGATGGCCGCAGCTGAGGCTTGAGGGTGTGCTGGATGGCTGGATGGCTGGATGGCAGGCTGGGTTGCGAGGCCGATGAGGAGCACCGTACGGAGTAGAGGCACTTTCCTTCATCACTTGTCACTATTCGGCTATCTGTCGACGGCTGCAGGAGCACGCCGCCAGATCCCAATGGCAGGTGCGGCGCAGATGAATGCAGAAGGAGGCATGCAGTCCGTGCCAAGAGCCGTCCACTCCCCCCTCCGTAGCCGAAGGCTTCATCTATATCCTCAACTCCTCGCCACGGTCACGATTTCATGTCGAGTCAAACTCAGCAGTCGAGGGCCAGGGAGCCTCGAATGCGCCTCGAACGCGCCGCCGCCGGCTGGTGGCCGCCTCTGCCTCGAGCCGTGCCCAATAGTCGATGCCGCATTCCGAGAGCCTCCCGCCAGCTGTCGGGTCCGTCGATCACCTCCATGCCATGGAGGTGCGGAGGGATTCCTCTGTCGTTGTGGCTGGTTTCGAGAGGCACATGCATGTGCGCTGACGGTGCACACTGCACGCGCACTTGCCTGCGTCCACTCTTCGCCCCCCTCCATCCCAGTCTCCTGGAACCGGCTGGCCACTCTTGGACCTTGACGCCACCGAGAAGTGAGGTCGCACAAGGCGTACTCTTGGGCGACGGAAGCTTTCCCGTCCGGCTGACCCGGCGCGAAGGCAGACGGCCGACACTGGGGCGAGCACTGTACTGTGCCGACCATGCTCGCCGCGCTGGGGCTGAGCAACCCGAGATGCCTTCGCACAGTGATTTTGAAATTTCCGTGACAAGGAGATGCTTGACGAGTGCACCAGCTGCTGTCGTGAGACAGAATGGGAGGGCCGAGACAGCTCGCATGCGTGTTGCACTCAAGGCACCATCTGTGTCTGCCATGGCCAACGTGCTGCGCGGTAAGGGTCTCGACGGCGGCCGCGGTCCCGGCCATGCGGATGAGAGGGAACCCCTCATGCCGCACTGTCCTGAGACGCCTCCAAGTAACTAACGTTAGTTAGTCATTGGACCTGCTGGAGACATCGACGCCAGGCGGAAAGCTCAACGGCCTACCAATCTCCCGGCTGGTTCTCGCAGACGACGCGATGAGTTTTCCAACTCCAATTGCCACCTGGGGAAGCTGGGCGCGCAACAAGACAACTAGGGCTGCCGTACTACTGCAGCAGAGTTGCCTTCGCTGAGCATGCCAGACCAAGTTGTGCGGATCGACCTACGTCGTTGCTGGCAGCTGGGGGCTAGGCAGGGGATATCACGAGCCAGGCCAATGACTTTTGGAGTTGCAGAATGTGGACTAGACGGCCGTCATCATTGTTAAGCCCGCCTCTCTGCCGTCCAACGACGCAGCCGACGGGTGCCCGCGCCCGACAAGCACGACATGCCCCAGGGGCATGCACTAGGTCGTTTGGTGATATGCAGAGCGGATTTATGCCAGCGGCAACACCTCGTGACCTGGGCAGCCACTCGAGAAAGCAGAGCCATCGGCGAGGAGACACGTCGGAGGCGGCACAACCGGCGGACAGGAACTCAATGTCGAATCCTGTCGACAGGATGACCGCATGCCCGTCTCGGAAGCCACGGGTTAATGGACGATGATGCTTCAACAGAGTTCGAAAGTCAGCCGAGACATGCCTCGCTAGCCGTCTGCTGGACGCCCAAACTGTGGCCCGGTACAAGCTGCTGGAGCCGTCGATCGAAGGGTACCTTACAGCTACGCTACGCACTACGTAGGTACCTGGCGGTTCCTTCGCTGGGTCTCCGATCGGTCCAGGTACGCATCGGTGGCGTGGAGCTGACAGGTGGAGGAACGGAGGGCGGGGAAGTTTCTGGGCTACGTGATGGCTCGACAAAAGCCATCGGGGACGTGGCCACCGTTTCGGAGAGACATCAGCGCCCAACGATGAAGGGAAGGGAAAAGGTCGAGGGACATGGTACTGTGCGGCGGCAGCCAACAAGTCTCCTTTTTGCTCACGATCTGGAAACGAGGGTGTCGCCGACGGCACATGGATTGCCCAACCCTTGCTCCCCCACACTCGGTCCTGGTCGCCCGATCCCGGTGTGCCTATTTTTGTAGGAGCCAGGGACTCTGCAGACTACGAGCACTACTCGTACAGGGGACAAGGGACGCGGCCGCGCAAGTGAAAGGCGCATCGTGGTCCTCGCTGGCTCCGTGGGTCCGCTTGGGATGCGACGCTCGATGGATCTGGCTCGGCACCTCTCGATGAGGCATCAGACGAGGACTCAGCGGCTGGCCAAACGAAAGACTTCGAGGAGACCGTCCATGCATGAGCGGTTGAAAGGTCGAGGCACAACGGATAGGCCGGCTGCCAGTGACATGACTGTGTCGGCATCGCTCGACTGGCCGTGGCGGTTGGGTTGAGCCACCTCTGGGTCTGCGTCCGTCTGGACTCCTCGTGGATTAGTTGTACCTGTGTGGCATGCGCGGAGCGGCCAAACTTATGAGCACATCCACGACCAAGATCAATCCCTCCCCACCACCACGACATTGGTGAGGTAGGGTAGCAGCAAGCTTCGGTGCTGCGTCCCGGAGCTTGCGGAGCTCTCCACTTCGACAGACGAGCCACCCATCCAAGCCAAGGCACAGGGGACGACCGAGTCGAGGGGCTGGCGGCTTGGCTGGGCGTGGATGGCATGCCCCCATCCAGTGGCCGCCTTGTACCTGGGCCCCGCCCGCACTAAGATGCGCAGATGACCTGTACCTTACGTCGTTGAGGCCCGCTCTTTGGGTGCTTCGAGGCATCATCACTCGCCCAAGCCCGTTCTGAAAGCGGATGGCTGCTTACACGCAGCCAGCGCAGGCAGTTGGACAACGGCGCAATAGCACCCGTCCTAAGCAACCACGTCGGTCCCTGCAGATTCTCGCCTCTCTAAGCAAACGCCGCGGCACTGGTCACAGTGCACTCGCCTTCGCAGCCTGCTCGTCTTCAGCGGGCCTGCAGCGCGCCGCTGCTGCGATGGCGCTCGGCACGATCGCCACGGCGCACGAGATGGCCTCGCTGCTGGCAACTTTGCCGACCACAATGGCTAGGGTGCCTTACGCCTACTTGTAGTACTCATTGCTCTAGAATCGGCCGCCAAGAGATGGCCGCTATCGTCGGGGCCGACGCCACAACCTAGCTACCCAGAGGCCGATGTGCAGTGGAGGGGGCCTCGTCCACGCCGGGACGCTGTTAACGTCAGCATGAAGCCATAACTCTGTTCCGCCCCCCTCCCCCACTTGTCGACGGCCGCCGCCGCGCAGAGCTCCCATGCGGGACTGAGGGGGAGGTCGAGCTTTGGCTTGAAGCTTGTTCCTTTTTCGCCGACCGTGGTCCCCGGTCGCCCGTTTGCTTTCCCCTTGGTGGTCCGCGCCTGGTGCTGCTTAGGGTGCCGCTTGGGTTGCCAGCTAGCCTTTTACCTTTCGTTAGCCCAGCTGCTCTGTCAAGATGGAGAGCTCGAGGAGGAGACAGAGCACGGTGGTTGGGCGATAGGGACGACGGCGCCCGTCCCAGGCCGGATCCGGGAACCGTCCCCCCATGACAGCGACACAGGCCCGGCCCAGCCATGCCACATCCGTTTCGAGGGGAAAAGCAAACCACAGACAGGCGTCTCGGTCTCGAGTTGTGGGTGGTCATTGCAGCGCATGCCACACTGCCAAGACGCCGGTCCCTGCCCTCGCCCTGTGTGTGCCTTTTGGCCACCCCCCTTGCCCCCCCGCCCCAAAAGTCTCCCCCGTTGCCGCCCCCTCCGGCTGGTCCTGATCAGCGTGTGCATGCGAATATCGTGCCGTTCGCTGTCGTCCCTGACTCTGCCTTTGCATGTAACAAGCAGAAAAGCACCGAGCTGTCTGTAGAGATTGGCTACACGTGCCGTGGGACGTCGTCTTCGTCTCCTCGACCCCTGGACGCATCGACAGGGCCCCTGAACCGATCGCATTTGCTTGCAACTCGCTTCCGGTTCCTGCAGGCACCGGGTAATTGGCGATCGACGCAAACGCCCTTGGTCGACGGACCACGCAACCGCGCGTACCTACCGCCTCAAGAGTCGCCGTACGGAGGAGCCGGCAAGAATACTTTGTTCGGACCTGCTCAGCTCCACAAGCAGAGCGAGGCTGGCCGGCTTCTTGGTTTCCAGTCACCGACTTATTTAGCAACTGTCTGCAACCGCCCGGGGGTGCCCCGCCACCTTGGCAAGGCTTGACTCGAACAGGGACACTGGGATCTCACTTATCCACTGCCTTCGTCACTCGCGTCCCTCCCCTCTCCTCTCCTCTCCTCCTCCCACTCACACACACGCATCATCCACCTGCATCCGCCACCCACGGCTGCGGTGTCTCTTGTTCATAGTCCTCCTGATCGTCTTGGTTCTTCAGTCGCACCGCAGAGTCTCGCACCAGGGGACAGCAACTCGGAGACGGTTCCTGTGGACACTTCCGACAGGGCCAACGTCGCCTCGGCCGCATCACTAAGCGCTGGCGCCCGCCCCCCCTGCGCCGCCGCAGCGCCGCCTAAACGCCCCTCCCTGCCCGTCTGCGCTGTCGCACCATCTTCAGCCTCACACTGGGAGGTTGGTCGCCCGCGTGAACCAAGAAAACCCACCGTTTCCCCTGGCCAACGTGATTCCAACACACCCTCACCCATCCGCCTCCATTAAAACCACCACCGGCGGCCTTGCCCTCCGGCTCTTTGTCTGCTCACCGCCGCGTGTAGCGATTTCTGGTCGTATCGGCCGTGGCCGTGGCCCAGCTCTCGATCGCCGCTCCGACTCTCGCCGTGCTCGGCCGCCATGGCCGCTACCTTTCGATCGGTCAACTCCACCCTCATCCCCGAGACCATCAGAGAGGATGTCATGACGCCACCGTCGTCGGTGACGCCTCGGCCAAACACGGCGCCGCAGACACATCCTGCCATGTCCCCCGAAGACGCAACGACGCCGACGAGGGCCACATTCAACAGCTCCGTCTTGGGCCAGAAGCCGCTGCCGACGAGCACGTTCCCCGATCCCAGCGACCGACCGCGACGAGCCAACTCGCAGCACTCGACCAAGTCGTCAGAGAGGAGGACATCCATGGACGTCGACATGGACGACTCGGACGGAGAGGGTCATGACGACGGAGCCGGCTCCGACGACGAAAGCGTCAATGCCGACGGCACCAAATCGAACAAGAAGAAGAAGTCGCAGCGCTTCTACTGCACCGACTACCCGCCGTGCAACCTGAGCTTCACCAGGAGCGAGCACCTGGCCCGACACATCCGGTGAGCGCCGCAACTCGAACATGGTTTGGTCCACCGCAGAGCTCTAACGCGTCACGGCAGGAAACACACCGGCGAGCGACCGTTTCAGTGCCACTGCTCCCGCCGCTTCTCGAGGCTCGACAACCTGAGGCAGCATGCCCAGACCGTGCACGTCAACGAGGACATCCCCATGGACTCCTTGGCCGCGACCGGCTCGAGGTTCCAGCGCCAGATGCGGACGGAGAGGGTGCGGCAGGCCGGGAACAGGGCTCGCGCGTCGACCGGTGGCAGCGCCGGTGGCCCGGCTCGCGGGCACTCCAAGTCGCTGTCCTCGTCGAGCATCGCCAGCATCAGCTCCGTGGGGTCTGCGTACAGCCCTCAGGCCGACGCCCGGCGACGGCCGCCGCCGCTCGTGATGGCGGCGGACCCTCGCTCGCGGCTCTCCTTCGAATCCTACCGCAGCGCCGCGGACAGCGCGTACTCGTACCGACCCCCGTCGCCCAGCGATTTCAGCACCCCCACGTCGGCCACTTTCTCGACGGCCCAGAGCAGCCCGCGATGGGCCTCGGGCGTGGCGTCGCCCACGTCCGCCCACTCAAGGTCCCAGAGCATGTACGTGCCTGGCAACAGGACGCCCGGACGCCGGCTCAGCGTTCCCTCGGGCGCGAACCCCTTCCATTCTCCCCACGGGCCTGCTTCGGGCCGGCCGCCGGCCTTTGGCCAAGGGCTCGCCAACAGCTCGCATCCCGCCGCATTCCCGTCCTCAAACAGCAGCATGGCGACGTCGCCTACCATGTCGTCATCTGGGTGGTCCAACCGACGGGACTCGACCTCGAGCGTTACCGACGAAGGATGGCGTCGGCGAACCTGGCACCCCGACAGCAGGGGTTACAACGGCCAGCCCAGTCAGCTTAGTGCCGTCGGAAACCAGTCGGTTCGGCCGAATCCTCCGCCGCCGATCGCGAATCCGGCGAGCTCTCAGACGTCCTTCCGCCTCCCCGGCATCGAATCCTTCGACCCCGTCCCTCGCCGCATCCCATCGCCCATGGCCGTCGACTCGGAGCAGGTTCACCGCCCCGTGTACCAACCTTCACTGGAGGCGGTGCAGCCAGACGAGCGTCGCAACCTCAACATGTACGACGCCAGCCTGCAGCGCGGCCTAACGCGCCTCGACATCAGCCGCAAGACTCCGCCTCGCGACAGCGCCGGGGCGTGGGCGTCGGAGGCGAACAGTGCCGTCCAGGCCCAGGCGGAACACGTTCGGCAGAACCCTCCTACAGTTCGGTTCCAGGACCAGGTGCCCCCGTCTCGCCAGAATGCCGGCGTGGAGCCCGGCCGCTCTCTGCACCAGCAGACCATGTCCGCGCCGTCGATCGCTACACCTAGGGATGCGAAACGGCACGGCTGGTACCAGGGGCCGGTGGTGCCCCAAGGCAACGCGCCTGGCCCGCAGGACCCTCGGGTGGCCCACGTCGATCGCATGGTTCACCCAAACTTCAACGGATTCAGCGGCTTTCCCTCCCGAGAGCAGCAAGCTCAGCAGCAGCAGCAGCAACAGCAGCAGCAGGACAGCCCCGCGAACGCAGACTCGCTGAGGCGACTCGAGGCTCTCGTCGCCGTTGCCACCAGCGAAGGATCGACGGCCACCGCCTGCTAAGCAAGGCTCAGCTGTGAGCGGCGCTTTGCGCCTTGAACGACAACGACGGACTTGAGCCGCTCCCGTGACAGGCTCTTGTTCGTCGGCCGTCTTTATGAGTCTACGAATTTTCCTTGCAAGAACGCTCAGGTACAGAGCGTTCATGACCTTTCTTTTACGGATGTCTGGCATTGGTCCATACGCTGCATGATGCTGGATTTCATTACCTTGATATTACCCTCGCGTCGTCCGACGCTGGAGTCCCTCGTCGCGAGACTTAATTTGGCACGATCACCTCTCATACCGCTCGCTACGAACTATTGGTTGGGTTTTCTTTTTGGCTACTAGATGGATGTTGCTACGGGCGGGTGCGCTGATTTGATTTTGAATTCCTTGTCCGAGCGTATTTTTTCTCCTAACGTGATCCTGCTGCTGGGAACTTGGACGACGTGATGAGATACCCACACCCCATCATGACGAGATGGGCTACGCGCGGTCCATATCAATGGTTCTCGCAACGGACGGCGGGCTCGCGACTCTTTTAGACGAAAGATATCGAAGACTCACGTTGGGAACTGGGGCACTGCGGGATACCCGGGCTCGAGGATATCGGATCCGCGGCCGCGGCCGTGGCCCTCGCGCGCCGGCTGTTTTGGATGTTGATTGATACCCCGAGATTTGGAAGCAAATGCAGAGGGAACTTTGTCTTTCGACATTTGCAGTCTTGGACGGGTTTCTCAGGGCGTTGCGGTCGTGGATGCTTGGCTGGACGGCAAGTTTGACAGCACGTGGTGGATGAAGGATGACGGGTCGGTATGATAGCATGAAAGCAACGTGGTGTCAGCATGCCTTGCTTGGTTTATAGTGATGTGACCCAGTAGTTCGGCGCACTTGACAGCGCTATATGTGTGCCAGGCATTATGAAGCGCAGCCAAGGGCCTTCCCCCCAATGTTGCTACTGAGCTTGAGGTGGTCCGTAGTCGTGAAAGGACCGGACATTGCGCCCGAGTTGTTAACTTCTGGGCGTTGGATAGTAAGCGGAATCAGGAAGCCGATGGCTGCCCAGAGTTAACGAAGCATCGGCAGACAAGACATTCGACACATTTGATTTTGTGCTCTTCCTGACGGTTCTGCGGATGACGGGGCGAGGGACCCGGGATATTAGAGCAAGGGTTGTTTTGAACTTGTGTTCTGGCCCTTGGCTACCGTTTCGGTTGGCGTATCACAATGACCAACTGGTGTAATGCGTGTCAATGGGCACGGGCCGCACATGCTGAAGGTCTTGCTTCACTCGCACATGCCCTGGAACCCCCAGTACCGACAGAAACTGGACCGGTAGGTAGGCCTCTGCATAAGGTAGAGAGATGGCTTGCAGGAAAGGGGCGGCTGAGCTCCAATCTATGGTTTTCCCTTCAAGACAAACATGCCCCCGACCCAGCCATAGTTCCTGTTCAGCCTCCTTCCATGTCTTCTTGCCACTACAAATGGAATCTTGCCGTGTGGATGAGGCTCGTGGAACTGTATCCGGCTTTGGTCGAGTCCGTCTATTCTCTGGAATTGCCACACGGATCCGTACAGCTTCTCCGCCGCGAAGATGCCGGTCGATGTCATTGCGTAGAGGAAGTCGTTCCATGAAACCTCGCCGGGAGAGGATGTAACGGTTGGGTCGAAGAAGAGTGTACGGAACACCTTGAGCGCGCGTGTGTCGACATGAATCGAAGCCGGCTTTGCGCCAGACGGCTTTGCGTCAGAACAAGCTTCGGTGCCCGGGGCCGCCTCGGTAGCCTCAGGAGTGTCCTGCGATGCCGTACCCCTTGTTTTCGTCTTCGTTTTCGGCGGACCCAGGGTTCGACTCGAATCCCCCAGCTTCTTTCCCGGGAGCTGAAAGTACAATGTGGACAGTGGCTTGTAGATGGGTTCGATGTCGACGTTTATGGATCGTTGCTGTCCCCCCTTGTTATTTACTGCTGCTGGCTCCTCAACCCACGCAGGAGTGCGCTGCAAGCTACGCTGAGACAAGAGACGTCCCACGGCTGTACCGTCTAGACGTCCACATCTGTTATATATAAGATTGTCGATAATAGCCCAAAAGACGTCGAGGTTCCGTTCGGCCTGGATCAGAGTCGTAGTGTTTTCCTTGGTACGGCGCTTCTCGGATGGGTAGGCAAACTTGTTGCCTGAGGGATCGCCTAGCTTTGCAGCACGAGTGAGGAGACTCTCCTTTAGTGCTGCATTCATCTCGGCGCATGGCTGAATTCGCACCGCATATTCCTTCTTGATGCCATCTTCCCTTTCCACCATATTTTCTTCAAAGCTTCGCGCCCACGGCTGATATAAGCCAAGTTGGGTCATGCACTGCGAGATGATGGAAAGGTTGCCGATGACTTGGGCAATGTATGCAGTGACGAGTGCCTTTGCCTGTGGCTCAGCTTGCAGCAGTCTTTCCAGCTCATCCAGGGCCAACGGCATACGCATCAAGAATAGCTGCTGGCCGTCTTCCCAGAGAGTGCGAAGGAGCCACATAAGGTGGCCCTCTGACTTGTTCATCTTAACGCCACTCTTAGACATAGCCCCAATCAAGGTCGAATCGGCATCCATGGGCGGCTCGCGGACATAAAACCTTCGCCACGGCGGGGAAGCAACCACGGTTTCCTTGAGCCGTGCCAGAGGACCCTTGGCCGCTTGGTCAAGGTAGTAGCGGAGCTTGAGCAGGGGTCCCAAGAACTCCTCCGGCAAGTCCTTTGTGGGCGATATCGACGTGGCGTATCTAGCATGTGCTAACTGCAACTCCTTTGCCTGGCGGTGAAGCTCGGCGTAGACTTCCAGTTGAAGATAGGCTTCAAATACGGTGTTGCCTATGACGCGAGCCCAAAAGGTGTCCCGCTTGTGAGGTCTGAGCGAGGGGTGAATGTCGCCGTTGAGGTCTTTTAGCATCTCCAAGCGGTGCTCCTTGGCCTCGGCCAGCTGCTCAGCAAAGTATCCCGGGTCCTCGCGCAGTGTCCAGAGATGGTCCTCTGCCGCTGTCACCCTGGCCCGGAGGAGTGACTCGATTCGGTGAAGGTCAAGGCGAGCGGGCAACCGATAGGGAGCTTCTTCTGCCATGATGGCCAACGAATCGAAGCCATCCGTCTCTTTCTCGCTCTTCAAATGGGGCTCCGGTTGAAGGGGAAAGGCATCATCGGTTAGGGTGTCGGGGGGGATATCGTGCAGAATGTGTTCGCAGCACTTGACCAGGAAATTGAGGGTCTTTTGCTGTGCTTCGAGAACCAAAAGCCCCTCGCCCGGTGTGAACTGCTTGCGAGTATGCATCCAATCAAAGGCATCAGGGTGCTCGTCCCAAGACATCAACTTGCCATATTCTTGGGCATCCTGGGCTCCGTGGAGAATCATGACGTGCCCGTTGAGAAACGCGAAAACGACTGCCTTTGTAACGAGGCCTAGGTGCATCGCTTCGAGGTCGGCTCCTGCAAACTCGGAGGGATGGTACCGGCCCCGCGCGTTGAGTAGCAGTAGTAGGATCTTTGGCTTGAGCAGGTCCTCTTAATTGATGTATGGCCACAAGAAGTGATTTCTGTATTGTGTGTCCTCGTCACTCTGTTGATTCGACTGCTTGCGGAAAGCCTCAAAGTCGGGACGATGAACTGTGGGCATCCCTGGACCCCAGGCCCTCGTCAGGGTATCGAGCCTCTGCTGCTTCTTCTTCTTGGCCCAGCGCTTTTGTATGGTAGCCTCGTGCCGTGCGAGTATGGCTTGCAGCTTCTTGTATGCGGCAAATATAGCGGCCGATAATTGCTGGGCGTCGCGCCGGACCTCGGCTGGAGACGGATGCGGGACGGGCTTGCCGAAGATCGAAGACATGGTGGATGGGTCCAAGAAGTCCATCGTGGAGAAGTCGAGATCGGGGTTATGATCGTAGTTTTCAGCGCTGGACGCAAAAGGGTCGAAGCGATGGGATCGTCGAGGCTCTATGTTGAAAGTTGAGGATACACAGGCACTCTTGGAATAGGTTGTCGTCGGCAACGGCGGCCGCGTTCGAGCATGGGACTCGGGCTACCGTACAGTATAATCTCAGAAAGTTCACTGCCAGTCTCGAGTCCAGTTTCTGCGTTGAGAGCCAATGACGACTATTGAGTGAAACTATGTATTGTGTGAAGTCCTGTTATGGCGCCGGGGGAGGGCTGATAGGGAGGGCTGATTGTACTTGCTTTTTTCAGGTCGCTAAAATCGGGTGCCAGGAAGTCCTCCATGCATTATTAAATTCAGTAGCAGGTCTTCCCTAAACTCAATACAATAAAGCCTGCGAGGCCCTGCAATAGAGCCTGCGAGGCCCTCGATAAAGAGCCGCAGTACGACGTGAAGGAATGCGCGCCGAAGAGCGATTACAATACTCGTCCTACTTGGAACACGTTTGTAAGAGCTATTATAATAGAGTATCCCGGCTTAGACTAAGGGGATTAAGAGAATTCCAAGGCATGTGTAGGAATTCATCAAGCTCGAGGGTGAAAATGAGTACATGGTCGACAGGGAAAAGCACATCTCTAGATAACCGAGGTAGGTGGCTGCGTTCCAAAAAAGCAAGTATTAATCCCCCCCCCTTCTCCCTGCCATGACAGGACTTTCCGCGTCTTCCTCCGTACTTGCCGCAGAACTTGGCTACTTCGCTCAGATGTGATGTCATATGATCTCGCATCGCACGGATCTGCCGCCAGACGCCCGACCAACGGCACCGATCCAGGTGGTGGTCTCAGAGGGCGACAATATGAAGAGTACGATGAAGGCAAGATGCGAACTTGGACACACACTACACACAAGATTGCCCATGGGAGCCCGTAAGGCTTGTGGGTCTGAGAGTGCAAGGCAAAAACAAGTCGGATACATAGGCGAGCGTTGTTCTTAGCATCTAATTGGTTTCTTCACGTTCACCTTGTCCCCACAAGCCTTACGGGCTTCGAAGGGGTCTTGGGGGTATACTGTGTCCGCGGGGGTATATTGTGTCCGCCCAGCTTACTCCAAAGCTGTTGATCAATCTCATTGTGTCTTCCTTCACATGACAGGCTCGCCGACCGGATGTCTGCAATTACCTGGCAACTGCGGAGATCCGTACGCTCAAGCTTGATTGATCCAAGTTCAAAATGTGTGTTTCAGGGTGTAGCTGCGTTGGATTTTGCATTTCTCATTGGACGTGATACTGTTTGTTGTCATTGCGCTACAGTATCATTCAGCAGCTGCCTATCGACGACGACGACCTATGCTCATGACATCGTCATCCCCCCTATTCGTAGCCCAGAGCCGTCAAGAGTACGTATAACCCCACAAATTGTGTTGGATTGCTCACATCTCATCGTTTACGAGATAGCTGCAGAATGGGGCACTGTGTCGTGGCGGCGTTGGTTGGCATGGACTGTGCACGACTACGTACGCTCTGGCCAACTGACTGGACTCTTGCGTGATTTAATCTCAACGGCTAGACTTTGCCCTTCTCCGCACGTGGAAGCTTGGATCATGCCTTATGACGCTCACAAGGCTCTTTGAACCTGGCTAGCCATGGAACCTTTGTCTCCAAGGGTCCCGACATGCCGCACCGCCCGCCTTCTGGCTTCTACTTGACTCGACCAACACGAGTTGCCCAGACTAGACAGATACAGTACAGCACGGAAAGTCGTATCGAGAAACCTTGGCCAAGGTTAATTGTCGTCATTGCCACCGCAGATGACCAGCACGACTGCGGACCCCTGTCGACGACCTAGTTAGTTGTCAGGCGGGCTTGGGCGTCTATTCGAGATGTGTGCGGAGATAGAGTCAAGGCGGCCGAGTTTCAGCCTATAGCATTGTCGGATCTCCTTCCCCAGAGATCCACGATTGGCAAGAATGAACCAAAGTCAGGGGGTTATCTGTGGCGAGGCCAGGATCCACTGGGTTGAACGTGCTTTGCATTGATTGTAGTCTTATCGGCCTGTGTTGCCCGACGGCGTTGATGAATCGAAGGCTTGCGAAACGTAGCTAAATATCGACGTGGTCCCTCGGACAGACTCTGAGGTCTTTCAAAACCCAGGGGTCAGCTAGCTGTCCCGCTGTCGGTTTTGCACTATACTCCAGTTCACCAAACACAATGCGATTCTGCCTGACGCTGGCAGCGGCCACCCTTGCCTTCGCACTCGGTTCCTTGGGCATGTTCACGCTGGGCGACCTGAGCAACAAGAGGACCTCGCCGCTCAGGATCAAGAGGCGTCCAGACGACATCAGCGACCTGATAAAGCAGGTGTTGGGCAACGACAAACAGCCGGCCAACCTTACCGACATGAAACAACAGCCGAGCTACCCCACGAGCGTTGCGGGAGACATCGGAAACATCCTTGAGCAGGGTCAGGGTGACGGCAAGCAGCCGGGCAGCATTACCGACATGATAAATCAGCCGAGTCCCACGAGCAGGCCGTCAGGCATCGACGACATGACAAGGCAGCCAGTCGTGAAGCCTTCGACGATGACCTACCTCCCTCACATCGGCGACATGACCCACCAGGGAAATGATGCGAACTGCTGGCTCAGCAAGAATTGCCAATCCCCTGGTGCCGTTGACACGCGTAATGACAGCGTGTGGCGGTGGAAGAATCTATGCGCCGGCCAGGCTTTTAACGCGGCCATAAACAACTACAAGAAGCATGATCGCCACCAAAGGGAGGGTTTCCCGAGGTCGATTAGCAACTTCTTTCATGGCCCATCGAGCATGGACTGTGATATTGTAGCCGAGGCCAATGGATGCCGCTCTTACTCGCAATGCATCATGGGGAATGACACGGGCCCGGCTGCGACCTTTATCCTCAACAGCTTTGTTGCTCTGAGCAACATGTTCATCAACATGTACGAGGGCATCCAGGATGGCGTGCAGTACCTCGAATCGGACGGTGTTCTCAAAAACTTCGTCAGCACATTCGCGCCAGACGCCAAGGGGATACTTGCACTAAAAGTCATCTTGGACATTGTCACATTTGGAATAAGTCTTGCGACAGGCCCGTTCTTTAACAACTGGCTAAAATACACGGCCTGGGGTGCGGCACACGGTGACACCAGTGATAATCTCAAGGCTACCACCGCCGCTGCCATCACCTTCGGGTTTATGATGACTAAAGACTACATGAACACGACGGCTGCTTCCGACGAGGACGTCAGCTCCCAGCTTCTGACCATCGCTCGCGGGTTCAAGTATGCTATTACTACGGTAGGGGCGCAGGCTTTCAACGGTACAGACGCTGGCATCGCGTTTCTGAACAAAACAATATCCGACGGCAAGCTGCTAGATGCTAAGCCGACCGGCAAGCTTGACATGGAAGATCGAAGTAAGCAACGATGGAGCCCCGCGGGCAGCTCGTGCCCTCGTCCATTTCCTCCTCGAGCCAATGCTCTCAACCGTGAAGTTCTGCTAACCAGCGCGATGCAGTGACGAGGATGTTCTACGCACTCCTTATCCCGTATCTATGGCGACGAAAAGGCTATACTCCGGTCTTGCTGGATACAAAGACCTCGTGCGACAATACGGACTCGATCGACATCATCAGCAGGAAGAGCAATAAGAAGGTTTGCGTCAACGGCCAGCGATATTACCTCGCCCAACCCGGCGACGGCGATGCCATTAGATGTGACCACGAAGTCGAATCCCGCGTGAGGTCTTGCGACTGGAACAAACTGAGTGACCTGCCCGGCGTCGACCAGCTCACGAATGGCCAGTGGTCAGGCCTAAAAAAGGAGGACATAGCGGCGAGGTGCGTTTGGCTCCAATTCCCCTGGAAGGTAACGGGCTGCGATCGCGCTTGTTACACTTGGCTGACCAGGTCTCTCGCCGAACAGCATCGTGAATCGCCAGAAAATCGGCTGGCCGAACCCTTCCGAGCCAGCCAAGTTCCCCGACCTGAATGACACCAGTAAGTTCGACAAGATGTGGGACTACATAAATAAAGACATTGTGATTTCAGCCCCCGGCGTCATCGACATCCCGATCTGTGGCGTGGACGAGGTCATGAATAACTGGAAGAACACGGACAACAGCTACTACGCCTGGCCGTGCAACAGACCATGATACGGCCGCCCCATCGCAACGGGACACGGACCTGCACGCATCCATTTTTTTACCAATCTTTGGGACTCTGGCAGCGACGGAAGATGGGAATGATTACGATTATGGTTTTGGAGATGCCGGTAGTTTTACAGGCGCACGGGATGCAGGTTTCTAACGTATCTGCGAGGTTCATATCCATCGGCTTGCTTCCACCGCCTTGTTACCATCGGCTTGATACCATCGGCTTGATACCATCGGCTTGATACCATCGGCTTGATACCATCGGCTATTACTTCACAATCGTCTCTAGTTCGTACATACTTCGACGCATTGTTCATTGAATCCCGTGGAGGAAGTTTTCGAGTACGTAGCACGGCAGGACGCCGAAGCGGGTAGGCGCATGCGTAGCTTTGGAACGACGAAGAGCGTATCCCTTGCCGGACAGTCGAGGGTTCCGCCTTGCGATGGAAAGGTCGCAACCAACAAGTCCCCGCCAATCGTTACTGTGGCGACCCAAAGTGTAGCTGCCTAAAGAGGTCAGACAGGGGGGACCATAACTCAGCTAAGGCTTTTTGTCGTAACTTGGGCGGAATTGCGTGTACTGTACCTATAGTGATTGGCATTGTCCGTACAATCTCATTGGCCACAGTACCACCAAGTTATTCTGGTTGGCCAAGATGCCTGCATCGCATGCACCTGGAGCCTTAGCTGCTTTAAAGGGAATGTGAACATTCGCACCAGGCACCGATCCAAGTGTGGGGTTGGTTGGCTGTCGTCTCCGCGTATTGTTCTCCGTACAACAATCATCACGGCATTGTGCCTTTAGCGTCTTGCATCGTGCGTCCGTCTTGCAAACCCGTTGTCGCATCAGGGCCTGTCCCCACGTCATTACCTCCAGCTGGCTCCAAGGAGCTAAACATCCATCCTTTTGTCGCGTCCCAGAGGTGGAAACGGGCTGCGGTGGTCAACAAGAACGCGCAAAACAAAGCATCCACGGCCACACACGCCTTAATACTGGGAAATGACACTCTTTTATATTTTCTGGGCACTTTCGGCCCTGGCGCTCCTCACTGTTGCACAAGAGGCGAGACATTTAGAAATCGACGTCATCTTCCCTCGCAATGAAACGTATAAGTTATCGGACGCTTTCCCAATCGTGTTGGCCATTCAGAACGCAACGGCCGTCAACATCGGCATCAAGGGCAGAATCGACTGGTACATTATGCCGTACCCTCTCAGAACTGTTACTGGGGGGGTAGTTCTCGCCTCGGGTACTTTGGCGGTCCCGGAAGGGGCAGTTGAGCCCTTCATCTCTGTCTTCACCACCAACATCACAGATTGGTACTGGAGAACGTTCCGCGGGGATAGGTTTTTTCTTAATTGGGGGATTGATTGGGATGCACTTGGGGACGCATGCTCCTGGCATCCCATTCCCACCATATCCGGAGGCGTCATGTTCAGCGTCGAGGAAGAATGGCAGTTCGAAGGAAATAGGTCTTGGTGGTACGATGGTGGAGAGTTGAAGGAACCCGACATAATGCAGGCAACCGGGTGTCCCGCTGTCGGTGCAGTACTTGACCTCACGCCGCCTGTGACGACAACATCCAGTGCCTGTCCGACCATAGCGGTCCGCACTGACAAGTCAGGCGATCCGTGCGCGGTCAAGGTCGACGCAGCTGTGTTGACTAGCATCTCCAGCCAAGTGTCGAGCCTGTCGAGCCTGGCAAAGCCGACACCGACGCCAACACCGACGTCATCCTGGCGCGTACCGTCAAAGAGCAATGCAGCCGCTGAGATGGGCTCTCGGGCGCCAAGGGGGCTCGCGGCGGTTTGCCTTCTTGGCAGCTTCGCATTTGCATCATGTTAGTGGTTATTGAATATGCGGTGAACGCGCAGAATTGCAGTGCGTGACTCTTCCACAATACCATATTGTCCCGGCGCTCGTGAAGCTGGCGCCGCTCCGGCTTCGAATCGGTTAGTCCGGGCCAGGTCATCCATTAACCAAGGAACTGTCCCGGAACGTGGTCTGGCAGTCTTGCTTCGTGATGACGAAATCTCAGCTCCAGGAGTGAAATCAAGTGTGAGCTATTGACTATGCCTGCCTGATTTCCAGATATATGTGAATCCCACGCCACCGGCAAATGAACCCAAGGGGATGAGTGAGGTGTTCGTGTATCTACCGGGTCCTAGGCACCCAGAGTTGGTCTAAAAGCGCTCAGTCATGCCCTGCTATGAGGCTTGTATCCTTCCACATGCAGATGTATCTTCTTAACCGCCTTGCGCTGCTCTTTGCCCCAATAATCCCTACGAATCTCAAAGTGAGCCCCCCCCCCAAGTTGCTGTGCTTCTCGACGGCTTTGCCATGGCTGAAGCTCACATTGTAGTCTGGGATGGCTTTCAGGGTGGCTGTGCATCTCTTGAATTGTGCCGTTTAGCCTTAAGGTCAGCTCGTCCGGGAATGACCGGACATGTCAGAAGAGACATTCAGGCGTCCTCGTCAGCGACGGCGCCAGCTCGGCCAAGACAAGGGCTATGTCACATTTGACATAGAATACCCTTCCACCTTTGAGAGACGGGAAAGCCTTGTTGGGATTTTCTTAGCCGATTGACGCGCTCCATGGAGTCTGTCCCTCATGAATCTGGCATACAAGGTGGACGGCATGATCCGCACGGCAGGGAAGAAAGGCTTGTATTGTCAACATATCTCACATTCCTGCGATGGATGTTGGAACGAATTTCGCGTTCATGAATGAGAAAGCTACGAGGGTTGTGCTGACACTCTCCGGTCGGCGCGCCATGTTCTCAGTGACGAGTGTCGCATCTCAAGCATCACGGTGTGGATATACTGATCCTTGAGAGAGGGCTTGCGGGGAGACAAACTGTCGTTTGCACAGCTTCCATCTTCTAGATCATGCCCGAGCGTACACATTCATCTCCGTAGTTCTCAGACGCCCAACGCCCCGGTGGGTCATTCTCTTGCAGATGCCATCTCCGACTGCATCAACCGTCCAAGTGGTAGTGGCGAACCTGCCGCGCCTCTCGCTATCAACGGCCAGGAGCCGTTCTGTAAGGTAAGGTACCTTAGGCATCAATACCAGAGCCATGTGCCAGCTAGCAATTCTCTATGCTTCCTCCCTCCCCAATGTTCCTGCAGCACGCAGCGCAGGCACGCCTGAGCCGGCCTCACGCTCCCGCGTAGCCTCAGGTCCCCTCTCGCACCTCCATCCACCACCGCAAAGACTACCGGCCGCCAGCGAACATCTCTACACGCTCTGCCGCCATGTCTGGCACGCACCCCAATACAAACAGGGGCTTCACTCCGGCGGCCGTCGCCGCCTCCCGGGACGGCACCACCGTCCCGATCCCGCCGCGCGCGCCGCCCTCCCCCACGGCCGTCTTCTTCTTCCGCCTGAGCGCCGTGCTGCGCATCGCGAGCATGCTAATCCCCATCGGCATCCTCATCTACGACGGCGTCTTCTTCGACGACGTGTGCGACCACAGGATCTCAGATTGCTGGAGGATATGGCACGCTACGTTTGCCACCGTGCGTCGCCCCTCCTCACTCCTCCCTTTCACCTGACGTGATCTGATGCGATCACAGGCCATCATTTGCCTCGCGTGGGGCGTAGCCGTCACTGTTTCCCTCTTACGCATCCTCCGCGGACACCGTGGCATCCCCTACATTGTACATGCCAACATCGCCTTCCTCGTCGCCCTCTGCACGACCGTCTGTTTCGGGTTAATCATCCCGTCCGTGGCACGACGGGCGCCGAACCAGTCCGTCTTTGCGAGCTTCAGCATGATTGCTCTCATGGCGGCACTCATGTGCGCTTTCTGGCGTCTCCTTGTCGGTGGTGGTGACCCTGCTGACCGTGGACGGCGCAGGATATTCTGCTGGAATGACGTTGCGTGGGCAATCTTCGGATGGAAGTGGACGCGAAGGCACAAGGTCGACATGGTCGAGATGTACGGCGGCTCTGGAGATTGAGTCATTACGTTGCCATGCTCATCATTGGCTGTAGAGGGATTACAGGCTATGGACGGAGGGAACAGGTCCCTCGCGCATGATGCTGCTCCCCATTAACAGAGTATTAATTGAGCGTATTCATACACGGCCTTGGCTCGCTCCAAGAACCAAGTTATCTGCCCCTACAGTGTCTGGCCATGCTGCCAGAGACGATGTTGAAAATTCCCCGACGCCGCGCTTAAAGATTCCCAGAAAAACCCCCAGAAGCGGCGAACCGCAGCTGGTAGTCACGCAAGTCGGCCCAGTGCCGCAACTCCTCTTCCTCGTCCTGAGCCGTCATCTGGCTGGGGTCCGCCGCCCTGCTCTCCCCAGCCGGGCCCGTCTTCTCCAGCTTCATGAGCACGTCGATCAGCTGCGACAGGGCCTCCTCAGCCTTCATCGCAAAGGGACCCTTGCGTTCCTGGGCATCGTTGAGGAGCGTCGACGCCACCTGTCGAATCTTGTTGATCAGAGAGCCGCCATTGGGCTCCAGGTTGCGCTGCGAGATGGACCCCAGGACGGTGAGCAGGTTCTGCACAATCAACTCCCGTTCCTCGGACATGAAGTCGAGTATCTCCTTGTCGTCTGCGTCCTGGAGCGCCTTTTCCTCCTCGGACTGGCCCTGCACGGGGTTCCCGTGCTGCACGTCGTTGAGGTGGACGTCCCGCAGGTTGAAGTACATCTCGACGAAGTAGGATCGCGTGGCCAGCTGCGACACGAATATGTTTGCTTTCTGGATCTCGTACTGAAGCTGGCGGCGCCGCAGGGGCTGCACCTTGATGACGTTGCGCAGGTCGTGGGCCGGCTGCGTGTTGGGCCACACCGGCGGCACGTACTGGAGGCCGGCGTCGTCGAGGGTGGCGAGCGAGTTGGCCTCGTCGCCGTGGTTCCCCAGCTGCAGCTCGGGGGGCAGGTTGTCGATGATGCTCTTGGCGGCGAGCAAGCCGTCGCGCAAGAGGAGGCGCTGGTCGGCCCACGGCAGGGTGCTCATGCCGTACGCGAGCTCCAGGCTGACGACGCCGTTCATGGTGGTGTAGATGTCGATGCCGAAGCGGAAGCCCGTGAGCAGCGTCACGCTGCCCTCGGCCTGGTGGATGATCTCGTTGGCCAAGACGCAGATGTCGTCCACGTTCTCCGGGTACGAGGGATACGGGAGGCTCGGCGTCGACGGCGCGATGACCAGGTCCGTGTGCGACGCGCCGAGCTGCGAGAAGGAGCTGCAGGGACGTTAGCGGGCTTGCCCGGGGACACGAGCGGCCTCAGCGCACTCACCGTACACCGAGCAGCAGACACCAGAAGATGCGCTTGCCAATCTGATCCTTGACGTGGTTGAAGGGCAGCGGATCGGACGAGAGGGTGTCGTTGCCAAAGGTAGGAAGGTCTCCGATGTGCTTGGGCCGGCTGAAGCCGAGTTCCCTGATCAGGGTGAGCGTCTCGGCCATGAAGTGGCGTGACGCATTCCACTGGTGGGTGTAGCCGGAGGCGAGGCCGAGGAAGTAGCTGGTGGCCGCGTCGTCGAGCGTCTTGGGCTGCTTGAGCACCCACTTGCTACCTCGCGTGAGCAGAGCAATGTCGCGACACTTCTCGATCAGGACGATGGCCCTGGGGAACAGGTGGGCGTTGTGCTGAGCCTTGAGATGCTCCCTCGCGCTGCGCGGAAACGACGCGACCAGCGCGGCGATCATGCTCGCGAGCAGGCCTAGGAACTCGGGCTTGGTGCGGTCCTCGCGGTTCGCGAACGACTGGCGGAAGGTGGGCTCGTGGGGGAAGGGCGCCAGGGGGTGGATGTAGGTGAAGAAGTCGTCGACGAGCAGCTCGAGGACGGGCATGGGGGCGATGGCCTCGGCGTCGAGGACGCCCTCGGCCGAGACGGACGAGATGTTCATGAGCGCCTTGGCGGCGTTCTGCGGCGACGGCGAGGCGGGCAGGCCATGAGGCATCGCGCCCGTCGCGGCAGACCCGAGCTCCTCGAGGCGCGCGCGCTTAGCCGCCTTGGCCGCCTCGGCGTGCTTGTTGGGTGGGCCGCGCCGCTTCGTCTCGCGAGCGTAGGTGCAGTCGACGCCGAGCTCGCGGCAGGGCCGGCAGGGGATGTCGGTGTCGTCGCACTTGACCTTGCGCATGCTGCACATGTCGCAGGCGCGGCGCAGGCGCGTCAGCTTGGGGTTGATGGTGGGATCGCGCATGACGCCGCCGGGCCCGGGGATGAGGTGATGCGGCACATCCGTCACGGGCGCCGTCCCCGGGGCGCTCCCCGTCGCGGGCGGCAGCGCCTCGGACGCGGCGGCGGCGGCATTCTGCAGCGCCTGGGGGTTGTGGATGGCCTGGGCGGCGTCGCTGGCGGCCTGGAGGATCTCGAGCCCGTTGCTCGCGTAGGCGTGGGCGTTGGCGTGCTGCTGCGAGGGCGACGGCGGCGGAGAGGCCGACATGGCTGCGAGGCCGGGCGATGATGCCGGCCAGAGCTTCACGATGGCTGATTGTCGGCGGATGTCCGGATGCCGCGTGGCGCGTTGAAGCGAGGTGAGGCCGACACGCCCGACAGACACGAGAAGGGTGGAGTGGAGGAGTCGTTGCGAGGTCACGTGCAGGGTCAGATGACCGAAGACCTGCACTCATGGTGCTTGGCGTGTTGTTCGTTTGATACGACGGGCACTGCGCAACAGCAGAAAGAAGAGCAAGGGTCATTCTGGTTCTTGTTTAATCTTCTTCATCTCCTTCATACTCTTTGTCCCCTTCGTATCCTTCATCTTCCATACGAGATTCTCACCTGCCTACGTGTCACGATGCTCGCCCTCCGTTGCACTCGACCGCATTTGGGCGATCCAGCAAACGGCGAACGCTACACCCGTACTGGCAGCGAGCGAGTCGACGAGATGCTACGTCGGCAAGGCGGGTCGAAACTACGCAGGGCAAACAGAAGCCAAAGACGCATCCCTTGTTCTCACCGTCTTTTTGTCAGTGACGGCAACAGCCAACGGGACCACACCCCGAGCCAAACGGCAGATGAACTACAGTAGTGAATTGCAGCCCTCCTCCCTTGGCAAGGGTGCCTTTGGGCGCATCTTGGACGAGCTCAGGCCAGCTCAGAAAGATGCGTTGCTAGCGCGCACCCCCTGCTCGTCGAGCCCTACCCAATGCACCTGTACGAGGGGAGGCCGCGAGAGTTTGACCTGTCAGCGGAGGATAACGTCCGCCTCCTGATTGGCACGAGCCTGTGTAAGACGATGCTGACAAGGCCGTGTCTGGTCCGTGGAACAAACGGCCAGCTTCCCATCTTGTGCTGGAAGACGGGGCTATAAGTACGCAAAATCATCCGCAAAACCATGGACAAGGCCGCAGAGTCGGTTTCAAGCAGCAACGTGATTCCAGAGACGAGCCCAATCAGGGGTGCAGCGACCGCATGCTGGTCAGGAACACGCCGCGCGTGGCTGGTGGCTTCCAACTTCTTGCTGCTGGACCGCCCGCGATGGACGATGGGACCAGCCTTGGCAGGTGGAGAACAAAGCAGGTGTCTGGGCCTGGCTGGTTGGTCGAGGGTTGCGATGATCCCGTTCGGCGCCAGACGTCGCGGGGCATCTCGTCCGGGCTGCAAGTTGGAAGTTGGCAGTTCGCAGCTGAGAGTTGGCGGCGCAGCCCTCACTCGCTGTAAAACATTTACCGTTACGTAGGCGTCTGCGAGGCTTCGTGGCCGGTCATTTGTAGTGTTATTTGCTTTCTCCTCTCCCACCCCAACTTCGACCTCAACCTCATTCCACTCGGGCCGTCTGCCAAAAGCACCTGAGGTGAAGTTGCGGCACCCCTAACGCTCCACTGGGAATTGACTTTGGCCAGCAACGAGCCCACCAATCGGCGTCAGCGCGGTGCGGGCCTGGAAAGCCTGCGCTGCATCGGGCCATGGCGGGTGAGCCGGCGACGGAGCAGCAGGGTGATGGTGGTGGTGACCTGGGCCGCCAACACGGCGAGGACGGGGAGCATCCGGGGCCGCAGGGGCGGACGCAGCAGCAGATTCGACAGGACGGGCAGCAGGACGACGAGCACTGCTCCAAGGTCGAGGCGCGGGACCAAGAGCAGCGTCACCAGCATCAGGGCCAGAGCAGCAGCGTCGCCAGCAACGCTGGGCCTGCCGCGGCAACGTCCGCCAGTGGCGCCTCAACGGCGGCCGTTGCGAGTTCTCGTACGAGCGAAGCACCGCAAGCGAGCCTGCATCTAAAGGGGCTCCTGGAGCTGGCCGCCGCGCGCCCCCAGATCAGGTCGGCGCTCTCGCAGCAGCTGCTTCACGACGCCGTCACGCCCGGGATCCAGGCGTGGACGTACGTCGACCCGAATCCCAGCTACACGCCCGGCGCCCCGGCGCTGACGCCCTTCCTCGCGCTCAACGGCGGCGGCGGCGGCGGCGTTGGTGACTCTGGCGAGTGTGTCGGCGAGGGCGTTGGCGAGGGCGAGCGCCGTCAGCGCGGCGACAGTTACTTTCCGCGGCGGGTGGACCCCGACATCGTCATACCCCTCAGTGCCCTCACCCCCCAGGGCCTGCGCGCCGACCTTGCGAGCGCCCGCGCTCCCCCCCACGAGTTCAACGCCAACGCCACCACCACGGCCTCTGCATCTGCCTCTCTTCCCGCCGCGACGTCTGCCGCTGCCTCTCCCTCCGCGTCCGCGTCTGCCTCGCACCGCAAGCCGCGACGCATCGAAGCAATGGCGCGCCGCGAGTCGCTCACCGAGATCCGCGCCGCCAACCCCGACCTGGCCCTCAGCGGCAACATCATCTCGGCCACCTTCAACATCCCCCACGCCCTGACCTACCACCAGGGCGCCGACTGGGTGAGTCCGCCTCGCTGACGAGACGCCCGTCGTCCATTCCCTACTGACGCCCTCAGGACCTCAAACCCCGCCGCGGCCAGTCGGCCCTCTCCGACTCGTTCGCCTACCTCTCCTCCGATGCGACCCCCTGGAACCACACCGTCGTCGCCTGGACCGGCGAGATCGAGCAGCCCCGAGATGTGTCGGTGGACTCGTCGCGCCCCGACTCCCCTCGGGCCCCGACGACGACGACCGTCGGCGCCTCGTCGCTGAACCCCCTCTCCGCGCCCGTCCCCGTCGACGGGAGCGCCCGGGAGCCGGCCCCGGCGCCCGTCGACGGCCTCTGGATCTCCAAAGAGGATCAGGCGCGCCTCGAGTACCAGCTCTCCCACGACAAGACCATCCGCACCATCCCCGTGTGGCTCGCCGACGAGGCCGACGCCGCCGATGACGGCGCCATCCTGCTGCGCGACCAGGGCCGGTGGCGCCGCTACGCCCAGCACGACCTCTACTCCCTCTTCCACTACAAGCAGAATGAGCCCGCCGACGGCCGCAGGGAGCGCGTCCAGTGGGCCGACTACTACCGCATGAACCAGAAGTTCGCCAACAAGATCATCGAGGCCTACAAGCCCGGCGACATCGTCATCGTCCACGACTACTACCTCATGCTGCTGCCCAGCATGCTGCGCCAGCGCGCCCCCGGCATGTACATCTCCTTCTTCCTCCACTCACCCTTCCCTAGCAGCGAGTTCCTGCGCTGCCTGTCGCGCCGCAAGGAGATCCTCGAGGGCGTGCTGGGCGCCAACCTCGTCGGCTTCCAGTCCTACAGCTACTCGCGCCACTTCCTGAGCTGCTGCACCCGCATCCTGGGCTTCCCCTCCGACACCCTCGGCATCGACGCCTACGGCACTCGCGTGCAGGTCGGCGTTTTCCCCATCGGCATCGACGCCACCAAGGTCGAGAAGTTCGCCTGGGGCGACTCTGTCAACGACAAGTACGACGCCCTGCGCCGTATGTACGCGGGGAAGAAGATCATCGTCGGCCGCGACCGGCTCGACAGCGTCCGCGGCGTCGCGCAGAAGCTGCAGGCCTTCGAGCGCTTCCTGGAGATGTACCCCGAGTGGCGCGAGAAGGTGGTCCTCATCCAGGTCACCTCCCCCACCAGCATCGACGCCGAGAGGGAGGACCCGGAGAACAAGATTGGCAGCCGCGTCAACGAGCTGGTCATGCAGATCAACGGCCAGTACGGCAGCCTGGGCTTCTCGCCCGTGCAGCACTACCCGCAGTACCTGGACCAGGACGAGTACTTCGCCCTGCTGCGCGCCGGCGACATCGGCCTCATCACGTCGGTCCGCGACGGCATGAACACGACCAGCCTCGAGTACATCGTCTGCCAGAAGCAGGGCCACGGGCCGCTGATCCTCTCCGAGTTCAGCGGCACCGCCGGCAGCCTCGGCGACGCCATCCACATCAACCCCTGGGACCTGACGGGCGTCGCCGAGAAGATCAACGCTGCGCTGACCATGTCGGAGGAGCAGCGCACCGCCATGCAGCGGAGCCTGTTCCACCACGTCACCACGCACACGGTACAGTCGTGGATCAACAGGTTCATCCGCAAGGTCTACAACGTCCTGGGCGAGGCCAGAACGGCCATCTCGACGCCGCTGCTCGACCGCGCCGCCCTGCTGTCGCAGTACCGCTCCGCCGGCAAGCGCCTCTTCATGTTTGACTACGACGGCACGCTGACCCCCATCGTGCGCGAGCCCAGCGCCGCCATCCCGTCAGAGCGCATCATCCACTCCCTGAAGCTGCTGGCGGCCGACCCCAGGAACTCGGTCTGGATCATCTCGGGCCGCGACCAGGACTTCCTCAAGCAGCACCTGGGCCACATCTCGCAGCTGGGCTTCTCGGCCGAGCACGGCAGCTTCATGCGGCATCCCGGCTCCGAGGACTGGGTCAACCTGGCCGAGAAGTTCGACATGGGCTGGCAGGCCGAGGTCATGGACGTCTTCCAGAAGTACACGGACAGGGTGCCAGGTGAGTCCGCCGACTGACGGCGCGTCGCGCGCGCGTGCTAACTTTTGTAGGGTCGTTCATCGAACGCAAGCGCTGCGCGCTCACCTGGCACTACCGCCTCGCCGACCCCGAACAGGGCGCGCACATGGCACGCGAGTGCCACAAGGAGCTCGAGGCCGGCGTCGGCAGCAAGTGGGACGTCGAGGTGATGCCGGGCAAGGCCAACATCGAGGTGCGGCCGACCTTCATCAACAAGGGCGAGATCGCCAAGCGCCTCATCGCGACCTACCACAACCCCAGCGCGGCGCCGACGGAGCAGGACCCGAACCCCGGCCGGGTCGAGTTCGCGCTGTGCATGGGCGATGACTTCACAGACGAGGACATGTTCCGCAGCCTCAACGGCGCGTCCGGGCCGGTGCTGCAGGCCGACCACGTCTTCACCGTCACTGTCGGCGCGAGCACCAAGGTGACGCTGGCCAAGTGGCACCTCCTCGAGCCCGAGGACGTCATCGAGTGCGTCGCGCTCCTCGCGGGCGCCGAGGCGCCTGGGGCCCCGGAGCGGCTTGGCGAGGTGAATCTCGCCGCGCTGAGCACGGTCGAGGGGCAGATTCCCGCCGGGGAGACATGACGAGCACCGCGGACGGAAGGCGCACACTTGGCGTTGGCAAAATACGAACGGGACGAATCGGAGTAGACGGAGGAGCGTTCGGATGGATAGACGGGCATAGATTCGACTGGCGTGCGGCGCATTGGGTTCTGCTGCAGACGGCCGTGCTCGGGGAGGCAAGCATGGCATTGCTCTGAGCAGTGATGGGCATTCTCAACATTTTACTGCATAGCTACAGCAGATAGACAACAGCAATACGGGACAAAATTTGCATTCGATCGCTGCCAGTGACGGGGATGCGCACTACCCTAGAGTAGACGAAGGCACTGGCTGTGACGGCTAATCCTGCGTGGGGGTTTTCTTTCTTTCGTCTTCATCTTTTTTTTTTTTTTTTTT
>JALHCF010000092.1:0-269134 GCA_024341135.1 Tolypocladium album
AAAAAAAAAAAAAAGAAAACTGCGTAATTTGCTTGACAGTCTGGGTGACGGAGACTTGCCTGAAGTTGATGTACATGGAACGACGTGAAGAAGAAAGGACGACGACAGGAGAGGCCGAAAACAAAGACGGCTCTGCAGTATCTGGTATGAGAGTGTAAAAGGGCTAAACATTAACCTGTGTTCATGACCTCATGAGAAAAAAGAGCTATATAAGAAGAAGACAGTACAGGGGACGGGTTGGTCGCGCTGAACGCTGGTGCCGGTGGCTTCCTCCAGTGCCAACGACGGGTGCTGGGACTCATGATGAAGGTGGTTGTAATTCGAAGAATCGCTGTCTGGGACTGTGGCATCCTTCGCAATAGCGCAACGCTGTCGCAGCGCTTTGATGTGTGTGTGGTATTCCGCGCCCCCTATCCAACGCCAAACGCAAACAAGACATGCAAGCTAAAACGACGGCTTAGACGTGCGGTGCACCAGGACGACCCTTGCCGAGGGACTCGAGGAGCTCGTGCGGAGGTATCCTCTGCATGCCGCTTCCCCGGTCGTACATGGACGTGGGCGCTGGAGTGTATCCCTCGCGCTTCTTTCGCAACCGGTCCAGGGCGATGCCGGCCAGCACTAGCAACAGGATGAGCGCCAGCGATATGGCCAGCCCAATCAGAACAACAAAGACCAAGGGCATGTGGTCGGCCTCCGTGGAGAAAAAGTTGTCCTTTTGCGTGAATATCTTGGCAATGCTTCCGGCACTGTCCCCCGACTTTGTCGTGAGGACATATGGCTGGAAACCTGTGCCGTTGTAGATCGCAGCCGAAACCTTGCCGACGCTGGGCATGTCCATCGAGCCCGTGACCATCAATATCTGCTTGTCGTCCAGAATGTCGGTTTTGTCGTGGCTCTTGGTGAGCGTGAAGACTTGTAGGCTTCGCAGGACGGTGCTGGTGGGAAGCGACTCGTTGACGGACAGCCACTTGCCGCCATCAAACTTCATGAGAAACACCGCGCCGTCCTTGGCCGATTTTCCACCAATCCAGACTTGATTGGCGTCGCTCGACGCTGCGGTTATCACCTCGACGGGTCCCGGAACGCTGTCTGCCCCTGGGAAGGCTGCCCAGGTCTGTTTCTGAGCGTTGTACGATGCCATGTACAGCTTGTCGGTGCCATTGGCAAGCATGTCGCCGCCGGCAACGAGCGTCGAGTCGCTGGACCACATGAGAGACAGTACTTTGCCCCCCAAGCCAGTTCCTGGCTGGGCCCATTGCTCCGAGTCGGCGTTGTAGACACAAATGCCAGGGCAATCCAAGGCTCCGGCTTTGGTGAATGACCCAGCGACATAAACCTCGGAGGTGTCGGGTCTGATGCTGATGGCGGATACAGTGTCGTTTCCACCAGAAAGAGGAGCCGGCTGAGAGGCGAATGTTTTGTTTTTCAAGTCGAAGGCGAGGACTCCATTGATCTGGCTGCCATCGATGGCACCGCTGACTTTGCCTCCGGCATATAGAACGCTCTTCCGAAGCGCTACCGTGGTAAAGGTAGACTCGGCGGAAATGCCGGGGCCCAGCCCGCTGACAGAGCCCCCATTACCCCCGTCGATGAGCACCAGATTATTGACTGTGGAGCCGTTCCCCGATTGGGCCGTGAAATGTCCGGCAAGAATCGTGATGTTGCTGTCGCCATTGTCGTAGAACGTTCCCGTGGTGACACCGGGCAGAGTCCCGGCTGAAAGTCCATCTCGGCGACTGACCTTGGAGACAGATTGTTGCGCCTCTATGCTGACTGGGAAATTCCCAAGGCCGGCATCACTTAAGGTGGCCGCGCCGTTCGCGCCCAGCAGCGCGGACGACATTGACCCTGCAAAAAGAGTGTCATTGTTGGGGAGGTCAAGGACGGCAGCGCTCAGAAGGCCACTGTAAGTAGGAACAGGGCCTGCGAGATTCTGCAGCCAATTGTCTTTCGATGGAACCCAGATGGCGAAGCCATCAACTGGAGCGTCCGCGTTGCTGCCGAACCCATTGCACTTGGAGAATGACCCAGTGAATGTAATGACAGTCTCCGTGGTGTTTCTGGTGACGTTAACCAGTAGCGGGACCACGAGTTCCACACGTCCGTTAACGCCGGCTCCAAGCGAACTCCAGGTGTTGGCCTTCGTGTCGTACACAGCAACGTGATTCAAGCCATCCTTGCCCTTGGTCATTGTGTTGTTGAAGTCGCCGCCGGCATAGAGCTTGGAATCCTCGAGGTGCATGTCCAGGACCTGTCCATTGAGACCGCCATCGAGGGACTGAACATTGTCGTTTGGCCCACGAACACTGACGATGTTGACGTGCTTGTCGGATGTGAAGTTCCCACCAATGTACGTTTCGTCTCCAGATGTGATGAGCGACTTCACAGCTGAGTTTCGTCCGAAACCAGAACCGAGTTTGTTGATCGCCGACTTGTCCAGGTTCGAAATCGAGGCAGCCCCATTTTCTGGGTCAAAGTCAAAGAGTCCATTGAGGCCTCCAGTAGAATTGATGAGGGTGAACCCTACCCGCTGGGCAACTACAGTGAGCTTTTCGACGTCTTGTCCCGCTAGCGGAGTTATCGTAACGCTGGGCTTAAAGCTGTCCGAAGACTTCTCGATGTAGCCAAAGTAAATCTGGTCATACTTGTCGAAGTTGTTGGTCTGAAAGATAGTGGTTGAAAAGTTGGCGTTGATGGTGCCAGTCGACATCGTTCCTGTCACATTGACCCTGCCTCTCGTATCGCAGGTCTGATCAGGCTTGCAGCCTGGCGTATACATGTTCACAGAGTAGTTGCCCGACTCTCGGATGCTAGGGAAGAACACCACGGAGGCCGACTCGGGTGTAATTTTGCCGGACAACTCTGCAGTTAAATAGTCCGCATTACTCTGCACGGAGGGTGAATGCTTCCAGGGACCGGTGGATGTTGCCTTGGAAGGGAATCCGACGCCTCCGCAGCTTGGCTCATTGAAGTCAGTAATGGCATAGGAGAAGATATCGTCTTGAAACAGCTCGATGCCTGCCAGGCCGCCGCCGCTGCCATACCAGTCAGAGATGGCAATTTGAAAGCTGTTCATGCCCACCCTGTTGACAAAGCGGAAGTCTTGGAACTTGACATTTGGATCGTGGCTCAGTGGGCATTCGCTCGTGCAGGTCGCATTTTGCCCCGTGGCAGGATCGACATAAGTGAAGTTCATGATTCCGTTGATCGGAAAGGCGAGAAAGCGGAAGGTCTTGGTTCCCCGACCATCTTGGTTGGTGTTCCACAGCCTGAGCTTGGTAGGCTCGAAGCCAAAGCCGAACTTAGCCTCCCATGTGCCAGGGGTCTGGTCTTGCAGTAGCCACGTTTTGCCAGCACCGCCGGCGCCGGCCGCACAGACCACACTCTTTGCATCACCGAAGCCGTTCGTAGAGGCGCTGTTGGTAGCAGTAATGTTGGCCGTGGACAAATTGATGATCTGGCCGTCTGGTTGGCTCGGCGAGCTGGCATTTCCTAATCCGGTGAAACTTCCTCCAAAGATGATGTGGCCATTTGAGGCCTTGGTGATGGCATCGACGGGACCGTTGAATCCGGCAAAGGGCAGATTCGTCCACCCTTTCGTGCCGAACCACGCGAGGGCATTTGTCGAATTGGCTCCCTTAAAGTTTCCACCGACGTAGACCGTCTCTCGGTCCTGGTCGCAATAAACTGCGTTGACCTCACCCTCGAGGCCTTTGAGGGACGTCACCTCGGTTGTGTTTGGGTTGAACAAAGCTATTGCCGTCGATTGAGTGCCGTCTAGACTCGTGAAGTTCCCGCCAATAACCACCCCGTTCAAATCGCCGTTCTTCTTCTTGAACGTGCACATGGTCCGGATCGAGGCATCGGTGGAAACAAGCGGCACCAAGACACCGTTGGGCAGCCGCGTGAGAAGAGACTCGCTGCCATTTGTGCTAAGCGGTTTCGATACTTGACCTTCGAATTGGTAGAGCGAAATGCCGTTGTAGTCTCCGGCGATGGCTATCCTCCCCAAATTAGAAAAATCGATATTCGCCGACGGCGCTGGTTTGAATTCAACGGCCTGTGATAATGACGGTGCGAGCGTTGCCAGTGCGAGCAGTCCGGAGCCTAGAGGCTCCGGTCGGCGCGCCGCATGCCGCCGTCGAAAGGGCAGCCGCATGGCAACGGCGTCGCGCTGGGGAAGGCCAGCGAGAAACAAAGAGCCGGAGTCGAAGAGCGTGAAGAGACGATCTATGGAGGAGACTTCGGCAGGGATGCGGTGGCAACGGGCATGTCAGGCCTGATGATCAGGTGCGTCGCGAGTGCAGGTCGACCGGTGGTTCGCGGTGACAGACGGTTGGACACGATGGGACGGACGACCAGCAGCAATGCAAGATTGGCTGTTGAGTAAGAAAAGGTAAAGAGCGTGGTAATAAATGATCGGACGCAGCTGCAGGTCGGTCAGTCGGTCGGCCGGTCGTTCGTCGTCGCCGTGGTCGATCCCCTCGCCGGTGATGAGGTTGACTGAGCCTGAGCCTGAGCTTGGGCTTGGTTGAACAAAGATGGAGGGCTGGCGGCCAGACCAAGAATGCGGGAAATTGCTAACGTTGTTGTGCCTGGCGACTCGGGAGGCGGCGCTAGGCTGGGCTGGGACTAGTGCCCTGCCGTTGACTGAACTGGGGGCGGCGCGCAGCAACGGCGTCCGGTGGCTGGCCACTACCTTAAGCTGTCGTAGGTGGAGGTGGTCCGCGCTGCAACGAGCCCGAGATTGGGCCTGCTGCGATGCTGTGCTCGTACGAGTACGTAGAGCATATCCTGCCATGCAGACCCAGGGTGAGCATTGATGTGGTGAAGATTTGATTTTCCGCTGCCGGCGTGCTCCGGGGGCTGTGCTATGGCTGTCGTGAGACCTGTGCAGGCGGGGTCTCGAACCGTGCTGGCAGGAGTCACAGAAGCACTAGTGGCCAATTACGAGCAGCAGGGTCTGCTGCAAAGGAGCTTCAGGCAGTGCCGATACGAGCGGCACCGATTGGCGCTGGATGGCAACGCGCTGCCAAGCAGAGGCAGGCCCAGTGAGAAGAAACCGCCGTGAAGGAAAGAAATAGATAGAGAGGGAAGAGCGAATGCCCAATTGGCTAGGTGCTCTGTCGACCGCGTGCCCTGGAGCGTTTTCTTGCGTCGGCCCAGGCAATCGGGTGATGCGAACCGGCAGTGCCACGAATCGCCTGACAGGGGGGCGTACCAGTGCAGCTGTACGACGAGGGACGAATGCTGGTGGATCACAGCACCGGGAAGTGAGTGTGGAACATGCGCGTCCCGCGATAGGAAAGAACAGCACAAGCTGCCAGAGCTTCCATTGCGCCAGGCCGATGGCGGGGCTTTGCTGTTCCCACGGTGCAGGAAGCAGAGGAGGCCGTTGTCCTGCTTCCCTTGCCTCGTTTTCTCGCCCAGCCAATACAAAGTGCAGCGAACGGCCGGCACTCCTGCGCATTGCGTCACGCTCCGACAGTAATTAAACGGTCACACCGCAGCCCGTGTCGCTCTCCAGTTCGTGTTTGCGATTCGCGTGGTGACCCCCTGCTCATGCCAGGGGGCGTGTCGCACCTTGATCCACCATCAACACGGACAAAATTAAGCTGCATCGCCGTGCTGGCTCCGTCGCCATCAGCAGCCCACTCTTTTGTCCGCTGCTTCGTGTGCCTGGCACTAGGATCGGGAAGCAGGCCCACGAAAGTGGGCCAGGGGCAGCTGCACCCAAAGGCGCATCTAACGGCACTGTTTCCAAAACACTCACTTCCACAGTCCAGACGATCACGAACATGGGACGACGGGGAAGCCATGCCCAAGTATTATGCGACTTCTTGCCAAGCCCGTGGTGTCTCCGGGAGGCATGCGCCCTCGATGGCCGGGTCGCCGGCATACCGACTGAATGGTGTCCAAATCCAATAGTCAAAGCTTATTCAGGCAAATCCTCCCTGTCCACGTTGTGAAGACGAGATGAGTCTGGTGGCGCTCAGCCGGCGATGCATCATCTGGATGCTCGCACCACCGGCGTTTCCGGCTCACGACTTCCCGGCACTTTGCTCCAGGGATGCGGTTGCTTCTTGAACGATTGTCTGGGCCCAGCCGAACTTTGCGCGAACGCTGGTAGCGTTTCTTCGGCAGCCAAACGTGGCGCTTATCTGTCTAGCACCCAAGGATCATTGCCTTGCTTGCGACACGTGAAGAGGCTCGTGGTGGCCATCGACATGAATTCTACCGCGACGGCACTGCCAGCCAGGCCTTCTTCGGCCAGACTGTCTCAGGGCTGTGCCTCACTACCTCGGCTCTGTTCGCTCCTACATCCAGCACCAGACATGGCTGCATCAGAGCATCTCGTTGTGGCTTGTAACTGTAACAACGCCGCTGAAACGCTCAACAGTCCGTCTTGTCCTGCTGCCCAGCCCATTTTGTCTTGTATTCTCTCGGGCTCTCAAAGGCACTCGGCTTGCCGGACCATATGCCCCTCTTCTTTCTCTTGGCCTTCGCCTCGGCCTTCTCATACGCTGCCTTCATACCGCCGAATTCAGCCCCGGATTTTGCTTCGTACGTTGTCGCCAGGCCTCGTTTCACCATCTCCAGCCCAACATTTCTGCGAATCAGGAACCGGCGAACGTAGACGGTCGCTACGATGCGGTTGTACTGGTCCCGCTTGTAGATGTATGCCCGCACGTTCCTGTGTAGGATGTAGTCGGACAGCCATTTTAGGGCTTCGGCGGAGAATGGCTGCGCTGGTCGGCCAAAGTGTGCCCCTTCTGGAGCGTCGATGCCTGCGAGGCGAATGGGTATCTGCAGACGCGGCTGTCAGTGTCGTTGTCGGATGTCGGACTTATCGCTCTGTCGAGACAAACCGTGCGATCCTTGAGCGCCTTTCTCGATTCGGGCACCTTCCGCAGCCAGCCCCAGCCTACTGCCCTTCCTCCCGGCGTGTGGAACAGGTGAAAGTTGTCACCATCCCCGACGCTCGACACTCTGCCAAACAGACTTCTGCTGCGAAAAAATGTTGGCCGGACGTAGGCGGCGCCGGGTATCCGACGCAGGTAGTTTGCATAAAGCTGTAGCGCGCCCAGTCCGACGAGCGAGAACAGGACCATGGGCGCCCAAGCCTTGGCCGCCGCAAACTGATCCGGCTCAGCAATCCCCAGCGTGTCCGGCCACGACACGCGCCGCTTCTTCGGCTCGTCATCTTCTGGATCGCTGCCGGCGCCCGACGATCCAAAGGGCCATACCATTGTATTTGCGACCCACAGGTCGTGTCGCCATGCGTGGGGTTCCTTGTCGTCGAACGGCCGAGATGATGCTTGGAACAACCAGGTGTGCTGTGCGCCAGGCGATGGGCGCCGAGGCTCGGTGCCTGAGGCCCACCTGGCCAACCCGAGTGCCTCGAGGCATCTGAGCTTCATAACATGCCGGGCAGCTTGCGACCATCACTGGTTTTAGCCCGTCGCATACGAAATTGAATCCCTTGACTGGTCGCTTATTTGGAATTCGTTCGTCTTTATTTAGAATTTACGAATGGACGCAGTACACCAGTGACACGTCAATCCCCTCACCACGGACAGCGGGCAAACACCGCCGACGCTCGACCCTTGCAACATGGCCGGCCGGGCCACCCAAAGCTTGGAGATTTGGAACATGAGGCCGTAAGACATCAGCTTCACTGTACCTTGAATGACCTGCCGCTCGCAGTCTTCCTTTCCCGCTCCTCGTTCTCAGGCCGGGCACGGCGCAGCACTGTTGCACGTCAGTAAGGTGACTGAGCAGACCAGGCGAGTCGCATACCTTGAAGGAAGTCCGCGGTGCGCTTCCGCATTCGCGAGTGGATGTAGGCCTTGGACGCCTTGATGTGGTAGTGGAAGTAGTCTCGGAATGTCTGGATGTGAGAGATAACAATCGGCATGCGTTGAGGAGTCAAATGTCTCGGGAACAAGACTGTATAAACCAGTCAGTATTGTGCATCTGAGAATTCAAAGACGACTGACCGAAGGTGACATAGCCGATCTCGCCGGTGCCCGTGCTCTTCACTCCCGGTACGCCTTGTAACTCCAGGGGCGCATCGTTTCGGAAAAGGACTTGCGGCGCATTTTGAATGGCCCTTCTCCGCGCATCAACGAACTCCTGTATGAAAACCTTTCCGAAGACTCTGTCGGTTTCTTCGCGAAAAACGGTGCTGAAGATGACGGTGACTCGATCGTGGCTGGCCTTGACGTATATAGCCTCCTCGTCCCGGTAGTGAATTGCCTTGACTTGGCCACCTTCTCGAACGCCTTGTGGGGCCTCTTCCGACGTAAACTTGGAGGCCTCCTCCTTCAATTTGTAGTGCTCCTGATACGCTTGCTCGAACGGGGCTGCCATGGCGTTGCGCTTCAGGAGGGCGAACTTCATCGCCAACGCGTCGCGCTCCTCTGGGCAATAGAATTAGCATATACATGAGCCACGACAGCTTTGAAAGCGGCGCAATCCCCTACCTTGCTCGGCGGGAAGCTGCTCCAGGTCGATCATCACCGAGAAGTCATAGCCAGTCTCAACAGGCGCAGCGTAATCGCCGTACTCGCGCTGTAGGACTTGTTCGGCGCCATACTGGACGAGGTCCTTGAAACACTTTATTTGAATAGAGAGGAGGATCTTCGTCTTGGTTTCCGGAGTCGAGATGTGGAAGGTGACGCCATCGAAGTCGGAGATGGTCTGGTCAATGGATGCGGGAGGGGCACTTGGTCGTGGTCAGTGACGCCTGATATGACAGTGAAGGGTTGGTGTTACCCGGAGAACCGCTCGGTGAGGACCGATTGGATCAGAACGTTTTGATAGTCGAGGAGAAGCATCGTTGCGGTGGTTAGCTGTTGCGCGCTGAGTGCTCCTCTCGGCGGCCTGGAGCTGGTTGACGACGATGGTGGGGCTGGGGGAGGTGCGGGACGTTGAGCTGACGCTGGCCACGTGACGAGAGCTCCCCTTGTAGATCCACCGCTAACGACTTGTTATCGATAAGTAAAAAAATATCCCCTCCAGATGCAGGCGTCGCGCTCATCTCTTCTCTGAGCTGGACGTCCAAGGCCAATTGTTGCTCCAACTCGACGAAAATGGTGAAGTCGTACTTGTAAGTACCTATCAGTAAAGACAGTCGCAAGTAGGTGTGGAGGAAGCTGATGCACAACCCTAGAAAGTACGAACATGCCAAGTCATTTGGTGTTGTTGCGACCGGCACCTCGAACATTGTCTGGACCTCGAAAGATCGAACGGGCACCGGTGCAGGGCAAGCAGTTGTCGCCGCAAATGAAGAGGTCCTGTGCTGGGATATCAAGAAGGGAGAGATTCTAAGCCGTTGGAGAGACGAGCGCTGCACGGTTCTCGTCACAGCCATTGCGCAAAGCAAGACCGACAAGGATGTCTTCGCCGTCGGCTACGAAGATGGCAGCATTCGCCTGTGGGACAGCAAAATCTCCACCGTCATAGTCAACTTCAACGGCCACAAGTCTGCGATCACACAGCTTGTCTTTGACAAGTCCGGGGTTCGGCTTGCCAGTGGCTCCAGAGACACCGATGTCATCGTATGGGACCTTGTCGCCGAGGTTGGGCAGTACAAATTGCGCGGCCACAAGGACCAGGTGACGGGCCTTCAGTTCATTGAACCAGAAGCACAGGTTGAAGACGAGGACGGTTCGAAGGCAATGGTGCTCGATGGCCAGGATGGTTCGGAGGGTTTTCTCCTCACCACCGGCAAAGACTCGTTGCTCAAGCTCTGGGACTTGTCTTCGAGGCACTGCATAGAGACTCACATATCCCAGACAAACGGCGAGTGCTGGGCTCTCGGAGTGTCTCCCGATTTGAGCGGTTGTGTCACTGCAGGCAATGATGGAGAGATGAAGGTGTGGTCGTTGGACGCGGACGGCCTAGCTTCCAACGCCCGACGAGTAGATATGCCCGCAACAACGCAGTATCTGTCCGATCGCGGCACTCTCCATCGTCAGAGCAAGGACCGCGCGACCGAAGTCGTCTTTCACCCTCATCGGGACTTTTTCGCCGTTCATGGAGCGGAAAAAGGGGTAGACGTCTGGCGGATACGATCAGAAGCTGAGATCAAAAAGAGCTTGGCCCGGAAGCGGAGACGGCGGAGGGAAAAACAGAAAGATGGCAAGCAGCCCGACGAAGAAACGACGAATATCGACGAGAGCCTGGAAGACGTGTCCAAAGCCGACATTAGCGACGTGTTTGTCCAATATGTCATCGTGAGGACGGGCGGTAAGGTCCGTTCCGTTGACTGGGCGTCATCCAGTGCTCAAAAGGACCTTCACCTGTTAGTGGGGACAACAAACAACCAACTGGAATACTACAGCGTACCAAGCAAAGACAAGAGCGATCGAAAAAAGTCGGACGTCCCTGACTACACTCGGGCGCTCGCAGTCGAGCTTCCCGGTCATCGTGCGGACATCCGAGCCCTCGCCCTCAGTTCAGACGACAAGATGCTGGCGTCGGCAGCCAACGGGTCCATGAAGATATGGAACATCAAGACGAAGACGTGCATTCGAACGTTTGAGTGCGGCTACTCTCTATGCTGTGCCTTCCTTCCTGGTGACAAAGTCGTCGTGGTCGGCACAAAGAGTGGTGAGCTGCAGCTGTTTGACGTTGCGTCTGCATCTCTGTTGGATAGTGTACAAGCGCACGACGGAGCTATTTGGGCGCTGAACGTTCACCCGGATGGCCGTTCGGTTGTATCAGGCAGCGCAGACAAGTCCGCCAAGTTCTGGGACTTCAAGATTGTTCAAGAAGAGATCCTCGGCACCAAGCGAACCACGCCCAAGCTGAAGCTTGTGCAGTCAAGGGTCATGAAGGTATCCGACGATATTCTGAGCTTGAAGTTCTCACCTGATGCTAGGCTGCTGGCTGTCGCATTGCTAGACAACACTGTGAAAGTCTTTTTCGTCGACTCGCTGAAGTTGTACCTCAATCTATACGGCCACAAGCTCCCAGTCTTGAGCATGGACATATCATATGACAGCAAGCTCATTGTCACGAGTTCAGCGGACAAAAACATCAGGATATGGGGTCTCGACTTTGGAGATTGTCATAAGGCTCTGTTTGGACACCAAGACAGCATCCTGCAGGTTGCATTCGTGCCAAACAACTCTGACGGCAACGGGCATCACTTCTTCAGCAGCAGCAAGGACAAGACGATCCGTTATTGGGACGGAGACAAGTTTGAGCAGATCCAAAGATTGGATGGCCACCATGGAGAGGTGTGGTCGATCGCCATTAGTCGCAACAGCAACTTCCTCGTCAGCTCCGGCCACGACAAGAGCATCCGGGTATGGGACGAGACTGACGAGCAGATCTTCCTTGAGGAGGAGAGAGAAAAGGAGATTGAAGATTTGTACGAAAGTACGCTCACGACATCCCTCGAGAAGGAGATGGATGCCGAAGACGAGAATGGCGAAGTTGGTGCGGCGAGCAAGCAGACAACGGAAACACTCATGGCGGGAGAGCGGATACAAGAGGCTCTCGAGATGGGCATGGCTGATCTGAACTTGATGAAGGAGTACGAGGAAGCCAAGCTCTCCGATCCCAACGCCATGCCTCCACAGAGAAACCCGGTGTTCCTTGCCCTGGGCAACATCACCGCGGAGGCCCACGTCATGTCGGTGCTGCAGCGCATCAAAGCGTCCGCACTGCACGATGCCCTGCTGGTGCTTCCTTTTGCATCGGTGCCTATCTTGTTCACGTTCCTGAACATATTTGCCTTGCGTTCGATGAACATGCCTCTGACCTGCCGCATCCTCTTCTTCATGATTAAGACTCACCACAAGCAGATTGTGGCGAGTCGGACCATGAAGGCGATGATGGATGGTATTAGGACGAATCTGAGGGCCGCGCTCAAGCGCCAGAAAGATGAGATGGGCGTCAATATTGCGGCGCTGAAGATTGTGGGAATGCAGATCCGCGATAAGAGTGTCAAGGAGTATGTGGATGAGACATGGGAGGAAGAGAATCCTGAGAGGGCTGCCAAGAAGCGGGCGTTCGTGCATGTAGCATAGACAAGATCATCATGGAGCTTTGGAGTACATACCAGAATTAACTGACATTAGAATCATTCATTCAATGCGATTCTTGTGGAATTACAGAAGATTTGTTTTGAATGTTGAGCGGTTGTCCGTTTCCTGACATTCATGATGAATCCGGGGCATCACGTGATCCCCAGATGTTACGGCCAACCTGACGATACTTGCTGGACCAGGGTCTGCGGAGAGCATCTCGAGAATCAAAACGACAGCGTCCAACGCCGCAGACGAGCAACCCGACGAATATTTTCACTGCAAACTGAAAGAAAAAGCCCTTTTAATATATTGTTCACTCGTCTTTTGGTCGCCCGGCCGCCTGACGTCTCACATTTCTTGCCGTCGCCCGCGACCACCCCTCTCATTTCACGATGCTCTTCTTCAGGTGAGCCATTGCGCGACGTGCCCCCTAGATCACAGACTCCTTCACAACGGGCCCAATCTTCATTAGCTCTCCGTATCGAGCTTTTTTTTTGGGGGGGGGGGGGACACCTCGTGCTGATGCGGTCGTACTAGCTTCTTCAAGACGCTCATCGACCAGGAGGTCACCGTCGAGCTCAAGAACGACATCCAGCTCAAGGGCACGCTGAAGAGCGTGGATCAGTACCTCAACATCAAGCTGGACGACATCTCCGTGGTGGAAGAGCTCAAGTACCCCCATCTGGTGCGTATCGTCCAACGCCCTCCCGGTGCGCTGTCGCATGACGTGCCCTCAAGCCGGTGTGGAAAGCTAACCATGTGCGCGCTGTGCAGAGCTCCGTGAAGAATGTGTTTATCCGAGGATCAGTGGTGCGATATGTGCACCTGCCCGCTGCGTCCGTAGATACGCAACTTCTGGAGGACGCTACGCGGAGAGGTAAGGTCATCGTGATGTGCTGACTAGTCCGAGGCTGACAGAGGCTACAGAAGCAGCGACGCAGCAGGCCAAGGCCAAGTGAGGTGGTTCGTTGGCGGGAAAGCTCAGGTTGCGATGGATGTTTCGGCAAAGGCCAATTTCCTGCCGGACTTCCCATGCGCGTCTTGAAGGATCAAGGCGTTTTGCGCGAATGACAAAGGCATTTGTGAAGAGGGAAATTCATTGGCGTTTCGTCTATGGCAAATATAGATAGTGGGGTACCAAATGCTCTTCGTTGGCGTTTCATTTTCTCGAGCATCATGTAGTAGAAGGTGGTTGGTTTGGCTAATCCTACCAGAATGCTCCTCCACCCTTACCCTTCCCGTCCCATAGTTCTGCCTTGTTGTCCTCCTCTTTCTGACCTTCTATCAAAGGCCGCACTAAGCCGCCCCGCCTCCTCTCTGCTGTCCAACGATCGATCCAGGCTCTCATCCTCTTCCGGGACTGCTCGCTGCCCACGTTGACCGTGGGGATCACTCTCTCGATCCTCAAGCACATCACAAACAGAGCCAGCTCCCGAAAACTGCTATGCTCGGAATACGGAACCCCGAAGCACATGGCTTCTTTGGTGCTGCCCCTCTGAGGTACAAAATCTTTGTACACAAATCTCGTCCTCCAGTTGTTTGCGTGAAGGAGCTGATCTGTCGGGATGCTGTTTGGTGAGGTGTTCGCGCCAACTGACTTGCCATTGCCGGGCCGATAGTTCCAGCCGCTGGGACGGAAACCCACGATGCGACTGAAATGCGGTTTGTAGCTGTTCAGGTAATCCTGCAGCGTCTCCGCGCGAATCTCCATGAGCGACTGCATATGCACCTGGGCGTCGACGGGGTTTGATGTGAGAAGAGACGATAGCTCGGGATCGTCTAGTTGCTTGCAAATCTTCAACTTAGAAGGAGTAGCAAATATCTTAGAGCCCAATGCCTTTGCAATCGCGACGCATATTCGCTCCTTGCCGATGGAATATGTTCCGCATATGACCAGCAGACGCTGATCAAGCTTCTGCTTTGCTTCCTTCGATGCGCTGGCGTCTTCAACAGCTCTGTCGGTCTGAAAGTACTTGCTCACGGCTGGCGTGCCCGTCGCCCTTGCCGAATGCTCCCAAACGTCGTCTTTGCAGTTTGGATCCGGTGACAATGACGCACAAAGATCTGCGCAAGCTTTGATGACATCATTCTGTGGAGGAAAGGAGAATCTCGGATTGAGATATGTCGTGTCGAGGTAGCACATGTCGATGGTCTGCTGCTTCGTCTTTCCCGTGATGGAATCGACCAATTCAGGCTTGAGTAGGGGATGGTCGATGTGCTCAGGGCACGCACGAAAATCCCCGCAATGCAGCACACGCTGCGTCCGCTTGTTGGGTCCCTTGTCCAGGAGTTTCTGAAACAGGAACAAGGAGCTTCCCGGGCAGTGATTTGCAGGCATCATCGTGACCGTGGCGCCCGTTCCGGGGATGTCGTAGGACTTCTCAAACTCGAGTTCTACAACCCATTTAGACGCCGTGCGGAGCTGTTGCTTTACGAGGCTCCCCGTAACTTTGCTGCAGTAAATGGGGCCATGCCTCCAGCTAGCTGTCAGTCCGATGTAGTGGTCGCTGTGAAAATGGCTCAGGAAGTAGGCTTCGCATCCCTGAACCGCTCCGTAACGGAAAGCGTCAACGCAAATGTTGAATCCAGGAATGATCTTGTAGAATGGGCAAGTCCGCTCATATGCGGGCCGACCACGGGAGGCTTGTTCTGCGGCTGCCGCCGAGGCCCACGCCGAGTCCTCAGCCTTGTTCGACATGAGCTTGGAGAAAGCAGACTTAGTGTGCTTGTAGTTGCCACCCAGCTCAAATGGGTTCGCTTGGCCCGGCCGTGGTACAGCAGCACGGGCAAATCTCTTGCCGATTTCCGCAGACTCGACTTCTGCCGCCTTATTATTAAGGGGGCTAGTGTCCCTCTGTGGCAGCGGAGTGGGATTGCCGTCTAGGCACGAGTTGACGTGACGTGTTGCATCATCGGTAGAGATGCCTGCCAGACTTCCATTGCATATGGGGCAAGTCTCCGTCACGGAGTTGTCGTCGGCGGGATCGTCGGCAAAGTCTTCAGAAAGCAGACTCCCCAATTCCTCGGCCTCGAGCCGAGCTTGTTCTCGCATGAACAGCATTTCTCGCATCTCTTCGCCTTCAAATTCATCCAAATCGAGATCTTGTAGGACTGCAAACTCCCCGAGCTCATCAAATTGTGCGGGTATGGAATCCTCGGGTTTAAGAGGCGGCGCCTCCTCTTTTGCATTGGAGTCTGAATAGTCGGCAGCTTCTTGCGGTTCGGTCTCGACAGTTTCAGAGTGGTGAATGTCAGCAACGCCTTCGGTGGGAACATGCGGCTCATCTGATTTTTGGACAAAATTGTCCTCGTTTTCGTCTTCGCTATCGGAGTCTATGATGAAGGGAAGGTTCTTGCGGGGCCTTGACTTCCTGTCTCGAGTGTTGTCCTTGACCGTCGGCGAGACCTGGGTTGTAGGAGCGCCCTCAATGCTATCTGCAGATGCTTGGCGCTCGTCGCTGAACCGTCTTCTTTTGACAGGTGAGTTGGACTCGTTAAAACGGTGATGATCGTGTGCGTTGTAGATGTCTTCGTCTTGTGCCATCGCTGCCGGAATCGCCCCGACGAATAGCGACTCTTCCTGCTTCTGCGTCTTTTGGAAGAAGCTAAGAATGCTTCCATTTGGCCTGACCGCCTTCTTGGAGAAAGATGCTCCATTCGCCGTCTTTTTCGGCGTGTTCGGCCGGTTGACCCTGGCTGCGGCTACCATTGTGGCGATGACGTCTTGCGTTGCTCGGGTATCTGGGCCGTCGCCGGTGACAAGAGCAATTGCTTCATCAAAAAAGACGCAACTAGAAAAGAGGCAACCAAAGCCATCCAAAGGCGTGCCTACGTGACATATCCTGAGGATGGCGTCATGCATGAGAGGTTGGCCATTTCCTGATGAAGAGAGTGGGATGGGTTGGAAAACACGTCTGTCGCGAATGGGGCACATTCACGAATCGCGAAGTCACATGGTCTGGCGAGGGGCCCATGGAGGCCACTGCCCGCCGCCGATCCACCTATAGCCTACCGACCTCTCCGTACTTGCTTTCAAGCCCGTACTCGTACGTCTCTGCCCATGCTTACAGTTGCAAGATCTGTCGACTCCGTCCATCGCTTCTTGAAATTGGGGAGGCATTCGTCTTGTCTAGGTAACTTGAGCGAGAAGATGAGCAAAGCCGCCCGAATGATACAATTGATACGTGATCTTCCTGCTTCCTGCTGAGGGGAAGGGCTGCTCCCAGGAGGCACGGGCGATACGCTAGTCGTCTCATGCGCAGGAAGTAACTTAGCAAGCCAAGGAACACGTGCTCAAATACCCAGCTTCAGCCTTCTTGGTCCTTTGCGCAGTGCTCCGTATTCGATACCCACCCATCTGCAGACTCCAGCAGTGTCCATCATGTCGTGTGAGTATGCGCTTGGCTGGCAGCACGGGTGTCTGGGCTGACTCCCACCTTTGACAGCCTTGCTCAACACCACGGCCGCGGTCCGACACGTGTCGCCGATACCGGCTGGAACTGCAGCGGAAAAAGCAGTAGAACTGCTCCGAGACCACGAGTTCTTCATCCAATGCGACCCTCACATGATCAAGTATGAGCCCATCGATACTCCGTCTGACCCGGAACCTACGCTCCCCGACGGCCGTGGCGTCAAAGCGGTTGCAGCCCCAAGGTGCTATCGAGTGACGGACAAGGTCCATGCTCTTCCAGCAGGGCTCTGGGATTCTGATGTGGTGAGCACATACGAGTTTATCGACATAGAGAAGGGAGTGTTCGTCAGGATACGCTCACCGCTGAGTGTATCCATGGAGACGGTGTGGGAGATCCGAGAGTCAAAGGACGGGGGCTTGGAGCTGGTGGAAGACGTTCTCATTGCGTGCTCGAGACTCTTGGTTGGGGTCATTAAAAGCACTTGCGAGACGGGCTGGAAGGGCATTCACGAGAAGATGATCGGAAAGCTTGACCGAGGTTCGTGAAGCCTACGATGCCCGAAGGCCGGGGCAAGGAAGGGCCAGCGCAGGACGCGATGCCCAGACAGGACGAAGATCGCTGTGCCAGCGACCGAATAGATGGCCATGAATGCAGCGGCCTATGCAGGACGCCAGATTAGAAGACATAGAATAGAGCCCTCAATTCATGCCAGGTGCCCGTACGGGCTGCGTTCTAGGCTTGATCATGGTCCGCGCGCATTGGATGCGCATTGGATGATTCGGTAATCCATTTCGAGTACGAGTGGGATAAGGTAGTGAGGCGCCTCTACGGAGTACTGCAGGGCGATTGATGTAGCGCAGTACGATGGACGAGTGCACAAGTACAGCGCCCCCCGGAGCCCTGAATCGGGGGACGGCTAAACGTCGTGCGAACCAGCCGCCCCTGCGCGCCCGCCGCTGACCTGATACACTTGCCTTATCGAGCCCCTGCTTGGCCAAGCTAGCCTTCCAACCGTCCAGCCTAATCGACGACCACCCTTGCGACGCCCGACGCATTTGCCAGCTGCACCATCGCCCTCGCGTTGCAACAGCCGTGCGTCCGACTGCCTCCTCATGATGTGAGAGTGACGCTTTCTGTGCGCTGCGAAACCTTGAACCGATCGAACGCGCTGTCTGGGGCTCGACGGCCCTGACCGTCTCGGGCGCCATGGCGTCGCTTCAAGTAAGATGGCCCGAGCTGTCGGTCACGAAGCAGAGGGCGCTCGAGGATGCCAAAAAGATGCAAAAGGCAGTCGTCGACGAATGTGCCAGATCAGGAAAGGAGACCCCCCAATACCAGCTCTTTGAGCTCATTGGCAAAGGCAGCTTCGGCCGCGTTTACAAGGCGAACTCGCAAAGGACGGGCCAGCTGGTCGCCGTCAAGATCATCGACATCGAGGAGAGCGACACCACCAACCCCAAGCTTGCCGACACGTACAGCGACCTCCTCAAGGAAATCAGCGCCCTGCAGTTGCTGAGCGACAGCGGCGCCAAGAACATCAATCATGTCATCGAGGCCCTGCCCGTCGGCCAGTCCATGTGGGTTATCACCGAATACTGCGCTGGTGGGAGCGTCGCGACCCTCATGAAGCCAACGGCTCCTGGCGGCTTGCAAGAGAAATGGATCATCCCCATCCTGCGCGAAGTTGCCGAAGCCATTTATTGGGTCCATGGCCAGGGAATCATCCACCGCGATATCAAGTGCGCCAACGTCTTGGTTACCGAGGTAGGCGATGTTCAGCTTTGCGACTTTGGCGTCGCCGGCGTCATCGAGACCAAGTTTGACAAGCGAACCACCTTCATTGGCACTCTTCACTGGATGGCGCCCGAGCTATTCGACCAGTCAGCCTCCTACGGCACCGAAGTCGACATATGGGCTTTTGGCGCCATGGTCCACGAAATCGCATCCGGCCGGCCGCCAAACGTTACCGACAATATGGACTTCTCCCGCCTTGCCAGTCTCCTGAAGCAGCAGACGCCTCGGCTCGAGGGGGACCAGTACTCAACCGGACTCAAAGATTTGGTCGCGTACTGTCTACGGCAGGATCCAACAAAACGACCAACCATCGAGCAAGTTCAGCGGCACGGGTACATTTTCAAAACGGAAGAAACACACCCGGCCTCGTCGCTGGCCAACCTTGTCCGCGGCTTCAAGATGTGGGAATCGCAAGGAGGTGACCGTCAATCCCTGTTCTTCCCTGGAGGTGCCCAGGGAGTATCCGGCGTCTCGGCCGTGGCACAGGTCAATGACGAGTGGAACTTTAGCACCACTGCTGCCTTCGACCAACAGGTTTTCGACAATGGTGACGCCCAGGATGTCTACGATGTGTACGGATCCGACGTCGACTTCAGCCAACAGACATTTGAGGAGACATCGCGGCCAGCCAAGGGGAAAGGCCGTCGACGGCCACCGCCACAACTGCCTTCGGTCAAGGCCCCCTTGGAGAAGGTATTTGATCCAAACACGATCTCCAATTACGAAGACAACTCCAGAGCCTACTACGGAAAGCTTTTTCAGGCGCCCGTATCGGATCTGCCGCTGCGAGACGAGTCTGCTCCGGCTGCAGACGTGCGGGAGTCGCTGATCGACCTGGATGCGTCCCTCCACGGCAGCGACTTGTCTCAGTTTGTTGATATGGACACCATCAAACCCGGTGGTGCTCACCATGAATCGGTAGATTACGATTTTGCCGAAGCCTCTCACTACGTCAAGGCCCCGCTCAGCGACCCTGCCGATGTCAACAACAACCGCCGCACGCAAGACTGGAAATTTCCGACCATGGCCCCCCCGGCTTCGGCCAACCCAGAAATGTTCAGGTTCCCCTTTACGGACGAGCCCAGTTCGACTCCAGACACTGGGCGGCCGCCGCTCCTTCACCACCCCACCGAACCACTACAGACGTCCATGGTGTTTAACGATCTTGCTCCTTCACACTCTAGCCCCATCCATCGTGCTTCGGTGGGAAGCCTGATTGACCTTGACATGAGTTTTGCGGACCCCGGGACGGACTATACTCGCCCGTCGACTTCCCACTCGGATGTCGGATCTGTCAGCGGCTCTGAATTGGGCGGCGCCAACCCCTTTGAGTTGGAGAAGCACACATCCCTTTACGTGGCGCCCAACGCGGCCCCTCGCGAACCTTCCATCTATGTTTCCGATGACTCTGAATATGCCAACTCCCTGGCGGATTTACCGCACCTAACAGATCGTTCGTTTGGCGGCGAACAGATCCAACGCCTGCCAGAACCCAAAGAGCAACCCGTTAACGGCGGACGCCCCTACTCCTTGAGCGAATTTGCCGACATGGACCCTGAGTCTATGTCACCTCCAAGGACCGCCGCGCAAATTGCACCATCACCCCAGGAACACCTCCCCGGGGGTCAGCTTCCTCCGTCGTTCCCGGAGCAAGCCACCAATGACCGCTTCCCTTCATCATTTCAGGATTCGGCTCCTTCACAACACAACTATGCGAACCTGCCGCAGCTCCCCATGGCCCCGTACTCACGGGTCATGGAAGGCGGCGCCTCCACCGAAGAGGTCAAGAACGAACTACGGCGCATGGCGATGAGCCTCGGGGACCATCTCACGTATGCGAACTCGTACCTGTCTGGCTTGCCCATTCGGAGAGGGAGTATCACGAGTATGGAGCCTGTTACGCATGGGGATTGAACGACGACTTCCCGCGTAGGGCTGCTGCATTGCTCCAAGACGGAAACGACGAAATGGAAATGTAAGATACCGAAACATGTAGCGTGCTTTTCTACCTAGCTTGCATTTGACGGAGATTCATGGTGGCGGATACTTCTGCGCGGCAGACGCGGGCCGTCGCCCGAAACAGTTGATATTCTGTTTGAAAAGGTGGACAAAGGGCATGAACATAGAAATCATTGATTTGAAATAAGCTCGGCTACATGAGAGGAGGAAATCATCGAGTTTTGCCTAGGTGTGTGACGAGTATCAGAAAAACCCAATCAGATCTCCCATCAGCAAGGCTTGGTACTTTTCAATCGCCTCGCCCAGCTTGATGAGCACCCCGGCAGCCAACATTTTAACCTCATTCTCCTCGCCGCTGTCGTCACCCCTGGTCCTCTCAAAAACACCACTCACCCACTCCCTCGTCTCGACGACTTCCCTGCTCTGATCCATGCAGAGCCTTCGCATGTCACCGTCATTGACCTCGAGCAACACGGCCATGGCAACGAACCAGCCCTTCATCGCGGCTATGTCGCCCAGGACATGAACGCGGACCCGGAGCAGCAGGTCCCAGAGTTCAGAGGTCAACTGCGGAAGGGACAGCGTCGACGGGCCAGCGGCGTTGACGATGATACCCAGGGTCTGCAGGTACAGCGAGAGTAGGGCCGGGTTGAGAACGACGGGCTTGGAGGAGCGGAGAGCGAGCTGGAAGTGTGCCGTGAGTGGGAAGAAGAAAGACTTGGCGAGCAGCGCCGCGGTTGTGTTCGGGATGGCGCGCACGCGAGGTCTCGGTTTCGTCTTGGACTTGTACCGCGCTGTGAAGGTCTGCAGCTTCAGCACATCGGGCCCGCTCGTCGCATCTGCTGCTTGAGCGGCTAGCGGGCCCAGGAAAGATGAGGTTAGAGACTGTGTTATGGAGTCGAGAGCGTTCGCGGGCAGGGCTTTGAGCCGGGACGGGGACGGCTGCTCGGGTTGCTGAGCTGAGTCAATATAGAGCTGCTCAATCTTCTCCGGAAGCCTCTTAGATGGGAACGAAGCTGCCGACTGGTACTCTGACGAGTCATAACCAGCAATCTCCCGAGCAGATAGCCCCAACGTGACTAGCACAGACGTTCGCTGAGACAGAGAGTAGTCGCCTTCGAAAAACGTACGGGCGAACCAAGGAGCCATGGACTGGGGCTGGGCTACTACGAGCGCCATCATTGCCTGCTTCCGCTTCTCGCCAAAGTCTTCTATGTCGAACTTGTCTTGAAGGCCCACCAACAGGCCTGCCAGCTCGTCAGCATGGGAGCTGACTTCAGAGCCGTAATTTGCTTTTCGGCGTATGAGCACCGGTGCCGTTTGCAGGGCCAGCTTCTGTTTGTCGTAGTTTTCTGAATCTCTTAGGAAGGTTATCAAGTCTCGAATGTACACCGGGGCCTTGGGCTTGTTGCGCTGGACCAGGGTCGCATCGTCGTCGGAGTCTTCGGGGTCGGAGCCTTTGGCATACGGAACCAGGTCGTCGTCGGAGTCCGAGGAATCAATTTCCTCAATAATGGCCTTGGGAATCGTCGTACTGACCGCTTTTCTTAGCGTGTTCTTAGGTCTCGCCTTCGCTTTTCTTATACCTAGGTTTAACGAAGCCTGCGGTATAGGCATATTCGTAACTAGAATAGAGTCAAGTGGCCCCAGAGGGTCGGATACTCTGCTTAGTCCTTTGAGCCATTCTGCTTCGTCGGTTTCCATCTCTTCCATGTGAAAGTCAAGCTTCTGGGACTTATTGTCAAGCAAAGCGGATAGAGATTCTCCGACTGCCAATCCGAGGAAGCGGGCTCTGGCTTGCGTTGCTGCTATCCGGTTTGAAATCGCATTCAAGTACGTGCCCGATCTCAGGAGCAAGGTCAACTTGATGGGCGACAGCCTCGAAACGTATCCAGCGCTGAGAAGCAGGACCTGGGCGTGTGCTGGACCATTTGTCAAAATGTGTCGTCATTGAGCATGGGCGAAAGCTCGGCTCACCTTCTTGCTGGAGTATCGCAGCATGTTTGATGTACAGTTGGTCTCCAAACCGAGCCAGGCTCTTCTCCAGCACTGTTGTTATAGTTTCTTTGTCCTGCGCAAGCACCGCGACGACAGCGCGGCGAATACCAACCCCATCTCCGAGTCCTGCCCCTGAGGATGTGATGCACCAATTGACGAGATAGCTTCTTCGGTGCTCGTTTCCAGTCACGACTATGCCGATAAGGCCAGCAACCGCGGACACTGTGGCATTCGACTGGGAGTCGTCAAGACTCAGTTTGTTGAGGAATCGCTGGGACAGGTACTCCAGTAAAATCTGTAAGATCTTGTTCGACCCTTGGCTTTGATGAAAGCAAAGTTTTGCAAACATATGTTGCTGCCCCTCGTTGGACAGCAGAAGCAGATCAATGAGGGTCCTTATCAGGCTCTCTGCAAGGCGTAAGCGGTAGCTCACAAACGCAGAGGGTGAACATACCAGGGTATCCCAATCGCATCGCGCGTTGGATCATATCAAAACAGAATGAGAGGTCCCCCTCGGATGGCTGAAATTTGATCCAGGACGCAAGATTCCGTCCAATCCATTTGCTAAACTCGACGCCGTCTGCAATCCACCGAGCCTCGGCGGAGAGCTCTTCCTTCCCCAGAACACTTAATGCTTCTGCGGCAGTCGATAAAATGCGCCCGCTCCCGACAAGTGAGACCAAATGTTGAGACTGGACCTTCTTCAGCGTCTCATCGGTCAAGTCAGAAGCGGAGTATGTCCAGATGTCCCGGATCGAGCGATCTCCCCGCAGCAAGGCAGCGAGCAGGTCGAGAAATACTTGCAGGTTCAGCTTGAAGTCTTGTCTATTGGGTTCTTTCCTGCCGGTTTTGGACTCCTGGATCAATGCCTTGACATGCGCAATGACGGCATTGAGACCGGTGACGCTTCTCAGACATCGGAGCAGAAGCTCAAGGTCATCCAGTCCGGATGAAGAAGCGCCAGCGTCAACATCCGTCGTGCCCTCCCGCAGCAACGTCCAGTAGTTTGGCACGATCTCCGTCACCAAGACGTGGATTATGGCTGCGCTTTTGGGGCTGGGACTTTGAAGGCGAAACGGAGTGGCGGCTGAGGCGTCGAGAGCGAGATATCGCAGGACGGCGACGAGCGCGTCGTAGTCAGGCTGGCTCTTGAGGACCCCTAGGGCTTCGTCTGCTGACGATACTTTTGCGGGAAATCCTTCATCTTTTACTCTCTTTGCCAGATTGACCTCGGTGAGAAACGGCTCCGCGTCAGGCTTGGATCTTAAATAAGTTGTGCTGACTGGAGTGAGTAGATCCATGGCTGCTCGCGCCTCTCAACCAGGCCTGCTGGGAAGGCTCTGTAATAGCTGCATAAGTGTCGCGGGCTTGAGCGACGTTGAGTGTTATTGCCTGTGCTGTTTGGGTGGGTGCGAGGATTACCGGTAGATGATGGGTTGAGGGCTAACGGAGTAACTTAAAGCTGGTAGGACATCCAGCGGTGCGGTTGCCCCACCTTCACCGAAGCTCACCGAGCCCGCCCCAGCTTACCTTAGTTGCCTAGGTACCTTACCTCACCTTGCCTACCCGCCGTGACGCACTGGCGATCAGGCACAGCTGCCAAGCTCTCGTCTCACGCCCTGTCTCTCCCAAGCAGCGACTCGTCTCGAGCAACGCAATCTTCTAACTCTCCTCGGCCGAAATGAGCGTCGCCTCTCAAACCCCCGTCAGCGCCGGCGCTGGCCACGAGGAGGCGCGATGGTAAGCCACAACGCTCTATTTCGCCTCAGAAGGGAGCTAAGCAGTTCACCTAGGCGATATCTCAACCAGATCCGTCGCAATCCCGGTCCCTTTACCGACCCGGACGCTACTACGGAAGAGGCTCTTGCCCAGTTTGAGAAGTTCAAAGTCTTGTATGTGTCCTCGTGAAGCTGCAATATGTCGCGACGAAGCTGACTCGGCACGCGCAGGGTGATGTTCGTCCACCCCGCCGTGATTGTTGAATTCCGCGGCCGTTGACACTAAATACAGCGGTGCGGGCGGCTTAGGATGCGAGATATTGAAGAACCTGGCCATGTCGCAGTTCAAAGACATTCATGTCATCGATATGGGTGCGTCCGAGCCTGCAACGCCAAACTCCCTTCTTTGCCGTCCAAAGCCTCTGAACATCTTGCAGACACCATTGACATCTCCAACCTGAACCGACAGTTTCTCTTTCGCAGCACCGACGTTGGCAAGTACAAGGCGGAGGTCGCAGCAAGGTTTGTCGAGCAGAGAGTCAAGGGCGTGTCCATCACGGCGCACAACAATCGGATACAGGACTTTGATGAAGCCTTCTACAAGCAGTTCCAGCTCGTCATCTGCGGGCTCGACAGCATAGAGGCGCGACGGTGGATCAATGCCATGCTCGTTTCCATTGCGGAGGAGGCCGAGGATCCCGATGGCATCAAGCCCCTCATCGATGGCGGCACCGAGGGCTTCAAGGGACAGGCGCGAGTGATACTCCCGTCCATGACGTCGTGCATCGAGTGCCAGCTGGACATGCACGCGCCGCGAGCCGCCGTCCCGCTCTGCACAATTGCTTCTATTCCGCGGCAACCCGAACACTGCATCGAGTGGGCTCACGTCATGGCGTGGGAGGAAGAGAAGCCGTTCCCGAGCCTCGACAAAGACGACCCCGAGCACGTCACCTGGTTGTACCAGAAGGCCCTGACCCGAGCCGAGGAGTTCAACATCCCCGGCGTCACCTACCAGCTCACCCAAGGTACCATCAAGAACATCATCCCGGCCATAGCATCGACCAATGCCATTATTGCCGCGGCGTGCTGCAATGAGGCATTCAAGATTGCCACGGCAGCCGCTCCTTGCCTGGGTTTCGAGAACAACTACATGATGTACTCCGGCAACGACAGCGTTTACACATACACCTTTAAGCACGAGAAGAAGGATGACTGCCCCGTCTGCGGCCGCCAGGCCCGGCCACTCGACGTCGACGCGAGGCTCACCCTGCAAGATCTCCTGGACTCGCTAGCCGTGCGGCCCGAGGCCCAGCTGAAGAAGCCGTCCATCCGTGGCGAGAACAAGACGCTTTACATGCAATTCCCGCAGAGCCTGGAAGAGCAAACGCGGCCAAACCTCGCAAAGACAATCAGGGAGCTCGGCCTCGGGGACGGACAGCAAGTCGTCGTTACCGACCCTGCGTTCCCACTGGAGTTTAACTTTTTCTTGAGGTTCAAGGCTGGGACCTGAGCCCGCAAGCGGTGAATGAGGGGCAAGGAGGGACCGCAGATGCAGCGTTTTGTGTCGTAGCGGACCTCTTCTTTTGCATTTTCTGGCGTTGGAGATATGAATGACGAACAATCCCAAGAAGCACTATTGTGTTCCAGACAGACCGCAGCACAAGCAGACAAGCAAGCAAATGGAGATTAGCAAAATTGGTGGTCATGGTATCATCCCGTTTTGTCCACCCCGCAGGACCAAAACACACTCCTAGTGATGCAAGATATATCCCGTAATATACAACCCGCCGGCCCACCGCTCCCCTCGGCCGCATCACCGGGCCATGTTGATGACCTGCAGCTCAAGCTTCTTGCACTTGACCTTGAGGTGCTTCACCGACTCGAGGAAGAGCTCGTCGCTGTCCCACTGCCCTGTGCTCTCGATGGAGAAGATGAAGTGATCTCTCCTCCGTCCCAGCTTGACCTTGCCCTCAAACTCGGGGTGCCGCAGGCACTCTCTGCTGACCGTATCCCGCATGGGGTCCTTGACGACCGCTTTGACTTCTCCCGCGTGGCCCTCGTACCCGCTGCCAGTCTGGCCGGCCTCCTTCTTGGTCACCGTCTGCAAGCTGATGACGCCCTCAGGGAAACACCTGGCGAATTTCTTGGCATCATCGCCGAGGATCGGCTTCAGGATCTTGATGGTCGGCATGAGGCGATATGACGCAGTGGCGACGGGGGAGAACTTGGCGTGGTCGGAGCCGATGCCCTTGTGCATGTGCATCGACAGGTCGATCGTTTGCCGCGGGCGCAGCTTGGCGATCAAGATGTCCGGGTTCACTGGCCGGATAGCGTCCTCGCCGCTGAAGTACTCGACCTGCTTGCCCGTGGGCACAAACCTGATGTCCTTGGCGTAGACATGCGCATTGTGGTAGGCCTTGGTGGGGTCCGTCTCGTCCGGCGCAGCGTCCTTGTTCACCGTGCAGGTGACGTTGAGCTCGAGCCGGACCGTGTTCCAGTCGAAGCAGTTGGCGTAGGGGTCCTCGCCCGGCTCGGGCTTCTTATGCCACTTGAGGAAGTTGTGGAGGCCTTCGCGGCCGCCGTTGAAGGGGATGAGGCCCAGCCTGTGTGCCAAGACCTCGTCCTGGATGACCGAGGTGTTGTTCTCGATGTAAACGTTCTCGATGGCCACGGTGGGGATCTCGGAGATGAGGATGCGACGGAAGGCGTTTGCGAGGGAGGCGTCGAGGCCGACGAGCGAGAAGGATGCGAGATTGGGCTCGTTCTGGTGGAAGGCGACGGAGAAGGCGGAGCGGAAGCGGTCAATGGTGAAGGCCACGTCCTCGCCGGGGACATGGCCCGGGTAATCCACCGACGTCACATGCGAGACAGTCTCTTTGTTGATGCCGACGGTCTGTCATCGTCTCACCGTGTCAGTCTTGCGGCGCTTCACGCAGCTTGAATTGACGCCAGGCAAGGACTCACATTTCTGTCCTCTAGCTCCTCCGCGCTGGGCGGTTGTCGCCAGCCAGCCTGCTGTGTCGGAGCCATGGTTGGCGCGTGGCGGCAGAAGGTTGCGAGATGTTGGTGAAGCTTGGAAATTTTTCGACATGCCCCTCCACGGTGAGCAAAGGTGAGAGAGGACTGTCAGAAGCCGTCAAAAAGTTTGGAGTTGGCCGCCGGGTTGGGCCCACTGCGGTGCCGCTAGCGCCGACCGCCCAAATCCTCTCGCATGCCCCACCCTGCGAAAGAGTTGCTGGTATGTATCGTACATGGAGCTGCAGGGGAGGCCACCTGGGAGGCCGATACTCGATGGCTGAAGCTCTACACACAAATTTACCTTAATGAAGCCGGTCCCGTGGGCAAGTCGTAGCCCGCAAAGGTATTCAATACGCTATCTAAGGTACTATCTACACTACAGTCGTGGTACCTGGTTCCACGATACATTTATCCAGCCTACTCGATGTCCTCCATGTTCCAGACATTGACGCCTTTCTTTTCCACGCTGCTCTTAAACTTCGCCAGGACTGCCTGTCGCCTGGCCCTCTTGTCCATCAAGTCTCCTTTCTCCTCTTTGCTGAATCCGCTTAGTTTCTTCCGTGGTGGCGTGGCCCTCGCGGCTGCGCCAATTGACATGACGCTCCCTGAAAAGCTCTGGCGGAAGTTGCGCGAGGGTGTCGAGTCCGGCGACATCAGCGAGGTCCTTTTTGCCTGCGGAGTCACCATGGGAGACCCTTCTCGGCTGGCAGACGCGAGGCGGAGCTTGCGCAACTGCGTCTCCAGCACGTCGACATCTCCGCTGCGCTTCTCCGCCATGGACGTCATTTTCGTAATCGTCCTCATGACCGCCTCCACCGTGGGCACGCTACCGCCTCCTCTCGCCGAGGAACCCGCGACGGATGCCATTCTCGTCTTAAGGAGTGTCAAGGCTTCCTCGGCCTGGGCCAACAGCTTCGTGAAGTTGGCAAACTCGCGTCGCAGCTCGTTTTGCTGAGCCGCCTGCTCCGCGCTCAGGGGTAGAGTTCGCGCAGCTTCGACCTGGTCGGGGTCTAGCCGCGTCATGATCACCCGCTTGAGATCTTCCTGCTTGGCTCTGAGCCGCTGCATATCTCGCGCCAGGTCTTGGCAAGCATCGAGTTTGTCCTCCATATCTTGAACTCTGCCGTCTTCGAGATCGCCGTAGAGCTCCTTGTCCAGGACTTCGCCTAGCTCCGACACTTCACACAGTACCCAGTCGTCGGGGATTTCCAAGTCCTCTTTGGTTCGGCCTTCCTCCCTACCTTCCTCCGCGTGACCCTTTGTAAAGGCTTTGACAGTGCGTGCGTTGAGGCCCAGAGTATCAATCATCGAGTTTATGTCGCGATACACGGCTTCCACTTGAGAAGGAACACTATCCCTCGCCGGCGGTGCGACGTTGGAATGGGCAATGAACTCATCCAGTTGCAGCGTGCCCTCGACCTCGGATGCTAGGACCTTCTGAACCTCCTCGTCTTCCTCGTCGACAAGCGGCTGCGTCTCCTCGGCCTCTTGTCGCTCCTTCATCTTTCGGTGTTGGACGAGGAATTGGTCCTTCGCACTGGCCATCTTCTCCTTGCTAATAATTGAGCCACCGAGGTGCGACTCAGATTTCTTGGGTCCCAGGATCTGCGAAGCCATCCCGGGCGCGCTCACGGACCTCGTCGCATCAGCTCTCATCATTCGTTGTGGCACAGCTCCTCGGACAGGACTCGGTGACCGCGGGCTCGTCGCGGTCGGTCGAGGGAACATCGGCGCGTTGCGGCTGATTTCACCGAACAAGGGCCTCGACTGATCTTGCTCTGCTCTGGCTGTAGCTGGCTTTACCCCCCCGAGGCCACCAAACGAGCTCTGTGGGGTGAAGCCCGGGGTGCGGGTGAGGCCGCTCGCACTAACGGGGCTCAGGTCCTTCGCAACATCCACGCCGCTGCCCTCCGACGCATTGTCATCTTCTTCTTCGTCGAAATCGCTAGCGTCGTCACTCTCATCAGGCACAGAAGGGATACTCGACGGCTCCTCCGATGGTGCCTTCGGCATATTCAAGGAAAGCGGCAATGACGCATTCTCTGCCGCCTTAGGCGGCTTCGTAGTGACAGGGTCAGGAGGCAAGGGTGCTTCCGGAACAGCGGGCTGACCAGCGTCCCTGGAAGGCCCTGTGGCTTTCGGTGTTGTCGTGAAATCTGGAGGCAATGGCGCATCTTCCACCTTTAGAGGTGTCGTCGAGGATACAAGCGACGGTTTAGCTGAAAGGGATGCAGCAGACGACGACGAAGACTCTCCTAGCGGATATGCTGCCTTGGTCGTGGTGTCTGGTGGGAGAGGCTCGTCCTGCTCTTCCACCTTGATCTTCGGGGTTTCCGGCTCTGCCTTGTCCCCAACGGGGCTATCCTTCGATTTGCCGAAGAGATTGGTGAATGCGCCTGGTTTTGGTGTTGTTGTTGTAGACCCAAACAGCCCGCCTGAGCCGCTAGGCTTGGATGGCTGGCCAAACAAGGAGGTTCCGGCGGCGGGTGATGGGGAAAGCCCAAATCGCGTTGGAGCTGGAGTGGTAGTTGGTGTGGTGGATTCCTCGTTGGGCTGAGGCGAGAACAAAGACGACGGCGCCGCTTGGGGTGTTTGCTGCTCGGCCGGCTCGGCCGGCTCGTTCGCATCCATATCTTCGTCCTTTGTTGGGGGGGTTGACGCACGAGGTTGATTCCCCGGGTCATTGAGCGCAGATCCAAAGCCACTATCAAACATTGATGATCCGAAAGTTGAAGTGTCCTTCTCCTTGCTCTCGGCCTGTGTCGGATCAGGCTTGAAGGATGACTCCAACTTGAAGGGCGTTGAGCCGAACGGGCTACTTTCAGCTGGCTTGTTCTCTTTCGACGCGAACGCGTTTCCTAGAGAGGTACCTGCGTTGCCCGTTGATGCAAAGGGGTTGCTTTTCGGCGTGCTTGACGCAAACGGATTACTCCTTGGCTCGCTTGAAGCAAACGGGTTACTTGACGACTTGACCCCGCCGCCAAACACACTTGCCGTGCCGCTGCTGTTCTCTGAGACAGAAGCGAACCCGCCCTGTTTGGAGAATCCGGCAAACCCTCCTCCAGATGCCGGAGAAGCTGCTGCTGCTGCCCCGAATGGGCTCTGGTTATTACCATTTTTGGCAAAACTTGAGAAGCCAGGCTGAGAAAAAGCAGATGGAGACCCTCCGGTACTCCAGGGCGAAGTCCTCATGCCCAGTTGCGAAGACTGGCCGAACCCCATGGAACTTGTCTTGCCAAATGCCGGGCCTGATGCTGGGGTGCTCCCAAAGGTGCTTGCGCCAAATGTTGCTCCTGCCGTGTTTGTTGGCGTGGCAGAGGGAGTGGCTGCTCCCCACGGAGACGTCTTTTGTCCCAACTGAGTTGAGGCGCCGAAGGCTGGGGCTGCTGCTGGCGTTGCCGAGGACCCGAATGCCGATGCTCCAGAGGCCGAAAATGGTGATGCAGAGGCTGCGGGCGCTGGCTGCGACGAGATGGAGGTTGAGGCAGCCTCCTGAACGGCGGCAAACCCTGGATATGTCGTACCCTTCTTGACGGAGTCTGTATATACCACCCACCACGCGCAAAGTACACCTTCGTGAGTCAGAACCCACAATCCAGGCAAGGGTCCCTGCGACTCTTCAAGTTCCTCATCTGCAGGGATGGGCTTGTAGACCTTGTCTTTGCTCGACAAGTCCATCGCAACTCCAATGGGAGTAGAGTCCTCCATGGAATCTGTCATAGGCAGAGTTGGCCTCTTCGTGTCATCCAACAGTTCAGTCGTGGTAAAGACATCAGTAATGAGGTTTGCTGGCTTATCGCTAGCCAGAGGAGCCTTAGATCGGCTCAACAACCCCACTTCTGTCGAACCTGTTGATGACACAATGAGAAGGTCTGAAAGGTCGGGAGGAAAGTTTTTTAGTCGTAGAATCGAGTGATGGGGCGCTTTCTCAAAGGCAAATGGCTCGACAGGGTCCGCAATCTTCTGAAACTTGAATGACGAAGGCGGCTCCCGGGTGATGATGTGGTAGTTGGAGGACGGTGGAGACTCATTGGTCGCTGTGTGGATGGCGAGGAACAGGTTATTCTCTAACCAAGTAAGCGAAGAAACTAGAACTTGTTAGCACTGCATGCATTACGGGCTACCTTGTCACATACCATGGCAATCTGGCAGGCTTGGTGGTTTCGGGATCTCTGCCTTGGCCTCGCCCTCTGGCGTCATTTGATGAATAGTGCCATCGGCCAAGCCAGCGCAAAGTTGTTTGCCTTTGGTGCTCCAGCTAATGCAGCTCACTTGGCTTTTCAGGACGCCGCTGCACTGCCGTTCTTTGAGGTTCGCCATATGCAGGTTCCCCCCTTCAGTGACAATGGCACAAAGCTCTGCTTTCTCTGGGGTCGGGTTCGGTATCAGCGCCCTCAAGGCTTCGCCATTGGTCGCGAGCTGAAACGTGGGATCCGAGTTTCCCTGGAGAATAGTCTGTGTCTCATAAACGGCAAGGCCACCTCCGACCTCCGCGGACAAGATCAAATAATTTTCATCGGCAGTGAAGGCCAGTTGCGCAACGCGCATGGGCAGTGGGATTTTGAGCTGCGGCTCGAACGGTCGGACATCTGAGTCGCCGTCTTTCGGAGACTCGAAAGCCTTGCGAACGGACTCGGTTCTGCCCACTATGAGCTCTTCGGGACCCGCAGCAGCAACGAGGCCCGTCCGAGAAGCGATACTGAGGAGCGACGAGGTTGGCGCGGGAAGAGAGGCCCAGGCAGAGGTCAGGCGGACTTTCGCATCGCCGGCGACGGAGAGGAAGCCCAGAGCCTGTAGAGTCGTCAGTAGAGATTCAAGTGAGCGCGGCAACGATGAATTGCTCGTCGCCATGATAAGAAGCCACCAACCTCGGTCTGAATGGTCTCCAGGTCTGGACCAGAGTTGGCTCCTCCAGCCGCACCTCCGCCCATGGCGTTTCCAGAGCTCCCAAAACCAAAAGCCATGCTTGCGGCAAGGTTCTCAGCCTTCGAGAGATTTATCGCAGTTCATGAATTCGTCCACTGCATAGGCGTACGTCGTCTGTGGCTGCGGTGGGTTGGGAGTTTGGTAATATCCGTATTGCTGCGTCGGCGAGGCCACCGCAGGAGCTGCTTCTCAACTCGGGGCGCGCGATTAGGACCGAGAGAGTTCCAGCAAAAACGAGAATGTAGGAATAAGAAAGCGACGCGCAGATAAGCGCGTCCTCGAGATTGTTGCGACGGTATATGCAGAGATAGTCCTGCTCCCGCAGCCTCGCAGGCAAACAGCTAGTCGCGACGAACCTGCCTAGCAACTTTTTGGAGCTCGAGCCGCCAGGCATGCAACGTCACGTGCGAAGGAGCGCCAGCCAACCTCCAACCAGCGCCCCAGCTCGCCCAGGCATACGCCGCCTACGCAGCCTGCCCAATCACGACCTCGTTAGCACTGGGAGCTTCAACTCCGTGTCTGAAGGCAGCTTTTAGCCTCGTCATCAGCTCTAGGCGCCTCAACATCTCATCATCCTACCACTTCGCGGCCTGATCCCTTCCTCCTCTTCGACAACGCGTCTTGCCGACTCGAGTCGGCCTTGCACGTCTCATTCAGCGTCTCGAGATTCGTTCAGCCTGATTGTACTCGCCCAGGATGCCGGGCTTCGACTTCTCCAACTACAACCGCAATGCGGCCCTGCACGCTCGAGGCGTGCCTCTGCCCAAGGCGACGAGCACGGGAACGACCATCGTTGGATGCATATTCGATGGCGGTGTTGTTGTTCGTGGCCCCCCTCGTCCCTCTGAAGGCCTTCCTGCCCCGTCTGTCGACGCCATACTGACGCAGCTCCTTGCAACGAACAGATCGCGGCTGATACCCGCGCCACCTCCGGCCCCATTGTCGCCGACAAGAACTGCGAGAAGCTGCACTACATCTCCCCCCAAATCTGGTGCGCCGGCGCCGGCACTGCCGCTGATACCGAGTTCACCACCGCCCTCATCTCCTCCCAACTCGAGCTGCACTCCCTGTCGACCGGCCGCAAACCCCGTGTCGTCACCTGCATGACCCTCCTCAAGCAGCACCTCTTCCGGTACCAGGGCCACATTGGCGCCTACCTGGTCGTCGCCGGATGCGACCCCACGGGCACCCATCTCTTCACCGTCCACGCCCATGGCAGCACCGACAAGCTGCCCTACGTCACCATGGGCAGTGGCAGCCTGGCAGCCATGAGCGTGTTTGAGACGCAGTGGAAGCCTAACCTGACGCAGGAAGATGCCATCAAGTTGACGAGCGATGCAATCTTGGCTGGTATCTTCAACGACCTGGGTTCCGGATCAAACGTGGATGTCGCCATCATCACAAAGGACAAGACTACGCTCAAGCGGAACTACATCACGCCCAACGAGAAGAGCGCGAAGCTCCAGAGCTATGCCTTCCCCAAGGGTACAACGGCCGTGCTCAATGAGAAGATCATCAGGAAGAACGAGATCGGGAGGTACGTCAGCGTGCAAGAGGTGCCGATCGAGGGTGAGCGGATGGACGTAGACACTTGAGGGCTCGGTAATAGGCTTGGTCGGGCGCCGCCGGATGGGATCATGTAACAACAACACTTCGGGTACGATAGAAATTGGAGCCCAAATTTGGCTTCCGCCATCAAGTTTTCTAAGGCTCATTTATCTCGACGCGTATCATGTTTAAGAAGTCTGGGAAGTAAAGAAGACTCTTGGTCCCCGGGTATATAAACAATCACAAAGATCGCCCCTGCCCAAGAGCACCAAGAAGGGACAAGAATGTGAGAAAAAAAAAGGTTCATACAAGAAGTCAACATCGTCCGACCCTGTTCCTTCAAGATAAAGAGAAGATGTGAGAGGCTGGTCGCAACGAACGCAACGAAACTCCACAGGAAGGACTGAGATAGTCCAATCTCGTGCTTGCCGCGGGTGCCGTTGCGCCCGTCTCCGTGCCGAACAACAAAAAAAGCTAAAGCCTCCACCCGCTCAAATGCCGAAATATCCCGAAACGTGATGCAAGGCAGTCCTAAAACTCCGTGTGGATGGATATGATGTTAGATGTCATGATCATTATAGATTGCGCGGGCCGCGAGCTTCCTTATGAGCCAGACTTGCGACCGAACATTGCCCGCGTGCGGGACTTGCTTCGAGAGTTCTTCTTGCTCTTGTCCTTGTCATTGCCATTGTCGTTGTATTTAGCCTTGTGAATCCTGCGGTAATCTTCAGCAACAGTCAAACGCATCACGGTGGACAAGATGCCGAACGTACCAGCTGTTGCCAATCATGCTCATTCCCTTGGCCTCGGCCATTCGGTAGAATTTGGCACTCCTCTTGAGGTCCTTTTTGCAACCCATGCCTTGAGCATAGCAGAAACCGGCTTCCGCCAGAGCATCAACGTCACCCCAAGCTGGACAACCAATTAGTTCCGTCCCCTGCGCTGGCGACCATGGATGTCAACTTACTACCGGCGATTTCGAAGCACCGCAGCGCGAGAGACTTGTCTTGCTCAATGCCCCATCCATTCATGTGGCTGACGCCAAGCTCATATATGCTCAAGGCAAATTGGGCTTTGCGAGTCTTGCTCTCGAGGAAGTTGCTTGGCTTCCCTTCCTTGGCTCGGTCTTCGTCATCGGCAATTTCAATGCTGGCGTACTCTGCGGCTCTTCTCAGCCATTCAACTCCTTCTCTCTGATTCGCTCGCATGCCCCAGCCGTGGCGGCAAGCCAGTGCGTAGAGAAGCATGGCTGTAGGATGGTTTTGTTTGGCGGCATGCCTAAGGTGATATGTGGACTCGTTCAGAGAGCCACTCTCGTGACACTCGATTCCCTTCGCCAAGTGTTCCTCTGCAGACATCTCAGATGCAGAGGGGGCGACAGAGCGAGACGTTGGGGTCGGCCGTATAGTGCTGGCCGAATCACTGGTCCCAACAGATGCAGGCGTTCTGCCGCGCGCCGTGGCGTCATGCAGTGGCGAGGTGCGGGTGCGACCTCTGGGAGCATCCTCAGATCGCCGGGTCGTATCCACCGACGGTCTGCTGGGATTCGGAGGGGGATGGCCCGTTGCGCCATGTCTGGAACTATCCGTGCTCTTCTTGCCTGCGTCCAGACCAGTCATGCTACTTGTCATGCTTACAGCGTCGTCTGGGATGGGCCTCGCGGACGAGCTGGAGGGTCGGGTCGGCGGCGACGGCGGCGCACCTAGCGGGTATCGCTGAATGTTGCTTGGCGGTACCGAAGGCTGCTCCCACCGGAAGGATGCTAGTGGCGGATTCTCCGAGGTTTCTGATCGCTGAATAGTCTTTCCTCTCGGCAGCGAGAATTTGGAATAAATATACGACGGAGCAGCTCCCTTCCCTTCCTCGGTTTGTGGATCCATGAATCCTTCGCTGTGCATACTGACTGGCGTGTGAACAGACTCATCTGCCAAGATGAAAGACGGTTGGCTGTCGGAAGAAGCCTGCCTCGTCGGCATCTCAAGGCCTGGCGTTCCAGCCCGACTTAGGGGCCTCGAGAAGTTGAACGATGGACGTGGCAACGCAGAGGAATCAGACGCGACAGATGGAGATCTTCGGTAAGGGCCGATGGCGGGCGATGTCATGGCGTTGGCAAAGGCCGCGCTGCCGGAGGAAAGCTTTCTCGGAGGCATGGAGTGAAAGGAGCCACCCAAGCTGCTGGACGTTTCGTCGTCTACAGGCGTAGGGGACGACATATTGCTGGAGGGTCGGCTAGAAAAGATTGCTCGCGGTGGAGCCAGACCCAGCTCGTCGAACGACTCTTGCTTCGACTTCCCCGGGGAGCTCGCCGCGGAAGAGCCATGTTGCGACGCTGGGGGCGGCAGGGAATTTTCCATCCGGGCAGGCGATCGCTCTGGGACCTCGGGTGGTTTGTCGGATTGCGACTGAGTATCGCTAGTCATGGGCGACGGGGAGCGTTCTTGGCGCGCTCCGAATACGTTGCGCTGTTCCTCGACGGCAGTTGGCTGCCGTCCTCTGGAAAGGTCGCGAGCATGCTTCGATGGCATGGCTGGCACCGGCGTCGTTTCGTCGGGAGTGGGCGGGATGCGGCTCATTCGTGGATGCATAGACCTTGGCCTGTCCTCCGGGCTGAAGCCTTCCTCGACCTCCGTCTTCAAGCCCAGACCAGGCGGGTCGGGATCGGTAGAGTCGCCGTACTCGGACGCCGAGTCATACGACATGGACCGAAAGTAGTCGGAGCGGCCTTGCTGGATCAAAGGACTCTCCGTGGTCAAAGGAGGAAGTCGGCTGACTCTGTGGCCTCCCTTGTTGCTCTCCTGCAGCTGCTTGGCCAGCAACCTGCTCTGCAGCGCGAAGGCATCCAAGGGAGACAGTTCGGGCGGCGCCTCACCAGCGATGTGCATGCGAGGGGACCGCAAGGGCCGGGAAACCGTGGAGTTCGCTGTCATGCTGGAGTTGGACCGCAGGTCCAGTAAGCTGGGGCGGTTGGCCATGGTTGACGAGGTTTGGCACCGCTAGCCGGCGCAACGCAATCCCATACAGACGCGACGGCGATGGTTTGCGATGGAGACAGCCACAGGAGACGGCTGGAATTTGCCGTTGGCTGCAAGAGTGTCTCGGTTGCGAGCGCGGGTTATTTCGTCACCATTCAGTAGAAGAGGAGTAGGATTCCAGAGCGGTGACGATGCGTCGGCGCACCACAACACGGTTGCCGATGAGGAGCCGAAGGCGCACCAGGAGACAAACTCAGACAAGGCGCATGGACACACAGAGGCCAAGCAATAGCAGCGGCAGGAAGAAGACTGGAAGATGCCGGCAACGCTCTCTGTAGAGTCGCGGGAGTGTGCTTGCTTGCTGGGCTGGGCTGTGCTGGGACGCAGCTGTGGGGGTCGACGGTTGGCAAGTCAAACGGCCCTGTTCTGGGCGAGTGGCGCGATGCAGGGTGACGTTGGCCAGCGGCAGGGACCCAAGGAGCGAGCAGCGTCGACGGTGCAGTCGTGTCCAATGCCAAGCTCAGGCAGACGAGGCCTCTCTCTGGGCGGCTGCGACGGCCTGTTTGCTGCGAGGCGAGGCGAGGCGAGGCGAGGCGAGGAGACGTGAGGTCGGCTGCCGACGAACTGGTCAGGTGAAGAAAGGAGTGCTGCGGCGCCAGCAGGGTGCTGGAACACAATACGAAGCCACCCCCGGCCGCCCCCCGGTGCTAAACGCAGGGAGTCGCGCGGGCCTGCCACCAGTGCCACCAGCGCCGCCAGAGTACGAGCACTGGCTGGGCCCGATCGGCGTCGTGCTGGGCCAGTCGCCCGTCTCCCCACTGCCGCAGTCACACGGGCACCCGCCTCTTGGGCTGCCAGTCCCCTTCCAGCCTAGCCGTGCCGGTTCGCCAGGGACCTGCGGAATATAATTGGCACCACCGGCGGCCACTTCTGGGGTGCATGGGCTCGCTAAAAACGAGGCTGCCCGCAGGCTGGCCTTTTTGTCAGTACGGGCCGGGACTCTCATTTCACCTTTCGATTGAAGCTTATTAACCCGCGCCAGCGGCTGCACTATCGAAGACCCCTTGGCCTGGACCGTACGCGCACTCGTGTGTGCAGGCGCCATCGCCACTTCCAGCCCTTCCAGCGACCACAGAGCACCAAGAGCCGTTCCATGGCATCCATCCTGCCCGTCGCAGTTGATCAAAGTGGCAAGATTAGCTTCCGGGAGGGGGGCCAACCACCGACTCCGCCACGGCGTCGCTGGGACCTCCTGAGTGGGTGCTGAATGCCCCTGATCCAAGTCCTCGGGCATGAAGAGAAGAGCATTTGACGGCATGGGCATCAACAAAGATCAAGTCGCTCTGATACGAACGCGGTCTATCACTCACGTGTCTAGGCGGCGACGCTCCAACGTTCTCCGTGCGAGTACTCGCCCTGACCTGGCCTGTTCACGTTCCCGTGTTCGGCGGTGCATGTCCAGTCCACACTGCAGTTTCAATTACCCCTAGCAACAAAATGTCGATACCGTACATTGTATTCGCTCATCTAAGGTTGGCATGTATGTTACCCCAACAGCCTGTGCATTCAACTGGGTACGTTGTACATGACTTTTCTCAAGAACCCCAACTATTCCAGAACGCCAAAAGCAATGCATCTATCAGCCGTCGTCATGACACGCACAGCAGACAACCGGAACCACCACTTCAAAGATCCTTCGATCGCATTTTCTTCAGTCGCGTCGTTCCCTCGAACAGTCCCCGATCCACCGCGGCGGCCACCGTCAGGGTCCCGCCGACGATGGCGCAGAGCCCTGCTAGGAAGCCGAGGAACGTCTTGGAGGGTTCCTCGCGGTTGATGACCTTCATCGGAGAAATGTCCTGCTCTGCTGTTAGCCCTGATTCGTCGCCATGGAGGCAGCCAGACTCACATATGAGAAAAAGACGCCCGGGATGCCGCCGGTGGAGTGCTGCCGCTCCGCGTGACCCTCGGCAGCGTCCGTTCCGCCCGTGAGACTCCTCTTGTGGCTCGTGACAGAGTACTGGTGCGTCTCGACGCTCCCGTCGGCGCTGCTGCCGAGTCTTTGCATCTTCTTCTCCCAGCCAAGAGGAAGGTACGACGTAGGCACGATCTTGACAAAGTACATGTAGTTGAAGAAGGGGTCGTTGGTCGACTGCTTGGTTCCATCCAGCGGGTTGAGATGGTGGTTTGTCCACGGCATCGCCTTGGCACCGCCCAGCTTCTGCTTGACGTGCTCTGGAAGCTGGGGCCCGAAGCGTAGGTGGTGGATGTCATGGGTGAAGTCGTGCTGCTTGCCGCTGGGGGTGTCCCTGTAGTTCTTGAGGTCGTGGACGTGCATGTTGCCGTTGCTGAAGCTGCGTCCGGGCGCGAAATGGAAGTTTCCGACGACCTTGTTCACCTGCAGGCTACCTTCGATGCGGCAGCCTTCCTCCCGCTGCTCATCCAGCTTCTCGGCGTAGTGCTCTCGCTCGCACTGCTCGACGTTCTCGCCCCTCCCAAAGGCCCAGCCCTTCGCCGCATATCCCTCGCGAACCTCGTCGCAAGTCTGGCAGCAGCCAGGCTTTTGCGCGTTCTCCGGCGGAGGGACACCATAACACTCGCCGCAGTAGTTGGGGTCCAGGTGCTCGGCCTTCTCATCGTGCAGGGCCAGGGACCTGACATCGATGACGCCACCACCTTGGGATTCGGGGCGAAGGCGGACCTTGCTCACGCCGTGGGCCACTCCGTGCTGCTGCTCGCCGGAGACATCCATTACGTCGAGCGTGAGCAACTCGCAAGGCATTTTGGGGAAGGTGACGTTGAGGTGAATCTCCATCCGCTCTCCTGTCGCATTCGGTCAGCTCCATTCGCAACGGCATCGCCCCATGAGGAAGAGACGCATCAGGGTCGCTGCGTACCTCGGCCCTTGTCTACAATCAGCTCTGGGTGTATGACAATCTTGCGGTAATCGGCCCATTCTCCCCACGCGAGAAAGATGACGACCAGAAGGGACACGATTGTGACGATTCCACCACTCGTGGTCCGGATGCGCGCCTCGTCGACCGTCTTCGTGAAGGCATCGAGCCTGGTGAATCTTGATTTGGGCGGCATCGTGCGAGGCAGCCGTGGGCGACGGAATGCCTGGGTCTTGGACTTTCGTAGACGGGACCTGCAACCTGCGACAGCCCAGCTCCCCACTCAGAGCTGCCAGGCAGAGAACGAGGCTTCGAGGGAGGGACAGAAGGGGAGGGGGGTAAGTAGGGATGGGAAGCGAACGACACAACTCAATTGCACCCGGTGGGCAGAGAGCAATGGGCTGCGCAATGCGACCGGCGACGTGAGTGTTGGAAGGCTTGCAGCACGAGTAGAGGCCACCGTCGCAACAAGGCTGACAGGCCTGGGCCCTTTGACGCACGGGGAGCCGCCACTGAGTCGGGATTAAGGTGCTGTCCCCACGCTGGAAACAGCGCCTACTGGTACGGAGTACTTGTACCCACGCCCACGTAAGGCACGGGTAAATTGTACAGTAAGGTGGTTGGGTGGCTCCAGGTGAGCTTGATCTGGTGCAAGGGCCCCATCCCATGCGGCTGTCGGCAAATCACCGGCTTCCGGCATTCCTCTGGCGCTCTGATCGCAAACTCACCACAGCAGCTTCTAGGACGTGGCTGGTGAGAGCCTTCATCCAACGCATCAGTAATTTCCCTTCGATCGAGACCACGTCTCTTGCCGCCTCCTGGATTCTTCGGCTAGATTCTCTCAGAGGCCAATCGACCAACTGCCACAGCCTGCGCTCATTTCTGCTCCATTCGCCGCATCGTCTCCCGCGCCCACTTCGAGCCATCGCGCGGCGGCTTTCGCGCCTACAGGCTCTCGCAGCCTGCCCAGCTTCAATATGTCATCTAGACCTCCTTCTCGCGTTGTCTTCGTCGGCAACATTCCTTACGGTATGCCCTACTCTGCTGGCTGTAGCTTTGGAAGGGCCATTTTGGCTAAACGTCTTTCTCCAGGCTTGTCCGAGGAACAAATCACAGACATTTTCTCCAGTGCCGGAAAAGTCGAACGCTTTCGGCTCGTCTATGACTCGGAGACGGGCCGCCCCAAAGGATTCGGCTTCGCAGATTACCCTGATACCGGTACGGCGACGTTGTCCTCGCAGAACGCTCTCTTGCCGCTAACGTTGCGACCCAGACTCTGCCTCGTCTGCCGTGCGCAACCTAAACGACTACGAGATCATGGGCCGCAAACTACGAGTCGACTTTTCCAACGAGCAAAAGGGCGGCGATGACGACGGTAACCAGCCATCTTCGACAAGCACTCCCCATGGTGCCAATGGCGCCGGCGCGACGGGCTACGGCGCCCAGACGAGCTCTCTGCCACCTCTCCCAGCGGGCAAGGAGATCCCTCCTGGCTTGACGTGCACCGACTCCATTTCGCGAACCCTCAATACGCTGCCGCCGTCTCAGCTTCTCGATATTCTCGGACAAATGAAGACGCTCGCGTCGTCGGAGCCCCAAAGAGCTATCGAACTTCTCCAGCAGGCGCCCCAGCTCGCTTACGCCGTCTTCCAGTCCCTCCTCCTCATGGGCCTCGTTTCGCCCGAGTCTATCCAGTCAGTCGCCGAACCAGGCGCCCCTCAAGCCGTGCAGCCACCACCAGCCGGCTTTCCTGGAGCAATGCCAGGCTTCCCAGCCGCGAACAACACGCCCCCTGTTGTCGGTATGCCTTATGCGCCCCCTGCGGCTGCTCCCCAGGGCTACGGCGCTCCCGCTCCCGCTGCCCCGCCCGCGGGTGTACAGGATTCCGATGCCCTGATAAGACAGGTCTTGGAGCTCCCGCAGGCGCAGATTGACATGCTTCCGGAGGCGGAGAAGCAGCAAATTCTAGCGCTAAGAGCCACCTTTGCCGCCCAACAACGGAGATGATTGAGCTCGCAATGGGCTCCATGATGCAGCACTAGCATCCCTGCGCCCGCCAGAATTCTCAGAAAATGGCTGGATGTTGGAGACGATGCCGAATCTTGGCATGGGCCACGGAGACACGTCGGCTCCGCCTTCTACGGCGGATGATGGTCGAAATAAAATCTGCTCATAGCAAAGCAAGATGTCTCTTCACCGAGCGGATGGTCAGAGGGAACTCTTTGGCTTGAGCACCAGCCGTGGACTTGTGCGAAACACAATCCTGTACGGCAGACAGGCCGCCACGAGCGTTTTGCTGGGCGGGTTGAATTGCCGAGGCGTAGGAGCTTCTACAATTGTACATTAGTTCAGTTTGCGCAACCTGCGCTTTGCGACACAAGATACCACAGGGCATGAGGTTTTCGACAGGTGCAAGCTATCGATCCGAAATATTTGCAACGGGTTCGCATGTCTAGAATAATTACATATCAGACGTCCGTTATTCCGACATCGATGTGGCTGTCGCTGCGCACGTGTATATAGCGCGGTTATTCTGACGTACAACATCCAAGCGAGCAACCCAGAGTACAACCTCGGTACGTGTTCGCAGAGGCTCACTCAGAGTAGGCAATCGGCTATTCAAGCTCGCTTCGCTCGTGCTCCTGAAAAAGACAGACCAAAAGACAGAAAGTCAAAATGCCGGCTCTCGCCCCCTTCGAAACCAAGCGCCAGCAGTCAAAGAACATGCCCAGCGTTTTCTTCATATACAGCCCAGAGAGAGCAGAGACATGTTCGCTGCCTACATTATACAATCCCATAGACCCTCTTCGCGATCATATAACAAGCAAGACCAAAGAACAAGAGGCCGGCCGTAATCCAGGCGAACCATGCCAGGTCCCCTTCGTGCTCTTGACCAGGGACCCAGACATTCATGCCCCACAGGCCGGTGATGATGTTCATTGGCAGGACGATGGTTCCCAGGACGGTCAATTTGCCGAGGACATCGGCCGTCTGCTCCTGTCGCTCGTTCATGCGGATACTGATTTGAGCAAGGTAGTTGCCGTGCGACCGGGCCAAGATCCTGGTGTTGTCATGTCAGTATACCATCATGTCATCGGGGAGAATCTGTCCCACGTACTTTTCATAGTGCCCGAGGTTCGATGTCATGGTAATGATGTGATCCTGGATATCGCCGAGGTATAGGCCAATCTCGGAGCGCGGCGCAACTTCCCACCGTTCGTTGCATCGTTTGGCAAAACCCTTGATAACATCGGCCTTGTTGCCGAGAAGGCGGTACAAACTCATGACTCTCTTTCTGCAATCTCCAACACGTCGCAGCAAATCGCTCGAATCCATTATGGCTGTGCTGTCGTCATTCTTTGGCCCTTTCTCAGCCTTCAAGCGTTTATCAGTCGACGAGTGGAGTTGCAGGATTTGGTCGTCAATCTCATCCACCTCATCTTCAATATTCTGGATCAAGGGCTGGAACACGTCCGTGATGTCGTCGATGATGGCATAGGATATCCAGTCGGAGGATAGAATCAGATAGTCCCGCAGTTGGCGGATTCGCCTCCGCACGTTGGCGGGATGAGGCGTCATTGAAAAGTGGAAGCTGAGAACGCCTTCCCGGAAGACGACAACATACATATCGACAGGCTCTAGATAGTTCTCGCTGCCGATGTCCTGATCGAACGTGCGGTAGTTGACGAAATAATAGTGGCGGAACAGCTCAACCTTCTCGCGCGCCTCTTGCACCATGATATCTTCGGCAGTGAGTGGATGGATTCCAAAAGCCTTCGAGATGACTTTCATCTCCGCCTCGGTCGGGCACAGAACGTCGAGCCACCAGACTGGCCTGTCTCCATATCGTACGGGCTTCTCCGTCGATGTCGTCTCGAGCCCTGTTGGTGGAGCGTCTTTGCGCACACCGTTGTGGGGGGAATTGACTCCCATTGGTGTTCCACGGCCAGACGCAGCCGCGGCGTCGCGCGATGGGGAAGTTGTATCATCGCGGCGTGATTCCGCGAGGGAAGGCTGGCGGGTAGACATCTTCGATTCGCCTTCGGGGGCGCCGGCAGCCTGCGACTTGGCGAGCAACGAGGAAGTCTCGGCATTGTCGTCGCTCTCATCGTCGGAGAGTATTGGAGGATCTGGAATGAACAGCTCCCGGAAGTCGCTGCCTGGCTGAACAAGCTCCGAGATTGTCTGGCTGTGTATGGTGCTTTGAAACTCCTCGTTGAAATATGTGAACCTGTATGGAGCGTCTTCATCCGTCTGGAACCAGCCCTTTCGCACTGGGCGGAGTCTGCCATTGATAAGCTGCGGCTCGGTAATCTTCTTGACGCGCACTTCCTCGCTGCGGTCTTCCTTTTCGAACTGTCGCCACTCTTCCAAGATGGACAGGTCTGGCCATTGAGCCCGGCGCTGGCGAGGCCTGTAGTGGCGCAAGTCTGGGTCTCGCGATTGTGTATCCTCCTCGCCCATTTCCGACATTCCAGGACCAGGGAAGCAGACATCGCCGGTCGCCGCAGCAGTCATTCTCCGGACCTGTTCGCGAGTTGGACCCTCCGTCTCCGACAAGGCTTCTTCGTCGATGGAACGATGGCCACTGCCACTCAACGAGATCTCGTCTCTGATCATGACGTCCGCAAAGGTCATGTCCGGACGATCTGCGGACCCGAAAGTTGGGGAGCCGGGAACGGACGGGGGATGGTTGACGTCGTAGCCATCCCTACTGGCGGGAACAGCAGTGAGCTTGGTTCTCGACGACCTGCTGGAGGCCCTCCTGCTTCGATTTCGACTGGCCTTGGCATCGCCAGCGCCATAGCCCGACGGGTTTGTCGGTGACCCTCGATACCTTACAGACTCGGACAGCAAAGGAGCTGTCTCATCCCAAGGATTCGAGTCGTCGGCGCCCGGTATCTGCATCGAACGAAGCCGACTGCCGCCAGGAGTGGCGAACGGGTTCTTGAATGGGCTCGATACGGCTATCGTCGACGACCTGCGGACGCGCATAGGTTTCTGCTCTCTTGACGGCGCGTCAGACTCGAACAGCCCCGGGATGCTCACATGCAAGCCTACCTGTGATCCAGCAGCACCTCGCTTTCCAGGCTCGTGCCGCTAAGATTGTTCGCGGGCATGTTGTAGAACCCTTCACCGGGCGCCTCGCCCATCTCGTCATGGCTGTCCTCGGGCAGGGCCGCAAAACTCTTTCTTCGAGATCGTTTCTTCTTGCCGCCGCGGTGGCCTTTCCGCTTCCTCGGAGGAGGCCGCGGCTTCAGGTCGGCACCAAGCTGGCCTGGAGCTGGCGATGAAGTAGCAGATGCCGCCGGGGCTGGCGACGAAGAGCTCGAGCCCTCCACCAGCGGCTTGAACGGGGGCTTTAGGGGATTGTACCGGTTGGTCGCCATGGCCGCAAGATGCCTCGAGGATGTGGCAGCCTTAGCCAGGCATGAATGAGGCGAAGGGATTGCTCCGTCGCGAGGCGCGGGCGTTGGGCGATGGCAACGGCTGTCTGGAGACAATTCTGCTTGGGCGTGATCTGCTGCACCGGGGCCCCCTCCTAAGCTAACGAGGTGCTCTGAGCTGAGTCGCTGACATCACTCTCGTCTGCAAAGCTTCTCGAGACGCCACTTTTTACCCGGAGAGACATGCAGGGGGGCGCTATTGGCCGAATTTACGACTACAGAACCGCAATTGGATAGGCAAGGATTTGAGTACGAGAATGTGTGCGGACCAACCCGCATCGTTCGATGCCGGCAAATTCGACTTCAAACTCGATGCGGAGACCGGGTGTCCGCCTCTGATATTCTGTCACGGCGCACTGCAACTTTGGTGCAAATGGAAGGCATTGGGATCCATACATGGTGGTCCCCCAGTGCAACGCCCTCCCGCCGTTACACTGGTTGTGGGCGGGTACCTCTGAATGCTCAGACACGGTCTACCTGCACAGTGCAAATGGCTACCCAAGAATGTTCTTTCAAAGGTCCAGGCGCCTCCATAAACTCCGAGCTTATATATCCATTAATTTGCGAATCGGCACCTTCCCGCCTATCGCTAGCCCCTGGGGGCGCACAACCTCAAGCCGCAGTGGCTCCTCCAAAGTCCCACAGTCTAACTAGCAGACTGTCTGGGGTTTCGGCTGGCGCCTCTTGGGGAAGAAACACTTTCTTCGGGATTTGAAACTCGACCACGGGAGCCTTCTTGACTTCCTTGGCGACTTCTGCCTCCAAAAGCTGAGAAAACGGTCAGCGTCGTTCGTCGATGGATACAGAAGGCGGCAACAGATACTTACACTGGCATAAGAGTGGTCCAAGAAATCTTCAATGTTATACGACTGCTTGGTGTACTGCTCAGAGACAATCTTCGCAATGGTGGCGACGTTGGGGTGGTAGTGCGACTGCATCTGGATGAGCTCCCAGAGACAGCTGTCAATCGCTTTGGTTTCCATGGGGTCTGCCTCTTGCGGCAAAAATGGATCTTCAAACCCGTGATCCTGGATTTGCTTTTTCGCCTCAGCATCCTGGACCACCCGGTGGGCCATGAAGGTGCAGGTAGGGTGACGCTTGAGCAGATTGTAGATCCAAGGGACCGCAAACGCGACTGCGCTCGGAGGGGCGTTGAGCGCGAGGCGCGACAGCCGCTTGATGAAACTGGCGACAAGGGCCGCGGGCAGGTGTGTTGAGGCTAAGAATGTGTCCAGCTGTCGGAAGAATCGCGATCGGTGCTTGGAATGAAGTGTATCGCGATCCAAGAGCGAGTATAGTTTCGGGTAGAAGGATGGATAGTCCAAATTGCGCTCCTGGATCAGGTAGAAGACACCAGACAATGCCAAGATAGACATTGATCCGCCCGTGTTGTAGCAGCTGGTGAGAAAGTCGGCAAGCAGCTCGGGCTTGGTGAACCATGGTGCAACAACAGTCGACACGACTTCCAAAATACGCTTCCGCTGGTCCTTTGCGTCCACAATGGCCATCAGGGCCAACCAAGCGGCTTGGCCCTGCTTCTTGTGCTGGACCACTGATCGTAGAGGGTGGGATTTCTTCTGAGGTGACTTGATGTAAAAGTCCTCGATCTCATCGGCTGATTCAGGTACACCGTCCATGGCGAAGATGAGCGAGAAGACCCGATCAAAGAGGACACTGGCGGAGTCTTGCTCGGCCAGGATTGACTCCATGGCAGGCCTAAGAAACGTCAGCAACAGTGCTCGAACAGACGAGGGAGCGTACCAGCGCACTTGACAGATTTAAAGGTGAAGAACCGTATGTCGTCATACTGCTCGGCATATTCTTCAATGTAGGCCCGACGAACATCCTCACTATCGGACAAAAAGATGGCCCTGACAACGTCTTCAATGAAGGCCGTGGGGAACGAGTATTCCTCTTTGTCGGATATGTATTCGCCCTCAGCTTTGAGGATCCTCATGCAAAGTGTGAGTGCCGTCACTGCCAGGTCCTGGTCTGCCAACAAGCTGAGCAGCAGTTTCTTGTACAGGGACAGCTGGTCCCTCAGCCATCCAACAACGACGCCATCCTTTTCGGACAAGGACTTCTTGAAGACCAGGGACCCTTGGGCCAATAACCGGACGAATATGCGGCAAAGGGCCACAGTGGCCAGCATAGACTCCTCGTCCCCATTCTTGGAGGTGTTGAGTAGGACAACAATGTCGTTGTAGTTTTTCTTGGACTCCAGGATTCCCTGCTCCATCAGGAGAATTTTCGTGTTAGGGTCATCGTGGCCTTCAATGTCAGATGCTCGCCGTCGTTTTGTCGGCTTCTCTCCCGTAGAAGCTCGCTTGCGTTTGGGGCCCTCGCCTGCCACGGCGGTAGGCATGATGAGAGCTGGATATGATGAGTTGCACCAAGGGGACGTCCCGTTAATTTGAAGACCAAGGGTGCTCAAATAAAACTAGGCAGAGGCCCAAGTTAAGGAAGCGCCGCCGAAGAAAATGGATGGCCGAACCCGCCAAGCTGCCAAAGATGAGTTCAAGGAGTTCATCGAAATCTTGAAAAGCAGTCAGTAAAACTTCATGACCATAGAATTTCCAGCCAATCAGTCGCAAGCTGGCACCAAGACCCTGGCGGCGGAAGAAATCCGGCTAGTCGCGAGCAACGACGTTCCGGCATCACGTGACCAGAGCCTGTTGCCGAACTAGCGCGATAAAACCTCACCCTCATTCCCAGCTCTTCGAGCAACGACAAGCCCCCGATACCCATCACGAATCATCTCACAATGGCCTCCCGCTTGGCGCGAAGCGCTGTCGGTACGTCGAGACGCCACAGGAAATCCGAGCCGGCCTCGACTGGCGCCATTGACGCGGTACTGACCCCTCAACAGGCGCTCCCCTTCTCCGACCTACCCTCGCTCGCCGAGCCCTCCCTGCGCTGTCTGCTGCCGCCGTCCGAAACTCCAGCAACGTGCCCGCCGAGGAGCCCAAGAAGAAGGCCCAGAGCATCATCGACTCGCTTCCCGGGAGCAGCCTGCTGTCCAAGACGGCCATCCTCAGCAGCGCCGCCGGCCTCAGCGTCTACGCCATCAGCAATGAGTACTACGTCATGAACGAGGAGACGGTCGTCGCCGTCTGCCTGCTCGCCGTCTGGACCGGCTTGATCAAGTACGGCGGCCCTGCCTACAAGGAGTGGGCCGAGAGCCAGAATGAGAAGATCAAGAACATCCTGAACAGCGCCCGCGCCGACCACACCGAGGCCGTCAAGACCCGCATTGAGGATGTCAAGCAGATGGGTGGCGTCGTCGACATCACCAAGGGCCTCTTTGAGGTGTCCAAGGTACGCATAGAGACGCATCTGGGTGTGCCTTTGGACTTGTGCTGACGAGAACACGTGTAGGAAACCGCCAAGCTCGAGGCTCAGGCTTTCGAGCTCGAGCAGCAGACCGCCCTGGCCGCCGAGGCCAAGACCGTTCTCGACTCCTGGGTGCGCTACGAGGGCCAGGTCAAGCAGCGACAGCAGAAGGAGCTGGCCACTTCCGTCATCGCCAAGGTGCAGAAGGAGCTGGAGAACCCCAAGGTCCTGCAGCAGATCCTGCAGCAGAGCGTGGCCGATGTTGAGAGTGCGTCACAACCCCATGTCTTCCTTGACGCTTCCGATGCTAACAGGTACCTGCAGAGATCGTCTCCTCCAAGGCCCAATAGATGGCATACACCAAGAGTCTAGATTAGAGGCCACCACATTCTCCTTTGTTCGAACCCTTTGTGCATATATCAACACCTGTGCATTAGCCGATCAATCAAGACACTAGTCTGCCATCTACCTATGTATTCCTATCTATCTACTAGTGATAAATGCTATGCCGTCCCTTGCCCATAGGCCTGCCTTGGGCTCTTATGAAGGTCGCTATGAAGGTCGCACGTAATCTCGTGAAGCGAGGATCAGTCTAATGGCAACGAGTGGTAGGTGTGACGGGCTAGAGCAAACTGCCAGAGCAACAAATAGGCACGATCTGTCCAAGCCAGCTGTACTCTCAAGCTTTCAAGACCAAGCAAAAGGTGACATGTAATGGCGGGTTCTCATGATCAGAATCAGGCGGTCGTAAAAGCCAGAGAGCTCTCAGTGTTTGTACAACAATCGCATAAGTACAGGAATCGAATGGTGACGGGACTTCGGTGAGCCAAACACCCCTCGCATAAACAACAAACCCGCCGCCTTTTCTAGTAAAATGGCCGCGCCTCTTCCCATTTTTTTGCCTGGGTCATCTCTCTCGCCTCCGGGGACTCCGACTTCGCCTCGGGAGCCCACGAAACCCTCCCGCTGCGCCGTCTTCGGGCACCTTCGCCTTTGAGAGCGCCAATCCACTCCCACGCACGGCCGACTTCGCCACTCCGGCCTTCCCTTTGACCTGTTCTTACATTGCTGTTCAACTCCACCACGGCGCGCACTCGTTGCCAGATTCTCTCTCGCTCTGACAGGGAATGAATCGATCGCAGGAGGTCATCTCTTAGATTTGGCAAAAACAGCCACGGATCATCCAAATCCTCCTCCCCTAGCTCCTTTTGATTTGCAAGTCGGGTAAGGACCGACTCCACTAATGCCGGGATCTGCGCTGAGGTGGCCAGATGACGGCGATATCGAGCACGCAGATAAAAGATTGCGAGCACTACTGAGACTAAAAGTCCAACTGGGAGTCGATATCTTGCCAGTCCGAGGCGGAGCGATCGCTTGACCGCGCAGCGGAGCGGAAGGCGAGCGAGAGAGGTGGACGATAAGTATTGTACTGGAAGACGGGAGGAATCGGGCGTTCTGTGGGTTGTGTGACGGATCTGATTAGTTGCCATGTCAGAAAGTTTAGGTTTGCAGCGGAAAGGCGTCACCCATAGCGGCTGTTCTCTGGGAATAAGGGAGGGCTTTCAACTCACTCAGTCTTTTCAACCTCGACCTCGACTTCTTCTCGAGCAGTCACCTCGCCGATTGCAGCCGCCCAAAGCTCGTCAAACTCTTTGCTGTTGAGTCTCTTATTGCGCTTTTTACTGACGCTCTCTTTCAGCTCGTCTTCGGCAATGGCTGGAGAATCCTGCTGTTGCCCGGCTTCGTCCACCAAATCACCGCACTCGAACTTGGCGCGGCGTTCTCTCAATTCCTCGACAGCCTTGTTGGCAACAGCCTGAACACGTCGAACCTTTTCGCCATCAGGTTCGCAAGTCGGCGGAAGAGGAATCAGGCCTCCGAGAGATAGAGGGTGGGGCTTCAGAACGAAGTCTTGATGACAGCGAACCGAGAAATCCCTGTAGCAGAATGCGTGCTGAGGGCACTGTTCGCATTGAGGCTCGACAAAGGGAACCAATGCGTCGGGAACGGGGACTTCGGGCGGCAGCAACTCCTTCGCCGGCCGACCCAGTCCGCAATAGCCGACTGCAATCTTCTCTTGTCGATACCAAGCCCCATAGGCAGAGAGCAAGGCAAGGAACAAGACGAACAGCGGTGTTTTCAAGCTCGTCTGGCGGCCTGCCTTGGAAGCAGTCTGTCGCGTGGCAAGGGGCAATTCACCCTTGCTAGCGGCCTCTTCGAGTTCCAGTTGCTCGTTTGGCGTGAATTCTTCTCCTGGTTCAAGCAGCGCCTCTGGTGTCTTGGACCGTAATCTAGGTGCGGGGACTTCAAATGACCTCCTGGTCTTTGTCCGTTCAACGAAGCCGTCTGTCCGTCGCCTAGGGGACTTTTGGCTCTGGAAAAGATCCTCGCCTCCCGTACGTCGTCGTTGCGTTGGAGTCTTCGCCGCAGGCGGAGAGCTGCCGCTCTGGAACGGATTGTCATCGGTGAAGACAATGTCGTCTTCTTGTGGAGAATCAGGGTCCTCGAGTAGCTCTTCCTCCTCGTCCGACTCTGGCTTTATCTGTGGTGTGACGGTTCGTCGGATTCGTCGAGTGGATCGCGATACCTCAGAGACTGCACCATCGTCATCAACATGTGACAATTGCCGGCTTGCCGATCGCGACATGCGCTTTCGCGGACTTCTCAGATGCGATGATTCCGCCTCGTCTTCCTCAACCTTGACCCTGGCGGAGCTTTTCCTCGGAGATACAGATTGTCTCTGTACTGATCGTGGAGGAGGCAGATCGTGGTCGTCCCAAGCATTTGTATCGTCAGCACTTCCCGCGTTGACAATCCCATAACTTGATCGCTTGGCTCTGGCCCTTTGAGCCCGAAGCTTCGGCGCCTGTGACAGCACATGGTCGGTAACGAGCTGGACGAGCTGGGGCTTCTTCGCGGTAGATGCGTAGTCCACGTTGTGCGTGACGAGGATGGAGCGCAGGCGCGGCACCGTGACGCTGCGGGGGTCGAAGCCCTCTTGGAGGTAGTCGTCGGCGTCAGCCATACTGTTTGCCCTGGTCGATGGAGCAGAGGCCAGCAAGCAATAGCTCACGCAGGAGCGGTTCTTCAGCAGCCAGGTACGCAACGGATAGCGCAGCTGGTCGCCGAAAGAGTGGCCACAACGCTGGCACAAGGTCAGTGAGACAAGGCCAACCAAGCAGCCAAGGCAGGGGCCGCAGATGGGGTCGCAGATTAGCGAACCTGAAGCGAGGCGGAGACGCGGCTCGGATCGCAGAACGAGAGGCCACGTCCGTCTCTGGAATGCTACCGGACCGAGCTGCGGCAAGTGATGGTCTGCAGGGATGATGGCTGCGAAAAAAATTGTCGCCTGCTCGTGGTCGCCGTTTTGTTGTTGATAGAGTCAAGGTCCACTGACGCAAGATAGCGCGGTTGTCTGTGGCAACATGGGCAAAAGTGGCTCCATGTCGCAGCTAGCAGGCATCCTACGCCCCGACCACTGTACGGCCAAGCACGAGAACTCCTCCATGTCCACCGTACCCTGCACCGCCACTCTCCTGAGCCACTCTCACTCGCCACACCCGCGACTGGCGCCATTGTCCGTCCACACACAAGCTCGTCTGAGCATCGTGCCATGCCAGCATGTGAACTGGTGCTCGTCGTCGACCTCCCTCTCTCGCGACCAGCGTTGCGACTTTGGAGCCAGCCACAATGCCAGCAGCTCGCAGCCTGCTGGCGAGCCCTCGCTTCGTTTGCCGGAGCTGTTCCCGCTCAATTCGCACCCAGCCCCGGAGAACTTACTCCACAAAGAGCGAGGACATCTACGATGTAGTCTGCGTCGGAGGTGGCCCGGCCGGGCTCAGCCTTCTCGCGGCTCTACGTAAGTCGTCGGAGTCTGCGGGTCATGGCTATAATTCTAACCGAAGACAGGATCCAGCCCCGTTGCCTCTCGGCTCCGCGTCGCCCTCGTTGAAGCTCAAGACCTGTCCAAGGTTGCGTCCTTCTCCCTGCCACCCACCCAATTCTCGAATCGTTGCAGCTCCCTGACGCCGAGCTCGGCCCAGTTCCTCAACACAATTGGGGCGTGGACGCACATGAAGCGCGAGCGCGTGCAAGAGTACCAGGAAATGCAGGTCTGGGATGGCATCACCGATGCGCGCATCGAGTTCGACTGGCCGCCCGGCTCCGGCCCGGGGAGGACGATTGCTTATATGGCTGAAAACTTGAACCTCACATCCGGTCTACTTAAGAGGCTGAACGAGCTGGGGGGCGTGGACGTGTTTGACGGCTCGAAGGTGGACAGCATCGAGCTTGGAGAGGAGACCGAGGACCTAGACCTCAGGGAATGGCCCATCGTCCGTCTCTCGAGCGGCAAGTCCCTGGCAGCCCGGCTGCTGGTCGGGGCCGACGGCGCAAACAGCCCTGTCAGGTCCTTTGCGGGCATCGAAAGCCGTGGGTGGGACTACGGGAGGCACGGCGTCGTCGCGACGCTGGAGCTGGAAGGTTCCGGCTGGGGAGGGGATTACAACAAGATCGCATATCAGCGGTTCCTACCGACTGGTCCCGTCGCGATGCTGCCGATGCCCGGCAACTACGCAACTCTGGTCTGGTCGACGACACCCGAGAATGCGGCCGTGTTGAAAAAGCTTTCCGCCAGGGACTTCATCGCAATGGTCAACGCCGCATTCCGAGTTAGCGCTGTCGACCTTGCCTATATGCACACCCAGCCTGCGGGGCAGGAGGAGGAACTTGCATGGAGAGCGCAGCACACGTCGGTCGATCTCGAGGCCATCCCGCAGGCGGTCGTAGGCGTCCAAGAGGGCTCCGTCGCCTCTTTCCCGCTCAAGCTTCGCCATGCCGATACCTACATCGGCGAGCGTGTCGCTCTCATTGGCGATGCGGCCCATTCTATCCACCCCCTTGCCGGGCAAGGCCTGAACCAGGGCCAGGGCGACGTCCAGAGTCTGGTCAAGGCAATTGAGTACTCGGTCACCCACGGGCAGGACCTAGGAACGCAGCTGTCCCTCGAGAGTTACAACAGCGAGCGGTACGCCGCCAACCATGTCCTCCTGGGAGTTTGTGACAAACTTCACAAGATCTACTCGGTGGAGAGCGGCCCGCTGGTGCCGCTGAGATCCATCGGGTTGAGGGCTGTCAATGCGCTGTCGCCCCTAAAGAAGTTCTTCATGGACCAGGCTTCGGGGACGGGTGCCAAGGTTGTCTGAACGGCTATGTAAGCTAATGTATTCTATGTTTGAACACTGTAGATTATCAATGGGAACCTAGACAAGCTTGGTAACATGCGAAGACGTTCACGAGGCAGGTGACAGCGAGAAGTGAAAAGGACGACTTCTGTGGAGTATTTACGTGTTCTCCCATCAGCTATGACTACAGACAAAGGGAATCGATTTTGACATATCTTGCCACCCCTAAGTTCTACCGATCAACCTCACCTAGATTCATTGTCAGCAATAAGAACAGCAAGTCTGGACCAGGAAACTGCTTACCAAACACCAAGTCCATCGTACCAATGACCGCGACAGCATCAGCCAACATGTGGCCCTTCGAGACATGATCGAAGCCACCCAAGTGGGCAAAGCCAGGAGCCCGAATGTGGCATCTGTAGGGTCGCTCGCTACCGTCGCTGACAACGTACACACCCATCTCTCCCTTGGGCGCCTCAATGACGGAGTAAGTCTCACCGGGAGGCACAGCGTAACCCTTGGTGTATAGCAGGAAGTGGTGGATCAGAGCCTCCATGTTCTCCTTCATGGCAGTCCGAGGGGGGGGCGAGACCTTGTAGTCCTCGACTCTGACAGGGCCGGCGGGCATCTGGTTCAGGCACTGGTGGATGATGCGCAGCGACTGTCGGAACTCCTCCATTCGGCACAGGTATCGATCGTAGCAGTCGCCATTGGTACCGACGGGAACGTCGAATTCGACCTTGTCATAGGCGTCGTACGGCTGGCTCTTGCGGATGTCCCAGGGCACACCAGAACCGCGCAGCATGACGCCGGTGAAGGAGAGGTTGAGAGCCTCGGCGGCGGAGACGACGCCCACACCTCTCAGTCGCTCGATCCAGACACGGTTGTCCGTAAGCATCTCTTCCGTCTCGTCGATGCGGTCACCGAACTGCGTCGCCCACTGGTAGATGTCGTCGAGAAGGCCGACGGGGATATCCTGATGGACACCGCCGGGGCGAACATAGGCAGCGTGGAGACGGGCGCCAGAGACACGCTCGTAGAACTCCTACACGTCGACGTCAGCACAGACGGAAACCTACACACACGGAGCATCGAACCCACCATGAGCTTCTCTCGCTCCTCGAAACCCCACAGGAAAGGTGTCAGAGCACCAACGTCCATGGCGTGCGACAGCACGGACATGAGATGGTTCAAGACTCGGGTAATCTCGCCGAACAGAGTTCGGATGTACTTGGCGCGGTCGGGAATCTCAATGTTCAGCAGCTTCTCGACGGCGAGGGAGAAGCACTGCTCGTTGGTCATCATGGAGACATAGTCGAGGCGATCAAAGTAGGGCAGGGCCTGGAGGTAGGTCTTGTACTCGATCAACTTCTCAGTGCCTCGGTGCAGCAGGCCGACGTGGGGGTCGGCGCGGATGATTTCCTCGCCGTTGAGCTCGAGAATCAGACGCAGCACACCGTGGGCAGCGGGATGCTGGGGGCCGAAGTTGACGGTGTAGTGTCGGACCTTGCGATCCTCGACCGAGTTCTCGCGCGACTTTTTGGCGGCGCCAGCTGCCTGGCGCGACATGCCGTACAGGTCGTTGGGGTTGGCGAAGTCATCATCGACGGGGATGAGGCGCGTGCCCACGGGCTCGGGAGCGGCGTACTTTCGGAGGCATGTCGTCGAGAAGGGACGGGCGGCGAGATGGGTCGTCGTGGCGGGTCGCAGACACATTCGCTTGGCCCCTCGGCCAGCGAGTCTGTGGAGGGTGGCCATTGCGAAGGGCGGATGACGGGGGGAGGCAGAGAGGAGAGGAGACGACGGAGATCCCCCGGGTGAGCCTCTTGCTCGGAGTCAATGGCTGGCGGGCGGGAAGATTTCGCCTTGGTCGTAGCCGTGTGCTGTCCCGAAAGCTGCACGGCAAGGAAACGGGGAAGCTTTGGTGGTGGTGTTTGGTGGGTTCGCACAGGCCCGGGACATTATTTTTGCGCCGGGGCGCGACCAATGAGGGCTGGAGGATTTCAATCACGTCGATGCATGCCTCTGCGCAGCCAGCATCATCCAGATCCCAGCCTGGCGATTCATCAGTGGTTTTGTTTTTAGTTTATTTAATCTGGAAGTGAGTGCCACTGTCATTAATGGCGCAGGTGCCTGCTCAATTCTTCTCATAGCGTTACACTGGCCGCATCTACTACGCTGCCTCCATTCTCTGCCCAATTGGGTCATACTGCTTCACGGATCCAATCATGCCTGTCGTTCTTGATACGTCCTGAAATCATTTGCTTCAAAAAGGTGAGGATCTGCCCATTGGGGATGTTGATCGACTTCCTGCGTCGGCTGAGCCTTGGTGAGAAGATGGGGTGGGATGTCCTCAGCGTACAGATAGTACGAAGGCGACTCTGGATCGTCCGAGGCCCTGGCCTTTGGCTCAAGGGTTGCCGTCGCCGTTCTCGGCAGGGACAGCTGTGCGTGGTCGCTCGGTTCGTAGGAATGGCCTGCAGCTGGTGCATGCTCCTGAGCGTCCGCATCCTCTTTTCCATAGTTGGCAGCAGAGTCCACATAGTGCAGCGTGGTGGACGCGCCAGCTTCCTCCGCAAAGGTAGACTGTGAATCCAGCTTCTCAGCGGGCGTTTTGTGAGAACCTGAAGAATCAGGTGTGCTGCCATGGACAGTAACGGGCTCTCCTTGAGGCGACGATTCAACCTTGCCAAAGTGGTCTCTCCACTGCTGCTTCGCCTGCCGAAGCCTCCGTCCGAGCAGGCCGTTGCCGACGCCCTCCTTCGCGCGTTCCATCGTGACATCCATGGCCTTACCAAGGCAGCCCTCGCAGCACAGTATTTCACTCCTCACCCGGTCCTGGGCCTGCGGCTGCCTACACCCGTTGCTGAGGGATGCCCAGTCCCGCTGTTTGTGGTCGAAGACGCAATCTCCTGCGCGGCAGCCGGCGAGGGCCGCTGGCTGGCATGGGTGAATGATGTGCCAGCCAAGAACGCCGAAGCAGTGCTGGTTCCGGCAGAAGACAACCTTGGTCAGGCACATGTTGGTGTGACAACTGTATGTCGTTGCTGACGGAAAGAGAGTAGCTGACTCCAAACTGTCTCGTGGCTACAAGTGTTGTAGGAGGATCTCCACACAGTTCTTTGATGTCCGCGACCAACGGTAATGCCAAGTGATGAGTTCTGGTGGGCAGATGTTCCTTTAGAACTCGCCTCTCTTCGTCATGAGACGCGTTTATTGGTAAACGTGTAGTGTCCCCGTGAACGAGGAGAGCTTGCCGTTCGCACGCAACGCGGGCAGACTCGCGTGTGAATACTAGCGCCTAGCAAACGAGTGCGTGACGGGACGCTGTTGAACAGCATCAGGAAGCTTTGCTATCTGTGGCTCGAGCGCAGCGTCAAGCATCCAATGCCATTCTTTGCAGGCTCGTCTGCTCGCCAAGGTTTTGATGTGGGCGGGGGAGGGCCGAGGACTCTTCCTTTCGTGAATCACGTTGGGCGCCCAGCCATAGCCTTGTTGAACCGGGCGAGGAGCGTATCACGGTGTAGTAACTGCAGCGTTTGCACCCAGATTGCGCCCCCACCGGCAGTAGGAGCCTAGGGGCTCATTATCGGATAGTCGCATCGAACAGGAGTCGAGCATGTCGCAGGGAGAGATAGAACAGTCGAAACAGGCTCTCGCCAGCATATCCAGGAATGAAGGCGATTCGTTTCGTATCCGGCAGCGCTCGGCTATGTGCGGCCTTGGGGCTACTTATAGCCTTCGAATCCGGGCTGGCAAACATGTTTGTTCACCTTGAGGTCCCGCGAACAAGTCCAATCGAGAGCTAGAGAAGCGTTGTTTGCAGAGCAAGTGTGTCTGCACGATTCCTTGATTCTGTAGTGCTACTCAAGTAATGCTGTCCGGTATCAGGCCCTATACAGCGCAAAATATATCCCAACGCCGCCCAGAAACCAGAGAGGTAGAGAGAGAGGTAGAGAGAGCAGGCGACTGAAAGAGAATCAAATCGCGGTCGCCACAACAAACGTTATACTCGTATGTTGTCTACGGCGCAGGCGCGGCCACTCCACCCACCATATTCACACACAGCACCGCCGCGACCGCCGCCAGACTGCCCAGGACCAGCATCTGGGCGCCCTCCAGCAGGCACCGCCGCCAGCTCCTGTCCTCGCCCCGCAGCAGCCAGCTCTTGCCCGAGCCAAAGGCCATGAGTGAGAACAGGCACAGGCAGATGCTCCAGCGGAGCGCCAACCCGACCGTCGCGGCGAACAGGTACGGGAAGAGCGGGATGATCCCGCCGACGACGTACCCCAGCGAGATGGAGAGGCCCGAGGCGACGGGCCAAACGGGCAGCTGCTGCGACGAGGACGACGCCGCCGCCGCTGTCTCCGCGGCGTCTTCTCGCTGCTGCTGGAGCTGGAGCGCAGCGCGGGCGAGGCCGTCGGGGCTGCGCCGCAGCGTCGCGATAATGTCTGACAGCGTCGAGCCGGGCAGCTCCAGTGGCTCGAGATGGCGCCGCACGAGCTCCTCCCGGCCAGCCTCGCCGTCCCTATCCTTCTCTTCGATGCTGCCGCGGTTGCTGCTGTCGCCAGCGGTGCTGCTGCTGCTTCCGCCGGCACTCCCGCTCCGGAGCATCCCCGTCAGCTCCTCCTCGGACCCGCCGTCGCCGCTGCTGTGGTGGCTCGACGCCGCGGGCAGCTCGTCCAGGGCCGACAAGTAGCCGCCGATGCCCATGCTGATGCTTCCCGCGCAGAGCTCTGCGAGTCCGGCGTAGATGACGGTGTCGGCGCGCCCCAGCGAGCTGAGCCCCGCGGTGAGGGCAAAGGGCACCGTGAGGCCATCCGAGAAGCCTAGCGTGAAGTCGGACAGGAAGCGGGTGAGCCAGGGACTCCGTGACTTGGCCATGTTGTGAACGCCCCGGGGTCGGCAGGCTAGAGGCGTTCGAGGATTGGCGATGAAGTTGGCGTTGGTGTTGAGGGCATTTACGTGCGTTCGTCGAACGATGATGACGTTTATGAGCACATCAGCATGCCGCCAGTTGGAGATGCGTCGAGCTCATCAAAGGTCTACCGAGAGGCGCGAGAGACGAGGACGAACAGTCGGGCGATTCCGTGCCATGCAATTGTCAGCCAGCGGAGCGGTTGTGCTGGCCTTGTTCCCTCGACACTGGCAGCTGCTGGCTGTCGTCCATGCTTCTGCCATGCACGGGGTGCCGTGGTGTAGGTACTCCGTTCGCACGAACCAGCGTCGGCGAATGCGCACCCAACCAGCCAACCACTAACGTCACAGCACGGCCTCTCAGGTGCGCGAATACAGTAACGGGTGTGGGCAGTTTCGGGGCCGCTGGCCGCCAGTTGACTGGTCGCAGGTCACGTCGCTCGGGCCAGGCGATGCACCGGGGATCGGCACTCGCTGCGCGCCCACATGCGCTCACACAGATGTGTCATGGATGCTACTCGTACTCGTACTCCGTACATCTGGCTTACACCACTGTGCTGTACGAGCATGCAGTTAATACGAGTAAGCCGGCCTTAAGATAGCTCGTTGCCATGGCGCCTCGATGGAGGCGTCACGGGAGGGGCGGGCTGTGCTGCATCGGAGCGCCCAGCTGCCCGATTCTGTCTAGACAATCGCCCATCACCTTCGAAGTTAGGACATCCTCCGAGTGATAGTCGTCCCTGTCGTCTTCCTACCTGGTCTCCCTCGTTCTCTGCCCTTCTCCCGCTCCGTTCCTCCACCCTCGCTCTTCCGTGCCTCGTCCCGTCTGCACAGGGAACCGAGCTGCGCGGCCAAGCCCGCGTCGAATCCTTTGGGCCTCTCCACTCAAATCCATCGGCGCTTGCGACGCGCAGCGGATGAGGCACGTATTAGTCCGTGCCACTGGCAGAGCCGCAACCCACCAGGTGGTCGACCTCGTGGCCGCTGCGGCCGGTCGGGGGAGCGTCGTCGCCCACGTGCGGTGCTGCTTGGGAATGGCGAAGGCCTGATTCGGCCGCCGGGAACAGCGCCCATTCTGGTGCTTTCCGGCCGTTGGCTCGGTGTCTGCTCTGGGGAAGATGGGATGGGGTATCGGGTGGAGGACCCCTGCCTGTGGGTTCCACCCATGCCACCCTGCAGGGGCCGGGCGGAGATCACCGGAGGATTCGACAGGGGAGATCAATCACGGCCCTCAAGTGTAGAGATCTAGCCGACAATCAGTCGCCGATGCATGGCGTCGTCGCTCACTCACCCCCGGAAGCGCGCGATGTACCCGGCTTGGCTGGCTGACTGTCAGACGGAACGTCGGCCTGGCGGTCCACGGCCGGCAGCCCCCGAAGGTGCGGCAACGAGGCACACGTAACGGCTCAGGCAACAGCCCTGTAATTTCTCGCTGGCTTTTGTCAACGACAACGCCATGGGTTGCTGCATTGGTGCACACGGACTGCTTTGCAAAATAATTTCCCATCTACTCGTAGACTAAAGGCTGGCTGGTTTGTTTAAACGGCAGTTGGCAAATCTAAGCGCCTCGTCCTCATACGAGGCCCGAGGCCAACGGCCCCGTTTCATAATGCCCCCTCCCGTTCTGTTCCTTCTCTTTCGGATTCAGTGGCTGTCCTTGGGCGCCCAATTCTGGCCTCAGATCAGTGGTTCGGTTCGTAACCCTTGGGCGGGCTCAGGCCGTCGGGCACCTCGATGGTGTCCTCGTAGTAGGTTGGGGCGCCGCTGTTTGCCCAGGTGTCCTTGATGGACTGCAGGATCGGCCGCCCTGAGACGCTCTTGTCGAGCTTCAAGTTGGGGGCGGGCATCCGAGAGTTGCCGCCCTGAGAGTTGAAGAAGCCCGCGTATGACAAGTTCCAGAACCTGCTCTGCAGCAGTTGGTCCGACGACCACTTGCGCAGCTTGTCGCCCGTCTTCTCCGCGACCCAAGCGAAGACGTTGGCGCCCACGTCCCAACGGCCCAGAGTCGGCAGGTCCCAGTTGGCCGAGACGGTAGCAATCTCCGAGTAGTGGTTGTAGAAGTTGCCGTCCGTGGTGCCAATGAGGTCCTTGGGGATGGCGTCGCCCAGGAGGATGCCCAAGATGTTGTTGCGCGTCGAGTACTTCTCGTTCTCGTCCCACGTCACCAGCACCAGCGTGTTCTGCATGAAGTTCTTATCCGAGAGCAGCGGCTCCAGGAATGTGCGGCACCACTGGCCGGCCGTGGTCACGGACGTGTCGTGGCCATCCGACGTCATGTTGGGCGTGATGAACATCCACTGCGGCAGCGTGTTCGCCTTGAGATCCTTGTGGAACATGGAGCGCGACGTGTCCGTCATGGACAGATTCTTGACCTGCGACAGACGCTTCTCAGAGTGGGCGACGCTGTCGTGCATGATGGCCGGGTTGTGCTTGCGAACGTAGTCGTTGGCCCCGTTCTTCTGGTTCTTGTAGCCCATGCCCTCGAAACCGGAGTAGGGCATGTCCTCCTGGTAATGGGCCCACGAGATGTCCTTGCTCTCGAGCAGGTCAATCACCGTCGACACGTTGTGCGGCGCGCGATCAAAGTCGTCATTTTCCATGCCGAAGTAGTCGCCCGCAATGGCGGACATGTAGTTGGGCTGAGATGGGTGAGTGACGGCGAAGTAGTTGGTCAGCGTGATGCCCTTGGTTGTGAACCATTTGAAGTTGGCTGCGTCTTGGAGTCAGTCCCGTCTCGAGCCCCGAGGTCGACACGTTATGGTTCAGAACTCACGGTCGCCGAATGCCTTGGCGTAATTCTGGTTCTCAAAGTAGATGATGGCCAGGCGGTCAAAGGCCTTGCCCTTGACCTTGCTCGTCGGGCTGCTCGTCTTGGCCGTGGCAGCAGCCTTGGCAACGTCGGCGACACCAGTGGCCGTGTATTGCGTTTCCCACGACTTGCTAGCGGGCTTGCAGGCGTTGGCGGCAGCAAGGCCGGCAACAGCCAGCAGGCTGACAGTTTGGAACAGCATCTTGTCCGGCAATGCCTTGTCCTACTGCCACGTACGAGTATCGGAGGCTTGGATGACGGAGAGAAGAAAGTGCCACGCCGTCGTAGGAGGGGTGGTTGAAAGCGGGAGCTAAGACGTTGTTATGCTCGGCGCCAGCCCATCCCACATGGCTCGGTGCGCTAGTTTGTCCGTACAACACAAGTCAGGCCACGGGCCTCCGCTGATGGTGGGTTGGAATGGATTCTCGCCGGCTCCCGTCCGTCCACGCCCTCAACGGCTGCTTTGGTACCCTGGCCGTTGGGGCCCGGCCATGCCGTCTGCAGCCTTGTCAATCAGCCCTCTGCCTCGCTTGTGGCTTGCTTCCAGAGCCCACTGCTCGGTCAGTGCTAAGGGGAGCTGCTTCAGAGGCTCCGAAGGGGCTATGGGCGTTGGCGCGACCGTCGATAAGACGCTAGGCTGCGGAAAGAAAAACGAAGCCGGCAAGCCGGCCACGGCTGGTGAGATGGTTGGACGTCAGCGCCGACCCACCAAGCCCCAACTGCTCGAATAAGCTAGCCCTGAGTGGCTGCGTGGCGGAGGCGACCCCAGGCGGATCTGCGCTGCAAGGTCCCATCGATTCCCTGAGGGTCCAGGTCCAGGTCGCTTAATGTGTCGAGTCTGCAGCACGTGGGCCCTGCCAGAGCTGGACTCTGCTCGAGCCAAACGCAACGAGGCAGGTTCTCACAAGCGGGTAAGAAAAGCCATGTTGGACTTTTTGGCCAGCCAGGGGTCGCAAAGTCGTTTCGCGAGCCGATTGATCCGTACACGAAGGCCTCTTCTGTCGCCCTGGGCACGTTCTGGCCCAAGCCCAAGTCCTCCTCCCGCCCAAGCTTTTTGGGGGCGTAACGGGCCACCTCCGTTGTGGATAGGCAGTTTGCTTGGCGGTTGATGCAACCCCGTACAAGTAATAATTACGAGTACGAGTAAGCATCTGACCGCGCCATCACGCGGGCGACTTCCGGTTGAGGAATGCTGGGTGACTCCCCGCGTAACCTCGCCGCCGAGACACGTTCTCGAATTCGACTTTGCGCCGTCGTCCAGGCGGTCTGATGCAGGGCCTGAGTTAATGCGACCCCGTACAAGTATACGTCGAGCACGAGTAAGGTCGAGCCATGCTGGGCCCCGAATCGCGTGAGCAGCGACAGGAGGACCACAGCCACCGGAGCTGAGGCTAGCCGTGCCGGTTGTCGACTGTCGACGTCGGCCACAGCCGCCGAGCCTCGCTGCGCCCTGCGCCGACTTTGTCGCCCCGTCGTCATCGACTCTCGCGTCTCGTGCGAAGTTCTCGAGCATCGCCGCGCGCAATGTGTCCGGCAGAGGCGGGCGTGTGCGTCGGTGATGGACGGGTGCGAGAAGAAGACGACGACCAGCAGCCGTTTCTCGAGGCTGGACGAGCGTCACGAGGCCAAAACACACACTCGGCACGCTCCGTTGCGACTTCCGCGTCGTGGGCACGGGCGGGCCCCAAGCACCGCTCACAACACCGCTCACAACACCGCGGGCACCGCACGCTGGCTGTCTTCGTCCTCTTCTTCGCCGTCACCGTCTTCGCCCTCGCCGGCGCCATCCTCAGCTTCCCGCCCACGACAGATGTCCCTGCGACCGGCAATGACAACCATCCCGGGCATGACCATCAAAGCAACCATGACGGTGGTGATGGCAACGACAAGTCGCCCGCAGTCGTGCTCCACCACGAGGACATCCCCAGCGTGGCCCATCTGAGGGACACGTCCGAGTATGTCCTCAGCCCGAGCTGGGACGTGAACTCTCCTCCAACTACGCACGAGTACCATTGGACTATCCTCGATGCTGACCTCAACCCCGATGGCATCTACCGCCCCATGATGCTCATCAACAACCAGTTCCCGGGCCCTCTTGTTGAGTGCAACGATGGCGACACCCTCATCATCCATATTGAGAATAAGGCTGTCAACGCTACCTCGATTCACTTCCACGGACTGTTCCAGAACGGCACCAACTTCATGGACGGGACTGTCGGCGTCACTCAATGCCCCATTGCTCCCAATTCCAACTTCACGTACCAATTTGAGGTTCGTGGACAGTCGGGCACGTATTGGTATCACGCGCACCACGGCGCTCAGGCGTCTGATGGCTTGCTTGGCCCCGTCGTGATTCACTCCAAGGACGAGCACACCCTGCAGGAGCTGGGATACGCTACAGACAGGATCGTCATGGTGCAGGACCACTACCACAATACCACAGCAGAGCTTCTCATGGACTACCTCCAGCCCGGCAAGGAAAATGACGAGCCGGTTCCGGACAACGCCCTCATCAACGGCCGTGGCATCCGCAATTGCGATGACTTTCCCGGGTGGCGCTGTGACAGCAGCAACACCTCCAAGCCCGCATTTGATCTGGCAGCTGGTGAACGTCATCGTCTGCGCTTCATCAACGTCGGTGCCTTTGCCGAGTTCCAGATCCAGATCGATGAGCACCCCTTCTACGTCACCGAGGTCGACGGCACCGACGTCCACCCCGAGTCCTTCCACCGGCTAAACATCCTCCCGGCCCAGCGTTACAGCATCGTCGTCGAGACAAACGTCACCACCGCCCAGACGTTTTGGCTGAGAGCGAGAATGGTAGCGCACTGCTTCACTACGGCCAATAAGCGCTTGGAGGCGGAGATCAGGGGCGTCGTCCGGTACATCTCGTCGGACACGAAGGCGTTAGACGCAGACCCGCAGAGCAAGGAGTGGGAGGATGCCATCGAGGTCATATGTCGGGACCTGAATACCACCGCTCTCCATCCTGTCAAGCCCGCCACCCTACCCCCGGCTGACGACTTCGTTGCTCTCCGCGCCAACTTCAAGATCGGCGATTGGACCCTCTCCCGCGGCTTCTTCAACGACTCTACCTGGCACGGCAATGCCACACACCCCTCGCTGCATCGCTTCCTCGACGCATCTGCCGACACCAAGACTCTCGCCGAGCCCTTTGGCATCAACAACCGCGTCTTCGACCAGGGCACGGAGCTCGTCATGCAGACCACGGGCATCCGCACCGTCGACATTTCCATCAACAACTTCGACGACGGCGCGCATCCGTTTCATCTCCATGGCCACAAATTCTTCATCCTATTCCAGGGGCGAGACGGCTATCCCCCCCGGGCCGACGAGTTCGCTGCGTATGTCGAGGCGAAGGGCGGACTGCCGGAGAACCCGCTCCGTCGTGACACGGTTACGGTTGAAGGCTACGCCTGGGTCATCATCCGCGTGGTGCTCGACAACCCTGGGCTCTGGACGCTGCATTGCCACAACACCTGGCATGCTGAAGCCGGCATGCTAATGCAGCTGCTCGTTCGGGCCGACGTTGTCAAGGACTGGACCGTGGACGCCGATCAAAAGGCAATGTGCGGGCTCGAGGGCGTGTCCAGGGGGATGCGGCCAGACGATAGCATCTGGTTTGGCTCGTTTTGAAGCGTGGGAGAGGTTGGCTCCCCACCAATTGAGCAGCGTCTCTAGAAATTTCAAGCAGAGGCTGGCCTGCACTGGAGAACAGGTGTCTGCATGGAGCATAGCGGCGTTTATTGGCAGAATATTCTTCGGAGCGCTTGCGTGAATGAATGACTGCATCGAAGAGCGCAAATGATATCCCCCTTGGAACAATAAGGGACATGGCCGTTTTTTTACAGATAGACGTTTGGTAACCCGAAAGACTCGTGTATAAATAGTTGCATCAAGAGCATATGGATCATCCCTTAAGAAGTGTAGCGCGAGACTACTTGTGTGTAATTCAATTGTGTACATGTACGGCCAGACCAGCTACATCTATCTAGTCTGGAAGTGACCATAGCGGGCCTAAGAAAACCCCGAATAAATCCTCTTGCACCTTCTAGAAAATCGCATAGTCTGCTCGCGCTTGTCTCCCGCATCGGTTCGCTCGCTGTTCCTGGGAGGTTGGAGCCAAAGGGTCAATAGTACAAGGCGGTCAGGCCCGGCCGCAGAAGAGCACAACGCCGAGGCCGTGAGTGTGGTTTCGAAATACAAACGGGAAATGAGCACGCCTCCAGATGCTCGCGCCTTTCTGTACCCCGAGCCCAAAGGGCAAACGCCGTGAAAACAAAGAAAAGGAAATAAAATGGAGTTGTTCGGGCCTCGCCTCGCCATGCATGCTTTTCCAACAGGGTGCGTGAGCAACCTTGATTCGAGACAAAATAACGCCGTGGTTTGGCAAAGAGAAATCACCCTCTGTTCCAACTCTTCAGTAGCCACTCGCCGCTCGGTCCGGACCATCTCAAGGCTTCATCAAACCCTTCTAATCACGTTCACCCCTGGATTGACAAATGCCCGCGCGGCAATGTCGCTGAACCGCCGCACCACATTCGTGGTTCCACCAGTAACCTGGGCCTCATCGAGAATGAACTTGGAGGCGACCGCCAGCCTGTTCTTGGGGTCGGTTTCGTCGAGATGCTGAGGAATTGTGTTTCCATAGCCGGCATCGAAATTCGGCGCCAGCTCTCGCACCACAGCAATGGAGTAGAGGACATCGCGGTTCTCTCGCCCATCCAGCAGATGCCGCATCCTGGCCAGCATGTCTTCCCGAGCCTTCACGGCCTGTGGAGAATTGGGATTGTCGCGTTTCCGCACAAACTCTGCAAGGCTGTACCAAAAGTCGAATTGGCGCGTTCGATGTACGTCGCTATCTGAGACGGGGACAGCGAGTGGATTCGTCGTCAGGTAGTCACCGCAGAGAAGCGTTTCGATCACGCGGAGTCGGTTTCTGACCTCGGTCGCGTCGCCCTCGGGAGGCAATGCCATGCGCATCGCACTGTTGGTTAGGTCAGGGTTTTGATAGGCCGTGCAAGCCAGCTCCCAAACAATTCTTGTCTCCAAGACTCCAGAGTATGCCATCTGGGTATGGTCGTTTGCCTTGACCGCCTCCAGTATCTTCAAGAAAGATGCCATGTGCTCAATCAGATTGGCATCCTTGGGGAAACTCATCTTGCCATTCTCCTTGAAGTAAAACCACGTTGACTCTAGAAACGCGCCTAGCCCGCCGGCGTACATTTCGTGGTAGACTTTTGTGATCTCGTTGAAGGTATCCTCGGTGTGACTGATCTGCTGAGGCGGGGGCGGCGGGCCCAGCAAATCGATGATTTCGTGAATCTTCATCTTCTTGGCTATTGTACATCTGTGTCAGCATGCATCTCACGCAGCGGTCTGCCGTTTGTAACGAAGCATGGACAGAATAGCTCACCTCGGAGGTGCAAACTGCTATCCGCAAATGAGGCGGGCTTATGGTCGAGTGGCCTCGAGCTGTCTGGGTGCGATGCCGACGGTAAATGCCTGGCGGAGGGTTCGACAGCAGGCGAGTGCTCGTGGCTGGGCTCTGTCTTAACGGGTGCTTCTGTCTTGACTGCAGGCGAGACGATGGTGGGATTTGGTGAATGGTAGCTGGCCGTCGTCGGTGCGTGGCTGTTTGGAGTCGAAGACAACGTCGCAGCTGGGTTGGAGGCGTATGCGCTGGGAAGCATTGACGGCTGGCTGCCGTAAGAATTGCTTAGTTGAGCGCCAGCTGAAGGAGTCGAGTGCAGCGTCGTCGGCGGCGGAGCAGGCGGCGGAATAGTCGGCTGGTTGGCTGGGGCCGGTTGAATGTGAGAATTCGCGGGGACCACGCCGGCCTGTGTTCTGAAGATTGGATCGTAGCCCAAGCACTCGCGCTTGGACTTTTTGCAGTTGTTGCAGGTCGGATGCGTCTCGTCGCACTAGGAGGGGCCGGAACGTCAACAAACAATGCTCAACAAGCAAGTCGATGCAGCCGGGGGAAGCAAAAAGAGGGCACAAATAGGTAGATAGTCGACGGTAAACGACGAACTGGTGAGGCTGGCAGCAGCCAATGGCGGTGAGATTGGTCAGGAGGAGAGTTGGGGGGAAGGAAGCGGTGCTTGGTTGTGTTATGCGGTCGCGGTGAGCTTCCGAGAGCGGAATAATGGTTGGCGCGAATTGCGGCCAGCTGGAGACTGCAAGGTTCCAGTCCACCCAAGCTCGACGGCGCCTCCAGCCCAACCAAGACATTGGGTCCTTTGAAACGGTTGAAATCGCACGCAATATTACTTCAAGGGAGAGACGTGGGGAAAGGGTGCAAAGAACGGGGAATGAATGAAAATCGCCAACCTTTATCCGTCGTTTGCGACACGTCAGACACCCGGTTTTCGTTCGACGTTTGATTTCCTGTACGCAAAAGGGACGAGTCCATCTGTTAGCCGTACAACTCCTTTCTAAAGCCCCGGATCGCAAGCTTTGGCGTCTGCACAGGTTCAATAAAGCGCCATGGTAGCCATACCTTCTTGGGACCTCTGCTGCCGAGGATGCGAGGGTCGTGAGGTAAGGGGTACCGGGTCATGGCCTCGTGCGGTAGTCCATAGTTCGAAGGCACCGCCATCGAGTGGTGGGCGTAGAAGGCTTGGCCACTCGAGGCAGATGCCAGGGGAGGGCTCATTGCCATGGACATGGCATGGTGAGGGGCCGGCGGCTGGCTGACGGGCTGTTGAGACATGGCATCGATGGTTCGCATGCTCGGGAGCGACATCGGGGCACTGGATGCCACGGGGCCCGCCCGATAGGCGTCGATGGGCTGGGAAGCAGCCGTGGTGGCCGGATATGACGAGTACTGGCTCGAAGGCAGGCTGGACACGGGCATGTAGGTAGCGGCGGGAGACATGGACGACGAGCCAGCGGTGGCGGCCGGATAGCCGACGGCGACGCCATGGTGGGCGGACGAATGGCCCGACATGCCGTTGGCCTCGGGCTCGGGGGGCCTGCTGTCGCCGTTCTGCTGAGGTTGCGGAGCAGGCGAGTCGGACGGAGAGGTCGCCGCGGGAGCAGGAGCTGCAATGCCTGGGGCGGCAGCCGAATCTCGAGGAGGAGAGGCTGTGGCCGCCGTCGTGGTCGTGGTCGTAGTCGGGGTCGCTATCGCAGGGTCAGGAGGAGGAGGAGGAGGAGGAGCAGCAGCAGCAGCGGAAAGAGGAGCAGCTGCGGGAGCGGCGTCGTCGTGCGGCCGGGCCGGGTCGTCGTCGGGAGGAGCCATTGCCGCTGGGCCTCGCGTGTTTTTTAAATTGGGAAATTTTTATGGAGCGGTCGACATGGGAGACTCGGCGTCAGTACTGGTACTGGGGATGGGACGAGCAAATGGATGCGACCGGGGACGCGACGAGCCAGCCAGCCCTGCGTGGGACGGGGAGGGATCAGGTCCAGTCAGCCAAGGCAGGGTATGCAATGTAGAGGCCAGCCGTGCTCGCGCCAGAGGTGGAGAGCTGCGGCGGCCGGGGGGGTGGCGGGAGAGCGGGCGGTCGTGCCCCGGGACGGGCAGAGGAAGAGCAGTTCCCGGGCTGGGCTGCAGCTGGCTGTGTAACGGCCAACGGCCGGAGCGTTGGACGTGTCGTGTGGATGTGGATGTGGATGTGGACGAGGATGTGGATGTGGTGGAGGTGGGTGCAGGTGAGCCAGGTGTGGTGGGTGTGAGATGCGAGAGGTTTGCCCCGGCAGCGCGTGCTTGGGCGGCCGCGAGCGCGTCCCTCTCCCTCCGTCTCTGGGGTCGCCGGCTGCAGCGGACGGCGCAGCAGCAGCAGCAGCAGCAGCAGCTCTCAACTCTCGTCGTCGGCGCGGGTGCAGACGCTGGCAGAATGCGGATGCACAAGGCAATACTCGTTTGAGTAGCCCGGCGAGATGACAGGCCAGTGTTGGCGAAGCCTCGACTCCACGCCGCCCGGAAAAGGTGCGCCTCGCCGGTGTGGGGAACCGCCCTCGGGCTCAATCTGCAGCGCAGCAACGTCTCGGAAGAACTAGAGAGCTCCCGCGTGGCTCTCGTCTAATTAGCCGCCCAGATCCAGGCCTAGTGGCAGATTGCCTTGGGATGGTTGGACCCTGCTGATCACCACCGTCGTCATCATCACCATCACCGTCACTACCAGCCAACAGCATCACCGGCACCGCAGTCTCCCGGCCTCGCCGCCTCCCCCGTCCACCACCGCCGCCGCCCGCCGTCGTCGACCCGGCATCCAACTGCAGGATGCGCGTTGCGAACGTGCGCAATTGCACGCCAAGCGCACGCCACTGGATGCAAGCTTGCAGCTGTCGGGATCTCAGGCCCGCAACCCCTACCCTACACCTTCACCACCTTCACCACCTTCACCACCTTCACCACATAACCCAACACCACCGCCGCGAAGGAACTCCGCCCGCGTACGTGACCGTCGTGTCTGCATCGGCCGGCCCGCCGTTCCCGTCTTGGGCTCCGCGCAGCACCCGCTTGGCCGCCGCCCGGCACCCCCAAAGCCCTTCCCCGGAAACTTGTTTCAGACTGGCGGAAGCGAGCAATCTGGCTTGGTTGTAAGCCGTCGCAGTGGCGTGATAAATGCATGCCGGCCAGTCTTCCGTGCAGCTTTAGCTCACTTCCTTTTCCTTCCTTGGAGATCCCAAATTAAGAGGAGGGGGGCTCGTCGGGCTTCGGAGGGGAGGGGGCAGAAACCGGAGGACCTCGTGGATGCAACGCCATGACGTCCGCAAGTAGCACCCAACCATGTGTCTGTATGTCTATACGGAGCATGCCGGTCGACTTCCAGGCGACCCGCGGATACAGACGGTGCATACCCAGCGCCGCCACTGCAGGTACGGCTGTGAGCTGCATCGCCTTGCTCCATGGCCGCCTTCACATTGAGATTGCCATGCAGTGGGCGAGTTCAATGTCCCATGCGGCGCTACCACTGCCACGGGCTCCCGCCCGCGCCTTGTCCGTGCACACGCGAGCGATGCCACCAACGCCTCCATGCGTGCATAAGCGAGCCCGTCATTCGGCCCAGACCGGCTGCCGCCGAGCAGTCAGTCTCCAGGGTCCCCTCCCCATCCCGGGGCGCCCTCGCGTAGGATTTCCGGGTAGCCGCCGCATGAGGTAAGGTAAGGTGTCGGGTAAGGCTTCGCGAGCGCTGTCGGGGCCCGCTGTCGCACTCGTGTCTAATTATTGCCGACCATTTCTTTGTGGTGAGGCTGTTCTTCGGCAGGTCAAGTCATTGATCCAAATTGACAATTACATGAATCCTACTTCAAGCATGTGTCATCGTCCTCGACCTTGTCCAAGCGTCTCCAGCTGCCCAAACTTGTCCAAGCATCTCCAACGTGGGGTAGCTGCTCAGCTCGGCAACATATTTCTTCACCATCGCAGGCTCACGAAGGCAGCAAGCACTGCTGCGTCAGCGGCTTCGCCTTCTTCCGATTGATTCCCGAAACGACGCCGGCCCTCGTTTTCTCCTCGCCGATGACCACCCACGGGCTCCCGTGGCACACGCTCCCGTCCGCGTCGTAAGTCCACGCGAGGCACCAGCCCCCGCTGCTCCCCTCGCACTTCTTCCTGCACGCGTCGCCGCTGCGGATGCCCTTCCACGTCCTGGTCTGCTCGTCCCGTGGCCCCACGTGGTCCCCTGGCTGGTAGGGCTTCCCGGCGTACGCCTCCATCGGATGGCGGGCGAAGCGCTCCCACAGTTGGCCCCAGAGCACGGGCGTCTCGGCCCTGGCGAGCGCGCGCCCGGCTTCCACCATGGCGCCGGGCTGCCGCAGCCCGTGGAAGGACACGATGGGCGAGCACACGCGGTCCGCGCGGATGCGTGTCAGCTCTGGCGCTTCGCCGTTGAAGTAGTGGCTGTACCGCTCGTCGATGTAGATGCCGACCTTTTGCAGCGTTGTCGCCACCAGCCGGTCCCCCCACGTCTCGTCGAGGGACTCAACGTAGGCGCTTGCGACGATGTCGGGGCGGCGGAACAGCACCTTCATGGCCTCACCCGAGAGGAGCACTGCAGAGCCGCCGTGGGCAAACCGACCCTTGTAATCGCCTACGGCATTGCCAATGTAGTGCGGCTCTGTCGGGTCGAGGTGACTCAGTAGTAACTCCAGCGACGGCTTGACCAAAAAGGTATCATCGTCCAAGATCATGTACCACTTCTTATGCGGCATGCGCTTGTACGCAAATTCCATGCCCATGATGAACTGGAAGTCCCCCGGTCAGCATTCTTAAACCCGGCGGTAATTCAGGGCAGCCGCTCACCTTGAGCGCGTCCAGCTCCCAGCCGTACGCCTGACCGAGGTGCCTGGCCTTCTCTTCGTCTCCCGCGGCGACGGTCCCTTGCATAGTCCTATACTTGGTGAACCGCTGGTGCTCCTCGTACGTCTTGTCAATCTTGGTCTCCATGACCATCTTGATGGCGTCGTGGACCTCGACGCCGAGCAGCTTGGCATCCGCCTTGTCCACCGTCGTCCAGTCCCCGACGACAACGAACCCCCTCCCCTCATCGCCTAGTACGCCGCCGATCTGGGCAAACGCCTTGAGCTGCTCGGGCACCCGGTGCCGCGTGCCGTAGCCGGTCTTGATGAGGTAGCCCACGTCGCTGCGGAGGTCGAGCGGGTGCCGCGCCGGCTTCCACAGCCAGCCGTCGCGGTTGCTTGCCGCGCCGCGCAGGTAGTTGGACAGGCGCGCCGAGTTGAAGACGAGCGCCAGGCGAACGTGTGAGTCTGGGGGCAGCGCAATGTACCAGACGCTGAGAGCGAACAGGAGGAAGACGGCGGCGGCGACGATGCGTCGCCGGTAGCGGCGCGGGACATTGAGCATCGCGAAGAAGTGGTCGACGCACCGAGCTCCGTGCCGGGGAAGGCGCCTTTGGTGAGAACCAGATTCTGGCGCTGTGACAGCCGCAATGTCCGTTTCTAGAGGTCAACTGCGGTGCCTTCCATGCTTCTCAACCTCATCCCAGAGGCCAGGGCCGAGGCAGGCGATGGAGACCGAGTTTCGCACCGTTGATTGAGCCGCCAACCTGGTTCGCCCTGCTTTCGATCCCAGCTTGCGGTATCAACGGCCAAGTTGGTCATGGACGATGTCGCGCATCTCAATCCGCCAGGGGTCGCTTCGTGGCCAGCTGTGCTGACTCATCCAACTCCGCTACGATTCCGCGAGGTCTGCGAGATGGACTGCGAAGACTGCGAAGACTTCCTTTGCTTTCTGTATTTCTTTAGCCGGCAATGATGGGGGGTCAAGCTTTAGAATTCTCGCTCCATCAGTCTCATATCGTACTCCCAAGAAAGACGACGTGTGGATGCTCCCGCCAGGCCGTCTCATGTCCGGCCGGCACTCAATTGAGCTTGTCTTTTGTGTCTACTGCAGCAAGCATGCTACATGCCTATGTACAGGATAGTAAAGAAGGAATAACGCCATCCTATGCTCAGATGGGAAACGTACTCCAGGAGGTAGGAAGTTCCTCATGGTTCCCGGAGCCCATCGCCATACACTGCCAAGCGTACACACACAAGTATACACGGATATTTTACAAGTCCTTGTCCAGTTCGTAAAACAGCAGATAGACCTCTCTCTGCATGCCCAGCACCTCGCTCGTCTTGGCCTCGCGCACCTTTTCGTCGCTGACGCGCCACCACTTGTCGGCCTGCGGCTTCCGCTTCTTGGCCTTCGTCGTCATCGCTGCCTGCTGCATCTTGACGCCCAGCGGAGATGACGTCCTGTCCGGGCCAGCCTTGGGCGACGCCAGCTTCAAGAGGGCCGACTTGGTGGATGCCGCCACGGAGCGGAGGCTGCTCGCGTCCCCATCCTTGTCCTTGCTGTTGGCCGACGGGCTTTGCGGGAATGTCGTCCCCGCGGGCACGCTGCGGGGTGGCGCCGGCAACGAATCCAGCGACGGCGTCGACGAGTTGGTGGCCGGAGACGGGGACAGGAGGTCTGGCGTCGAGATGGACGGGCTGGCGGTTTGCCGAGCCAGTATCTCCGGCGTGGAAATGGGCGTCGGCGTCTTGCTGTACACATCGGAAGGCTGGAAAGTGTTGGCGTTGTGGTAGGGGGAAGGCTGGTTCTGCCTCCTGAAGGCCTCGTAATGGCCGCTGTTGTGGCCGCCTCTGTGGGTGATGATGCCGATCAGCTTGTACCGGTGCTGATCCATGAGCCCGCCCAGCGGCAACTGCTCCGGGAAGGCAACCTTTGCCGAGTTTTTCTGCGTCATCTGGCCGACACCGTAAATGGACCGCGACAGGTGAATGGCCAGGATCTTGGGGAAGATTGTCAGGCGAGTCGTCTTGGCAATCCTCCTCTTGGGCGCATAGCGGATGTCGCCCAGCTCAACGCCCTCGGGCGGCCGCTCCGGGTCTGTCTCGATGGCCGTGGTGAGCTTGTCGATGCTATCTTGTGCCTGTGCCTTGAAGCTCTCCGAGGTAGACTTGGCCAGCTCGTGCTCTAGATTGGCCCTGGTTTGGATGAGTCGACACATTTCACATTTGAAGTCGTCAATGTACTCGGTCTTGAAGATGCCGTCGAAGCATGAGTTGAGCGACGTCGATGAAACGTGGGGGACGGCCAGTGTTATGGTGCAGAACGTCTCCTCTCGGGGCTTGGTCTTGTACTTGCAAGTCTGGCACTCCAGGTGGGATTCGTATTTCCCCTCCATGGGGAAGCCCTCTTCCAGCTCCAGAGGCACCTGGGCGTTGCTAAGCGCTTCCCGCATCTCTTGCTCGGAGTCGAGGCCGGAGTCTGTGCCGCTGCTGTCCACCTTCTCGTCGTCCGCCTGCTGGCCGTTGGCGGGACTACCGTCGCCGTTCACTTCCGGCGCCGTCGGGCCGGGCATGACCATGCGCCTCCGAGCGTGGAACCGCGCGCGCTGCCCAGCATGGTACTCGTCCTTGAGCCGCTCCGCGACAATTTGCAGGAACTCCTGGGCGTCCTGCTGCTGTCTGCTTATGCGCTGCTTGAAGGCAACCTCGAGGACCCTGACGAACTGGAAGGGCGATATTGCCTTCCTGGCGATGGGCCGCTCATTGAGCGCGTCCAGCATCTCCTTGAGCCCCTGCGTGACGAGGCCGTCTTGCAGGCCCTGGAGCTTCCATTGCTCCAGGCGGGCGCCGCCGTCCGGCTGGATAAGGTTCGAGTAGACGGCCGGGTCCTCGATGCGGCGACGATGGGTCTCGCGGATCAAGTATACGCGCAGGTCGCCGAGCCCGGCGAGGGCCTGCAGGACCGAGTTGATGAAGCAGTCGTTGGCCTGGTTGCGCAGGCCGACGATGGTCTTCTTGCGGGGGCTCCCCGCGGCGTCGTGGTCGATGGTGAAGGTCGGTCCGAAGACGTAGATGAGCGCGACGGCCGCGAGGGAGGCTCCGGCGGCGTACGAGACGACCGTCGCCGACTTATCCACCATGTTCACCGGCCGGGAGACTCGGGACCGCGGGCGGGCGAGCGGAGGGGAGAGCGTCGGCAGGCCGCGGGAGAGAAACGAAATCCCGTTATCCGAGACGCGCGTGCATGCCCGGGCTGGCGGTTCTGGCAGTCGAAAAGGTCGGCGCAAGGGACAGTGACAGCGGCATTGCAAGGTCCCGGATCCGCAGGGTGGATGGGATCTCGGTCACAAGAGGGAGCGGCGGCGAGCGTGATTCTCGGCCGAGGCGGGATATCTCTCTCTCTTTCTCTCTCGAGGTCAGAAAACGGCGCAGGGAAGCGGCGGAGATCACGGCACTGGCTGGCAGCGGCGGAGTCTCGGAGGGTGGAGCGGGCTAGGTAATAGGCTCCAGAATTGGACATGGTGCATGGGGGTGTGCGTTGGTCCCGGGAAGAGGTGGGATGCGACGGTGGAGCGTCGTCGACATCGTCCTCGTTCAGGCAGGTCTTTGCGCTCGTCAGCGACTCTGGCTCGTCTCCAGCTCTTCCGGCGCGCGCGGACACCACAGCCTGTCCGTCACATCTCGATGCCATCGCAGCTTGCAAGCCACGGCACAAGCACCGGCAATCGGGGTTTAACGTTACTTGCTTGGCTGACTTAAAACTTGTGCGATGTCTCGCTCGAGCCGTGCTCGGGACACACGTGGGACGCCGTTGGGCATGGGCACACATGTCTCGCTTCAGAAATTCCCATTCGGCATTCAACGAACATGGCATCGCGGGTATCATCACACCCGTACGCAGCTTGGCAGTCTGCGCTCTGCGTGTCGTTTCCTGTTCCCCCGAACCATAATGCCATACTATTGAGGCCATCAACCAGTGCCCACCCTGTCGGGCATCATCGTACCCGGATGCAGTTCGCACACGGCGTGTCGTTTCCCTGTCCCGACCCATACTCGCAATACCATACTACTGAGCCCATCAACCGTTGCCCACCTTGCTTCCCGACCACTCCCATATGGTGCCGTCCAAGGCGCCTCGCCTGACCCACTCCGTCACCAGCTCGTGCGGCGTCCCGTCGCCGTAAAAGGGCACCGGGACCTCGTAGACCTCGACGGTCATCTTGCCCGACGGGTCAACTTCCTTCCACCGTGTCGTGTTGACGTCCGGGACCTCATACGCCGCGTCCAGCAGCACCACCTTGATCTTCCTCTGCAGCCGGGGGTCCTCCCGCGGCAGTTTGTGAAAGTATTCGTCCTTGATGTTGGTCATGTCGACATGCTGCGGCTGGGCCAGGACGACGTGCTCCAGCTCGGGCAGCGTCGCAATGTCCCACCAGAGCCAGTGGCTGTTGGTGGGCACGTCGAAGAGCACCAGGCGCTTGAGGCCCATCCACAGCCGCCAGACGTCCGTGTACCCGTCCGGGACGCTCAATGAAGGGTACTCGCCCAGGCAGACAAACTCCTCGAGCTTCGTGAGCTGCTCGAAGCCGTCGCGCAGCGTTCGCCGGACGCAGAGGTGGTCGTCGGCCTGGTCGAGGGTGCTGAAGGGCATCTGCACCACCAGGCGCCGCAGCGTCTCGCAGACCTCGGAGAAGAGCTCCCGCACATAGATGGCCGTCGGCTGGTCATAGAGAGAGGCGCCGAACGGGGCGAGGTGGAGCGACGTGATGTGCCGCAGCGACAGGGCCGGCTGCAGCGTGGGCACCAGCCTCGGCATGCACAGCAGGAGGGTCGCCAGGCGATGGCTCGAGTCGAGGTACAAGCATCGCTGGCGCAGCAGCCTTGATGCCTCTTTGTAGGTCGCACGGGACACCCTGGTGAGCGCGAGGAGTGTCCTGGCCGAGATGTGCGAGGGCGGGATCAGGGCACGCGGGTTCGGGGGCAGGACGCAGTCGATGATGTGCAGTATCAGCTCGATCGGCAGCCTGGCGCGAGCGCCCGTGTCCGAGGAGAGAGACTCCATGGCTAGGCGATTGACGGTCGCATCGCCAGAAGGGGGGAGGCGAGGCGGGCTGGAACGCGCCCCGTTAGGGCGATGCGACGCGGCGCATGGTTCGTCGCAGGTTGCAGGGCTTTATCTCGTGAGATCGGGCAGCCCCAGATGGTGACGGGAAGATCGATAGATGGACGGGGCCCGACGTCAGCTACCTCAAGGATAAGGTAGGTACCTTAGGCAGTGGGCCTCGGCCGCCCAGCTTCCAGCTTCGGCTGGTTGCAGCGGCCCCCTAATTAGCGCCTGACGCAACGCTGAATGAACTCTAACCCAACAACGGCAGACCTTGCAGCGCGAGCGATGATGTGCGTGGCCATGCCATGTGCATCTCCCTCGCCCCATATCTGTAGTTTTGTTGGCAGACATCGAATCCATCCTTCGCAGACGAGGCTTTTTTGGGGGGTCACGATGCGCAGGGGAACGCACACAAGGTACAGTACCTCCCTTTGCCTTAACTTCCGAGGGTTGTCTTGTACTTGTACCTAAGGTAATTAAGGTAATTACCGTAGTACCCACACAGGCTGCTAAGCCGACTCCGTACACATAGCTGTTGCCGTCGGACTCCAAAAGCGGTACAAACATCGACGAGTCTACCAAAATCCTCATAATACGTACAACGTGGAAGAAAGTTCCCTACCTTAGTATCCAAGGTAGGTAAGGTACCTTAGGTACTTTATTTCCATTTCGGCTTGGCATCACACCTGTTACAGAAACGCGGGCGGGTAAACTGGTCTCCCTTGCCCTCGATTCAACACCCGCGGCCGTCCCTACTCTGCCCACCACAACGAGACTGGCTTGAAATGGCCGCTCAGCGTCAGTTTTGAAACAATGAGTGCTGAGAGCGAGCAGCATCAAAAAAGGAGTCCAGTGATGACCGAAACGGGCATGTGGCAGAGACGGGCAAAAGACACTGCGAGCCTCTGGTCGTCAGGACAAACCTGTGGACCGCAAGGGTCTGCTTCACAGCTTGAGCGAGTAGAGATATGTTTCTTACTCTTATATTTGAAATTAGTCTTTCCAGCGTCTTGCAGCCCCTCTCTTATGCTCGTCGCGCCGCCTGGGCTAAATACTACATACAGCTTTCCAGATCGCTCTTACACCAGCCACCCATACACTATGCCCTTCACTGCTTCTTTGGCGGACTCCCGTAACTGTAGTCGACGCTCCACAGCGCATCCCACAACACCGACTTCTTGCTCGGGCTCTCTGCCGATTCTTCCCGCCGCAACGCTCGCCGAGGCTGCGGGATACCATCAGCTACCTACAAATTACGGCCCAAGGAGGGAGTCGACGTTTCGTACCTCGGGGGACTTTACAGTCGCGCCCTGCGCCGACGCCTCGCCGTGCTGCTGCACCTGCGCTTCTGCGCCAGCCACGCTGTCAGGGCCGGCCTCTGGCGCTGTCGCTTGCTCCATCTTCGTGCTTGCGGCGGCGAGGGGGCCCCCCGGCACAGGGCTCGTGCCCGCAGGCGTATCTGGCTGCGCTGCTCGCAAGGAGTTGGTCTCGCTCGCTAGGGCACTATTCTTCAGCAAGGCAGTGCCGCCGCCCACAATCGGGAATGGTAGGGCCTTCTTGGAATTGGAACTGCTGCGCCGGCTGTCCAAGCTTTTCGACAGCGTCTTGTTAATGCCTTCGATGCTTGTTACGCTGTCGCGGTTCTTCCCCTTGTTCTTGGCGGCGTGGGACTGGATGTCGGCTGTCGCTTCCACGTTGTTCGCCGCAACCGTCGACTTCCCCATGCCCGGGGTCGACGGCGCCCCGGGCTTGTCTTCGTGCGCATCAATGAGATACCATCGCAGGCCATCGGACAATTGGAAGGGGTTATCATTCTCATCGTCGTTGAGCGATTCGGCATCGTTTGCGGGCTGGAGACTCTTCGAGAGATCCACGACACGTTCCTGTATGCGAGATATGCGAGCCACGAGCCACTCCCGATGCCGGAGTCGGTGTGCATCCTGTTCACGCAGGAAGAAGTGCGGGAAGCCTACGTTGAATGCTGCCCATGCGCCCGCCTGCTGGTTGCGCGTCGGCAGGAACAGAGCAAGATCCCCTTCTTTGAAGTGCTTGAAAGCAATCTTGTCGTGGGCGTCCTTCTGTGAGGCATGGGCGCGGTCCCGGTAGCCTCGAGCCTCTCGCTGCCATTTTCGCGCTTTGTGCTCCGCTTCTTTGATTCTGAGGTACACTGTGTCGGAAAACGTGTCCATGTCGAAGAAGCCAAGCGTCTGGACGAAGGAATCGTACTTTTCCGCCTCAGTTGAGGCGTCGGAGTTGTTCACCCAATACAATAGCTCGAGGTCCGCGCTGTCGCTCATGGCGCGTGTGCCAAGGCTGGCTGATCGACGGAGGGAGGACCCAGGGTCCGACGAGTCGTTGGGGTTCTGGGCGGTCCTTTCGGGTCGCGGCATTTTGTTAATGGTCATCTTCCCGGGCTCGCGAGTCACGGAATATCCGATGCGCTCGAGAAGACGCGTGAGGCGGTCATTCTGGGCGTATAGCCTTTGCGTCAAGTCCTTGGTCCTGTCATCCCGTGCCTCGTATTGAGTCGTCAGTGCCGAGAATTTGGCCTCACGGACGTCCGCCTTCTGTTTGAGCATGAGAAGCTCTTCTTCGAGACTGCCTACTTGCGACTGGCGGGACGCCAACTCTTCAGTGAGTTTGGCGACCCTCTTCTCTTCGCCTTCAAGCCTCTTTTGGAGGGTCTCGGAGCCAGTCTCGCCATCCGATAATTGCACTCGTACCTTGCTTAACTGATCTCGACTCTCGGCAATCTCACCCTCCAGAGCAGTAATCTTCGCATTCGCCTCTGCCAGATTTTCGCGAAGATGCATGGAAGTCTCTTCCTCTGCTGCGACTTTACCCTCCAGATCTGTCGTCTCTCTCTTGAGCTCTTTGACCGAGTTGAGAGCTCGTTCAAGATCTGCCTTGACCAAGGCAGAGTCCCGTTCCATGTTGCGTAGCCTGGCTGACAGGCCTGTTGCGTGGGATTGCAGCGATTCCGCCAGGTCCATCAAGTCGGCTGGTATCGAGGCATTTGGGGCAATCTCATCATGCATCTTCCTTAAAGCCTGGGTTTGCGACTCGGCCGTCTCTTGGGCTGCCTCGAGCTGCCTGCCCAGGGAGTGTTTCTCGTCCATGGCAATTTGTACCTGCCGCTCTGACACGTCCAGCTGATCCCGTTGCTTCTGGGTCTCCTTTCTGAGAAAGTCGACTTGCCCGCGGACCTTGAGGGACTCATCCTCCTGTTCCTTGATCAGGCGCGCAATTTCAACCTCCAGATTCTGGAGCTTTTCCTCGTAGGTCGCTTTCTCATTCTCGCGTGACTCGCCGAAATGCTCAATTTCGTCCTCAGTATCCTCGAGCCGAGCTTTCAGAGACTTGATCTCGTCCTCTAGAGATTTCCTTTCGTCCAGAAACTCGCGCTTGAGAGCCTCCATGTTTTCGAGCAAGTCTTTCTTCGTGGAATTGACTTCTAGGATCTGATCCTTCATGTTGTCATGTTGGGTGTTCCGAGAAGCCAACTCCTCTTGGAATCGGGCGGAGCGTTGCTTCTCGTGGTGAAGGTCATGTTCGAGCTGCGCAATCCTCCGTAGTAGGGGGTCCGCCCCGTCGGAGGAACTTCGCCGATCTCCCAGACGATTCGACTTGATAGACGCCGTTGAGTCTTGCCTGTCATGGGGTTGGCTCATCTGAGGCTGAAACAGACTCCCCGGGCGTGAGGCTTGGCTCTGTCTGTGAAGCAAATCCTCCAAGCGCCTGACCCTACTCTCTGCTGTCTTGACTCTGCTTTCAAGCTTAATTTTGTCATCTTGCAAGGTGCGGAGGAGTTCGTCATCGCCACGTATCATCAGCCCACTTCGTCCCAAGGCTGCCTCGTGGATGCTGCCATTCTTGAACGCCTTAAGCCTCTTGGACTGTTGCTTTGTCGGGCTGTTGAGTTCTTGTACAAGCTTCGCGACGTCGCCGAGGAGTGTTGGGTCTGCCCCCTGACCCTGGAGCCTCTGAAGGAACGCATCCAGCTCGTCCTTGGCCAAGGCAGGCCACGGGATGTCCTCGCCCAGTAGATTGACCTCGAGCCCGACGACATTTGTGTCAAAACCGGGTCCATACGTGCTGCCGACCATCTTCTGCCACTTTCGTCGCCGCTTCGACTCTTCGTCCTGGAAAAGGGCCATTTCGTTGGCCAGCGTTGATGAATCGGTTTTGACCTTGTCAACCCATTCTCGGCGGCGGATGGCCTCAGCAACAAAGGAGGCATACATGTACGGTAGTTGGTGGATGAGGCGCAGGTAGTCAAATGTGGTCATGTCGTCTTCTGATTGGTTCAAGACGCTTATTTGGTTCCTGACGCTGCTGTGGAGGGCCGTGATGTCTGTAATGGTCCTCATGTAGTCGGCGCAGTCGCGAGCAATGGTGTTGCGAGCCTGCGTTGCGTACTGTACCATCTCATCCATCTCCTTGACGCGCTTCTTAAGTGACGGCACCAACCGCTCAGTGTGATTCGAGGCTGTCTTCGAGGCCTGGGCAAGCTCACGTTGCGAGCCGGCGTACTCGAGAGACGTGCGGTAGTCGGAATCAATCTGGCTGGCTACAGCTTCAATGTCCTGGAGAAGCTGGGATGAGTCCGTGCTGTGGTTGAGAACAGAGCGGCTCATCAGTTTGTCGAACTCGGCAACGAGCCCCTCGAAACCCTGGTACATTTCTGTCGCCAACCTGTCCAGCTCAGCGGCCTTGTCGTTGAACCTTCGGCGGGCGGTTGGTGCAAGCTTTCCAGCCTTCCTGGCCGTCTCCAGCTCTATGAGGTCCTCGAGTGTCACGTCAGTCTTTGTTACCTCGCCTCGGGTCATGAACTTGACCATTTCGGGTGACACTGGCGTGTTGCGAGCCAAAGCGAGGTACTGTTCCCATGCTGCCGCGAGGCTTTCGTGCTCCAATAGCGCTGGCTCCACCCACTTCTTCAACTCGGCATATTTGGGCTCGATCTGCTTCACGCTTATCTCAAGGTTGGCAACTGCCGCGTCCAGGCATTTTATCATGACATCGATCTCGTCGTAGCGGGCCAGGATGCTCGTGTTCATACGGGAACAGTCTTCGGCCAGCTGAACGGCCCAGTTGCGGCGGCCTTCGCATAGGTGCTGCCATGACGAGATGGCTTGTACGTCGTCTATCGAGTTGGGCGCATTAGGGATGGATAGGCGTCTCGGTAGGGGAGTTTCGGAGACGAGCGAGGGTGAGTTGGATGAAGATGACTGCTGGGTCACTCGGATGTCGTAAATGTAAATCTCTTTCTGTGCGAAGGTCAGCAGCTGCAACCTCGGTGGGCACTATGTGAAGCGCGTCACAGACCTCGGCGTGTAGGCTGGCGAATTTGACGCTGCGTCCTTGGGGGGTCAGCGCGACCATGTGCTGGAGGGACACGGAGCTATTTCGGGCAACCCATGCTCTCAGATCATCGAGACTGCGAGACGAGTTAGCAAGGCTGTGGAAAAAGACATCAAAGAGCCAGGCAGGGGCCTCCTACGTCGAGAACTGGGCCGCGTCGACCTCGAGGCGTTGGCCCGTGTGGGCAATCAACACCTGCGTGGCCATCCCGAGACATCTCCAGTCGCGGACAATACGGCGCTGCGGCGGCCGGCGCAGGGCGGTGGAACGAAGCGCGTACCGGGCTGGACGCTGGTGTTGATGTTGTTGTAGGACGAGGCCGGGCCTGGAGGCTGCCTAATACTTGTACTCCGTACGGATGGGGATCCCGTACGTTGATGTCGCCCACCGTGACGGCACCGCTCCAGCGCTAGGTAGCCACGGGGGCTTTGGCTCGCAGCGGACGTCTTGGGCGATTGCGAGGCGCGGCGTGGCGCTGGTACAATGCCGGCCAGTCCCACTGAGCAGAGGCGATAGGGGTCCCGTCGGGTGTCGTGACGCCTTGGATGGCTATCGTCACCTGGCGGGCGGTCTCCTTGCGTGTGACCTCTCCCCGCCTCGTGACTGGAGCTGGTCGCGACTTGCTGGCCGCTGGGTCTCCAGCCACCCCTGTGGCTGAGCCGCCATCAGTACATCGACGGTCCGCCTCGCGCTGCCTCACAAGGCGCAAGCTGCCACCCGCCTTACGTGCCGGGGCATCTTGCAACTCCAGACGCTGAGCGAGAGATTGAGCTTCCATTCCGCTGGGATCGTCCGGTGGCTGCCAGCATGGAAGAACCTGGGGACGAGATGATGGACCATCAAAACGACGATGGCCAGTCTCGTTTGCCGCTCTCCTCGGATGAGCAACGAGTCCTCGAACTGTACGATACGCTGCAACAATTGCGACTAGAGATTGCCATCATGAATGCTTCGGCATCGTACGCTTCAGGTAGGGTAGTCGACGTCCCAGTTTCTTTCTTTTCTATTTATTTTCTTCCAACAACCCTCATACACCGCCGCTGATATGACTGCAGACAGAAGCCAAAGCTCGGGTGAAGTCACAGAAAAGACTCGAAAAGACCTCCTAGACGCGAGGGCAAGGTTTCAGCTACGGCACGATGCGGTAGAGGCGGTCATGATTGCCAATCCTATTCTCAAAGCGGTCCATAACGGCACAGACGCATCTCCCGCAGAACGGTGCGACAACACGTTTCAAACAGCGTCCAACCGAGCGCCCTTGCTAATGTAACAGCAGTGACCTCCTGCCCTACGTGGAACGGCGAGATGAGGCAGCAATCTTCGTCGCGAAGCAAGCCTCCGATATGGGAGCGCTGCGCAGCGACCTGACAGAAACTCAGGCCGAGACGACACGCGTCAGCCACGACAACGTCGAGCTGGCGGCGGTGCTGTTCGACCTGGCCAGCAAGGTCAAGGAGAAACAGATCGGACGCCTCGACAACCCCAGCACACGGAGCCAGGTGACGAGGCTGCAGAACGAAGTCAAAGCGAGCAGGCAGCGGTGGAGGGTCGTGAAGGGCGTAGCCAGCGGCGTGATTGTGGGGAGCGGCGTCGACTGGGCGCGCGACGACGAGCTGCGCGACAGCGTGCTCGATCCGGAGGGCGACGATTAGGGGCGCGTAGTGCAAGGCTGCGTGTGGCCAGCTACCACTTGCGATACATCCAAATTTTTTTTTTGCGCTACATCTTGCTACTTGTACTCGTAGATGATCCAGGTCCGCCGGAGTGCTGGCGCGAATGGTGGTCGTCGAGGAAGACACCACAGCTGGCCCCCCGACCGGATAAGGTCATGAGAGTACTAGTACGGCCTCCGTACCTGACTGGCCGGTCCGTGACCCGACTGTCTGGACCCGCAGACCACGAGGCCGGTACTCGTGCGCGTCGGAATCGACCCGCGCAGCCGCTGCATTGTGCCTGGCCAGCCGAGCTCGCCATTCACAGTGCCGGCCGCGGCCGAGATCCCCCATGATCCAGCAGCCCAGGGTGCCGTGTAAAGCTTAGCTCCTGTACTTTAGGGAGCTATGACCACCGCGAATCCACGCCCGCACGTGATACGGCGCAGCGCCGGTGAGCTCTCGCGGATCGAGTCTGCACCGTTCGGGCGGACGTTCTCGGTGCCTCGGAGCAGAGTCAAACAGAAACGGTCGGCGCGTAGGATTGCTGGCGCGGCGCGCCATTTGGGGGCGAATCGGTGCCGAGCCGGCTTGCAGAATGCCGCGCGCCCAAGCCGTGCAGGCAAGCGCGTGCGTGCGTTTCTTGTTTACGCCCCCTCAAGGAGGAAAGAAAGTGGGTGGATCTGCTTGGGCGAGCGTTTGTTTTCGGAGCTAATGGGCGGCGCCAACGACAAGCCTGCGTAGCTCGGCCAGGTACAGCACAGTATCAGCACCAAGCTGCCGCTACCTGACCAGCCAAAATTGGTGTGTCACGTACCCGCCCAAAGTCGCTGCGTGTACCGCGTTGGGGAGCCTTTTGCTGGGTGCCTTGTTTTAAGCCAGCACCTGGAAGGAATGGTGCGGGAGACAAGGCACGCACACCCACCCGTCACAACTCGCGCCCCCAGCGCCTCCGGGCACGCATCTTCCGCGCGTGCCCTGCAGCCAAGCTGCAGCGGCGAGCCGACCAAGCAAGGGGGGGGCATTGCAGCCGGCCGTCGTCCCCGACTGCTTCCTCGTACTCGTAGCACCGGCTGGTGAGGGTAGAAGGCCAGACCAGTGTGTCCGGGTCTTGGGGTTGTCCGCGTGCAATGGGTCAGCCGTAAGGACGGTACCTGGCAGCTTGCCGATGTCGAGCTGCCGACAACTGCTCTTGAGCTATACTTGTAATGCGGCCCATGTATCTTCCTCGCGTGTCCGTGGACGAACCTCGCATTTGTTTCGCCCGGTCAGCACTTGTCACCATTCTTGCCAGAAGCTGAGAGCTGACTCCAGCGCATGGGCAGCACGGTCGGCCGGGCCGGCGCTCTGTGCGTCAGCTTGGTGGGTGTTATGAAAGCGGAAGCACCTCATGCCGGGTTGTCGAAGCGGAGCGAAACGCAACGCGCTAAGGCGAGGTAGGTACCAGCGGCCATGTATCAGTACTTGGAAAAGTCGTATGACGGTACATTTCGTCATGCGAGACCTTAAGTACCCCGCTCGGTGCAACGACCGTACGCCAAGGTTGCGCGCAGCGCTTGTGAGGCCTGGCCTACTCCCCCATTTCCCACCACCATCAGCCCAGCCACACATTTGTGGCAAGCCGGTGTTGTTGTTTCGATTGTGGTGGTCGTAACAATCTGGGAGCAAATGACGGAGCATGATGAGGCATAGATTGTCCCCCCAAGGGGCGTTTGGCTTACACATGCTTTCTCAGAGCAGGCAGAGTTTACGGCCTCCCCTACTGGTCGTGCTGCATCAGAGACAGAGCAAGATGGGAGGATGTTGCTCGAGCCCGCCAGAACGTGGGATGGAAAACTGCGTCGTTTGTGTGCGCACTTCGCGTCCTTCGGAGGTGCGGGATGCTCCGTTCATGAAGAGCATGAAGAGAAAGATGCAGAGAGGCACGCGGCAGGAAAGGAGAGTAAAACACAGCTAATCGCCATGCAAGGCTAGGCCGTACAAATAAGCCACGAGACAAGAGCTCCCCTGCGAATCGTGGTGAGGAATACAGTGCGGTACGACTCTTTCTTGCGCGAGTACTTGGCCAGCGCGGTTTGTGAAACAAAATGGTCTTCGTACTCGTTAAAGCCGACACGGAGCGGTGCGGCACGACTGGGTTGACCAGGATGAGAGGTTCAGGCTAGTTGGCTTACAGAGTAGCTAAAGTGAAGGCGCCGGGATGCAGCCCCCATGGAAGCTTTGGGAGTACGTCGCGGCGCGGTGGAGCGGGCAGTACGAGTATCACAAAATACCTCGTACCTTTCCTACACTCAGACCTACCAGATTCGACGCTGGCCCCGAGCTGAGACTGCCAGCTGCGCAAGGAGCTAGCAGCGTCATCGGCGTGTGCAGCCACCGCGAGTTGCCCTGCGTGCGGTATCTTGTGGAGCGAAATTGCGGAGGCTCCGTGTGAGATGGATGGACGGTGGCCAGACTTAATTAGAGACGCGCAGTAGGAGGGGGGGAGCTTGAGAGGGACTACCCAGACAGACATGTGAGCTAACGGTGACTGAGAGAGCAGAGGTGTATGGATGGGGCAGCAGACTGGCTTGGTCAAGCTCCTTTCCTGCCCAGTATGCCCCGTGGCACAAATACTCGACGACAATGAGACACGAAACAGTAGAGAACGTAGAGGCGGTAATTGGCCTTGCTGAAGAGGATGCCGTTAATGCGAAGGACGGCATGCGCGTGCAATTTTGCCACAGTTGCTCGTCACGACCACTGTCACAGGCAATTGACGGTACAGGCATCGCTCTCCGACATTGAGCGGTTCGCATCAGGAAGCACCTGATGCTTCAAAGGAGGCTCCGAGCAAGAGTACGAGCGAGTTCGAGCAGGAAGAAGCTGTCGGGACCCATGAGTCTCGCGCAGACGAGGCACGAAGGGCGACTGCGCCGGCTCTGCTTGCGGTTTGTACACAGTGCGAATTTCGCCGAACCCATTACGGTACAACGCCTTTGTACTGTACCTCGGCGAGACGGCTGGCGCTGGGCATGTACCTGTACAGTACCACGCAATAACACCCAGCGCGCGACGACGGGGCAAACGGGAGCAGCCACTTACTGGGCAGCGTCACAGTGGCCCCCCCGGTCAAGTCACCGTCCAAGCGACTAGCACCGCAGAACTCGTAAGAGTAGGGAGGAGAGGGGACGCAGATTGGCACGAAGCGCAATGTACGAAGTAAGGTAGTTGTACACGTCGCCGAGCACCACGTGTGCCGGGGACAAGGAAAGGGAGAGGGGCGGAAGGAAAAACCCAGGGAGCTCACGTACCGGATGGAGCGACAGGGCAAGTCTCTCAGAAGAGATATTGGAAGGCGCTGAGGAACGGGCACACCTTACTTGTACCTTGGGGGGCATCCCGTCAGCATCACGGAGCAAGTCGCAACTTGCCCTGCAAGCCGTTGGTTAAGGTAAGGTACCTTACTTACCTGACCTTACCTTACGGGCACACGTACGGACTACAGGAGATGAGCGAGGCGTGCGAGAGGCAAAGGTGTGAGATGTGGTGGTAGCAGCACCGCCGGCACCAGCACCCGCACCAGCTCACGTCGCTGGGCTGGGCCTGGCCCGGCCTGGGCTGGCTGGGACGGGCTGGCTATGTGCAGGTACCTGCCCGTACATGGCTGGGGCAGTGGTCGGCCGCGTTCCTCCACCCACACACGCCCACGCACCCGCACCCGCTTTCGCGCCCGCAATCACTCGCCCATAGTAAAAAGGCTGCTTGGCCCTCCCCCCCATACTGCTGCGCTCTCCTCTCTCTCTTCTCCCATACAAATTCTCCCACCAAATCCTCCCATACAAACCGCACCGCGTTCGCCTCGCAACACAACACGCGCCTTTGGTGAGTACCTCGTCTTTGCCCTGCATCCCCTCCCATTCGAAGTCACCGGCATTGCACCGTTGTCGCGCAACGTCACCTCTGCTTTTTTTTCTTCGCCGCTGCTCTTTTGGTTCTCTTTTGAGCCAATTTCCGCGTCGAGAGCATGGTGCATCGTGCATCGTGGTGCAATTGCACCTTGGTTGCCGCTGCATCATCATCTCAACGGCTTCGTTGCCGTTGGCACGCGCATCTTAGCATCATCAAACCGCTGACCAGCACTTGCGCCTCACAGAACCCGGTTTCTGCACCGTTTCTATTCCCCCCTAAAAACTCCCCCAAGGTATGTAGACGCGCTCATTCGCCCTCCTTTGGAGTCTCAAGGCGCGATCAAGGCGTCGGTCGCGTTCAATTGCTTCTGCCCCTCCCTCGCCTTCACGCTCACAACCGCATCCACTTACAAAACTCACTTACACACTCCTCGCTGTCGCGCTTCACATTGCGCGCCTCCTCTGTCCTGTGCGCAAGCTGCTACCAACATCACCACCACCACCGCAACCACGTCACCTGCTCAACCCTCGCTGTCTTCCACCCTACCCTGCAACCGTTGAACCACCTTCAGTGCCAATTGCTGACAATGTATTGCAGTCACATTCAAGATGCCTAAGGCCGCAGCTGGAAAGCGTGGTAAGGAGGTGAAGCGGCGCGGCAAGAAGGGTAAGGGAAACCTCTCCAACTGGGGTCGACGCAGCATTGCCTGGCTGCCTGCGGATCGCGCATGCGATCGTCGGCTTGCCCAGGTTTTGCATCGCCCAAAGCGCTTTGGTGAGAGCTCACGTGCTGACGGTGGCAGACCCCAACGCTCCCAAGCGTGGCCTCTCCGCGTACATGTTCTTCGCGAACGAGCAGCGCGAGAATGTCCGCGATGAGAACCCCGGCATCTCGTTTGGCCAGGTCGGCAAGCTTCTGGGTGAGCGCTGGAAGGCTCTCAACGACAAGCAGCGCGCTCCCTACGAGGCCAAGGCTGCCGCCGACAAGAAGCGATACGAGGATGAGAAGCAAGCTTACAACGTAGGAACGCCACGCTCTGACCACACTCGTGTCTAACGAAGGAAGCTAATATACTTGGCAGGCTGAGGCTGCTGATGAGTCCTCCTAAGCAACCAACAAGGTCGTACTGTGTGGCCTCATGTTGGTTCCTCTAGCTTTTCCCTTGTGTTTTGGGCCGGGCGGTGTTGTATGACTGCGGGACGGGATGCGTGCTTTTGCTTTTTCAGGTGCAGGAAATTGATGGAACTGGGTCTCAACAACAGTGGTTTTGCGATCTCGACAGCGGCCGGTATAGCTGCTGCGGGTCTTATTCTCGGCCGCCTGTTCTCGTAAGCCGCCATGACATGATCATCCTAGAGCTGCGAGAAGACGTCAATTGAGAATACATGTACAACTATCGAATGTCGATGATTTGTCTGCCTTGCGGCCCTCTTTGCTATTCTTAAGGCGTGATGATTGGTTGCGCTGGTTGGTCCTCGGCGTATGCACCCGAGGCACCTCAGGCTCAGCTGTCCCTGAGAGTTCGACTTGCAACAGCGGCACAGTCAGCGGCTGAGCAGGTGACGAGGCATGTGATCCGTTTCATGCCACACGTCTGGCCTGAGGAATCGGGTGCTTTACATATAAATACGTGAGGCGGCGCCTCGACAGAAAGACGGACACGGACACAGGCACAGACAGAGCACAGAGAGCACCAACGGCACGCCAATGAGGGCCCTGGCGACACCGAGATTGGGCTCGCCCAGGGGTGCGGGCTCGTTCTCGATCATGCGGCTCTGCAGCATGCGATGCTCGGCCATCCAGGGGCCCAATCAATACCTCGCCGCACCGCCATCGGCGGCCATTGTGGCCCATCCCGTCGAGCTGGGGATCACGGCATTCAGTCGCCATGCCACAACTGGCCGGCTGCCATCAACGATGCGGACGCCGTTGCCGCATCATATGCACTATGCAAGTGCCGTTGCCCCAGTCTAGCCCGGCCAGCCGCTCCTCCACTGGGCGTCCACTCCCGTGCGTCAAGCCTTTCGGGGTCGACTCAGGTGGACGTGACGCTTGCTTTCGTGGCAGTCTGTGAGAAGCTCCCGCCGCTGCCAGTCCTACCCGACGGGAGCACACCGCCGCGCATACTGCGAATGCATTCTCGCACCCAAGCGGGCTCCGACGAGTGAGAGTAGGGTGCTTTATCCGTGCGACACCAAGAGCCCTGGGCATGGTTGCGCTTCGCAGCGCTGCGGCTTCGCCCACGTCTGCTGGCTTGCTCCCGCTCGTACCCAATGAACGCAATTCCTCTCCAACACGCATACGCCCGAGCAGTCTTTGGCGTGATGGTGTTAGCATCACTTGGACGGTTTTCTGGTCCTCGGTGCTCAGTAATCAGACCTTGTCTGAGCTGTAAGCGCACGACGCCTGCAGATGCTCTAACCCTTTCCTGAATCGACTCGGCAGGCCTGCTGGTCCCCGCCCATTGCCGTGACAATATCGTCCGTTCTGCTAGCCATCGGAACATGCAACAATTTCCAACCGTGCGGCTCCGTCGCCAGCTTGTTCACCAGTCTCAACCAGCACCTCGCCCCAATTGAACTCTAACAGTATCTCGTACTCTGGCAAGCCTCGTTCGTGTCATCGTTTTCCAGCAAGTGACCAATCGTCGCGCCGTGTACCTGTCGGCAAGACATGCCATCGAGAGGAGGGACAATGGGCACGTCGACGGATCCATTGTCCATCGCGAAGTCCTTGCAGGGCCCGGCCTGTCGAACATGATTCTCTCTAGTTCGAGCTGTATACTAGAGAGCCTGGTCTATGTGATGCCATGGAGCTCACCAGCCAAACTGACGCACGCTTACTTCGAGGTTGCTGTCTAGAAGCGGAGAGATCCGACATTGTCTGGTACCAACTCGAGGGTTGGCGCGTTGCGTTGAACGAGCCAAGCAACCCCCATTTGAGCACACTCATTGCAGAGATCAAATTTGGCAGCCGACTTCTTCGCGAAATCGCAGACCTCTCCCAAATTCACCGGGACCGCGTTCCGTTGATCCTGAACCCCTTGAATATCATCTTGCCCTGTCTCTCGCGATCTCTGAGAGACATCACCGCCCACTACGAAGATCGAACGCGGCAAAAGCTCAACCGGTGGCGACACATGTATCACACGATGACAGACGAGGCCGGAGGTGTCTCCCTTCCTAGTCAATTCATGGCCTGTAACCAGTACCTCAGCTCCTTGCGGGACTTGCTGATCAGGTAGCTTGACCCCTGAAATGGTTCTACGCTTGTGTTGACACGTTGGGAAAGGTCGCCGAATTTTGACCTCAACATTCTCGAAAAGCTTCGTCGCCAGATAATGCAGCTTCGAGAAGCAAGGGGTATCCGTCAGTCATGTGCCAGCCTCTCAAAGAGCGAACACCATATTGACATCGCTCTTAGCGCCCCCGCCCAACCCGGTCGGACCTCTTGTCCGCAGCGATAGCCTGCCATTGCATGACGCCGACCCAGTGAGTTCCAGCTGCAAGGCTTGGCTGTTCTAATGCCCTGACAGAGATTCTATAGACAGTATCCTGGGCAGAGAACATCTTCTCTCTTCCCCTGCCGTCTCGGACAGCTCTTGGACGCAGCCGGCAGTATGTCACCAACGAATGGCAAAGCACACGTATTAATTAGTGCGTACAGATCAAAGTCCTTTGGTCCACACCATCCGTGGGGCCACCTGGATATCCCGGTCAACTCAAAGATCTACTTTCGACGGTACGGCCCTGGGCCTCTCTAGCGCCATTGTGAGGTTATGCCTGACAATGACAGGTCCTTTAACGATGATCAAATCTCCTTGACAGTTTTCCGGAATGGCATCGATAGGTCACCTTATCTGCTGCTGAGAATGTTTGACCAAGGCACTCCTTGGTTCTCCGTGCGTGGTGCCCACGAGCTTTGCATCGAGAGAGATGGCAGCGCACTCAAGCTCACGCGATGGAGCCGCACGAGGGGGGGTCCAAAAGCCTGGGCAGTTCTCTATTTCATGACTTGGGAAGGTAAGTCGAGCACCGCGGCTCAGTGGCTGATATCTCTGCCAGTCACAAAAGCATCGAGTCTCTGCCCCCTCTTTCCAGCGGCTCAGAGCTGACGTTCTTTCGAAAAGAGCTCATCCTCATGCACTCCACATTTCTCTCGTTGAAAGCCCACAACACGCTCACCATTTCGCTCGGCGCCGAAGAGTACTTTCTTTCCGGGGAGCGCAGGCTCTTCCAAGCGTATGACCTCGTCAGGGATGTATGGCACTTATTTACAAGCCTAACCAAGGGGTAGATCTATTCTCGACGATGGGTTCAAGCATTCTCTCCTTGTATACGAAGACAAGGCGACGCGAGCGCTTCGCCTCCACGCCGCAGTCTGGGGCGGAGAGCTTCGCCAGTGCCCGGTCTGGACTGCTTTTGGTTTGTACCGCCTCAGAAGCCCCAAGAGGCATCCAACCGATTCTCACCGCCGGCAACAGTGACCCATCAATCAGCGTCACCGACCTGGCTCAAGCGCGTGTCTCGACACAGGGTCCGCCTTGCCGACGTCCAGCTGTATGTCTTTTGCCGCCAGTACCGACAGCAGAATCAGCGTCGTGGAGCCATCGGGGCGTTTGAGATCAACTTTATCGAGGACGAAGGTAAGTGAGGACTACGAGTCCCTCTCAACCTCTGTCTGACATTGATTGTAGCTGCCCGGAGTTTTGAAGCAGTATTCTACCCGCCTCAGGCTGGTCCGGCTGTGGAAGCGGCCGGTGTATGATTTCAGCTGTTGGCGAATTAAAAGTTTTGGGCAGAACGTGTTTGCAGACCTAATCTGGACCTTTGATCAGAGTTTGACAAAGGCTTCCACGAATGTTTGGAGGTCGCAACAGCATTAGCGAGGCGATTTATGGTATCAATGCTTTCGAAATTATTTTGCGACTTGGTTTTTCTGCATTTTCGAGCATAGGCAGAAGTTTGACTCATCAGGACGATGCTACAGCAATGCTGGCATTCCGAAACTACATGAAATTCCTCCCCCCTCGTGTTTCAACATGAAACGGATGTAACTTATCTCCCTTCGAAACCGAATTATTCTCACTCAAGTCTTGACGTCAGGCTCGTCCCGACCAACATGCTCCTTGAACCTCAGCAGCTCCGTGGCAAACTTGACCTCAGCCTTGAGGAAGTCCTGGGCGTCCAGGTCGTACGTTGAGGGGTCGCTGCTATGCTGCTCAATGTATAGGCGGATAGTAGCACCAGAGGAGCCGGTGCCGGAAAGGCGGACCACGATACGGCTCCCGGAGGAGAAGCAGGCGTAGAGGCCCTGGTTGGACGAGACGGAGCCGTCCAGGTCGGTATAGGAGAAGTTGCCCGCCTTGGTGACGGTGCGTTCTGCGTTTGTCAGCCAACTCGGTTCACCGACACATAAGGGGGGGGGGGGGTTACATACCTCCGATCTTGCTGCCGACGAAGTTGGGGTCCGCAACCAATTTCTTGAGCTCCCCAACGACCTTGTTGGCGCCCTCCGAGTCGACGTTCTCGTAGTCGTAACGGGTGAAGAAGGTACGACCATATTGAGTCCAGAAGTCCTTCTGGATCTGCTTAATGGAAGGAGTAACGCCAGGGTTCTGCACGCCGAGCCCGGCAATGATGTTCAGCCAGGCGACAATGGCCCACAGGCCATCCTTTTCGCGAATGTGGTCACTGCCGGTGCCGAAGCTCTCCTCGCCGCAGATGGACAGCTTCTTAGCGTCGAAGAGGGCGCAGAAGAACTTCCAGCCCGTAGGGACCTCGTAGCAGTTGAGGTTCTGGGCTTTGGCGACGAGGTCGACAGCACCGCTGGTAGGCATGGAGCGAGCGAGACCGTTGACGCCATGCTTCTTGAAGTAAGGGATGAGGTGAGCATGGTGGGCGATGATGGCGAGAGAGTCTCCAGGTGACACAAAAGCATTGGCGCCGTAGATCATGTTGCGGTCGCCATCACCGTCGGAAGCGGCGCCGAAGGGGATGTTGTTCTTGTCGACGACCTCGACAAGGGAGTGGGCGTAGGTCAGGTTGGGGTCAGGGTGGCCGCCATTGAAGTCTGGGCTGGGCTCGCAGTTCTGCGTGGCGCCAGTGAGACCTAGCTCCTTGTTGAAGATTGCTTTTCCGTAGGGGCCCGTGACGCCGTGGAGACCGTCGAACAGGACCTTGAAGTCGGTGTGGGTGGAGAAGAACTTCTTGATGGTGTCAAAGTCGAAAATGTCCTTGAGCATAGCCGTGTAGTCGGAAGTGCTGTCGATAATCTCGACCTCGAGAGAGCCGTATGTCTTTGTGCCGATGGTGGAGATGTCGACATCGGGGATGGCGGCGAGTTTGTAGGAGGTCAAGGTCTTGGAGGTCTCGTAGATCTTGTCGGTCACCGACTCGGGGGCCGGGCCACCGTTGGCCAGATTGTACTTGATGCCGAAGTCGTTTGTGGGGCCTGTCCAAATACGTCAACACTCCAGGTTCGAGCCACAGGTGAGGGATTGACATACCGCCGGGGTTGTGGCTGGCGGTGAGCAGGATACCACCTGTGGCCTTGCGCAGCCTAATGATATGGCTGGCAGCCGGCGTGGACAGGATGCCATCCTGTCCGATGAGGAGCTTCTTGACGCCATAAGCGGCACTGATCTTGGCAATCAACTGGATCACTTCCGGGTTCCAAAAGCGGCCATCGCCACCGATGACGAGAAACGAGCCTAAAGGAGGAGATGGGTTGTCAGGGCGAGTCTCTGGTTGCGTGTTTGGCGCTCTTCAGCGGCGAGCTCATACCCTTTACGCCCTCTGGGATTGACAGCAGGATGCTGGTGACAAACGCCTCGCTGTAGTGTGGCTGCTGGAAGACGGTGACCTTTTTGCGCAGGCCGGAGCTGCAGCATTTGCGTCAGTGTGAGAAACGTCGAGAACTGGCGGGGTCGACGCTGGTCAAAGGACATACGTGCCAGGTTTCTGGTCCTGGAAAGGCGAAAACTCGACGGTCTGGACGTCCATGGCAACTGAGGTGACAAGGGGCAACGCGTGAGGGAATTCAAAGACTCGAGAGACAGCCTTGTTGAAGGCGCGCGATATTGAGAGGGAGTGGATGAGGAGAGGGGGGGGAGCTTAAGGAGCTACCGACATAGCTTCTTGGTGGGGTGGTGCCGTCCGCGACACACTAATGGAGGGGCAACTGCGGGCGATCAGCGCCACAAACGACACTGTACGAGCCGTGCTAGAAGCGCACGGGTGGTACAGTGCGACTGTTGGGCGCCAGTCTACGAGGACGACATGCGAGCTGCGGGTTTGGTTGGGAGACGACGACCTCAGGGTGGCAAGATGCAGGCTGCAGGTTCACGTATGGGACTTGATGATGTCAAAAACCGTCAATCCGCTTCACACACGGCTGATGCGGGGGAACGAGCGGTCAATTCTCCTCTCTCCCGATGGTCTCCATGTCAAGGCCAGCAGGCCGATCGCATATGCCACTTACACCCGCGACCCGCCCCTGAAGATGGCATCGCGGTAGTACCTCGCCTCCTCGATGCTCTCGAGGATATCGTCGCGGGCCAGGTGGCGGCCCTTCTTGGGCGGCGCGCCGGCGGCGACGTCGGGCGGGCTCCAGCGGCGGGCGGCCTCCTTGATGGCGCTGACGTCGAGGATGCGGTAGTGCAGGTGGTCGACGACGCGGGCGTAGGGCCCGCGGCGCAGGAACGCGCGGTCGGCGTGGACGCTGTTGCCGGCGAGCAGGGCCCTGCGGCGCTCCGGGACGAGCCCGACGATGTAGTCGTACAGGCCCGCGGCGGCGTCGGCGGGCGTCGTCGTCGAGGCCAGCACGGCGGCCGTGAGACCCGAGTTGCCGTGGGTGCGCGTGCACCACTCGTCCATCCGGTCGAGGCGCGCCTGGGGCCAGTGCACGACGGCGTGGAAGCCCCCGTCGTCGATGACCTCGAGGCCGCCCGTGGTGAGGATGCAGTAGATCTCGAGTATCTCGTCGGTGTCCGGGTCGAGGCCCGTCATCTGTGTCCATGACGCTCGCCGTCAGCGGCCCGCCTGGTCAAGGTGATTCATCCTCTCCTCCATCTCCATGCACGACGTGTCCATTCGCACATACCTCGCAATCGATCCACACGAGGACATCGTCCCCAGCCGCAGCGCCGGCGTCGTTAGCTGGCATCGCGCGCGCCTTGCCCGACTTCGCCAGGAGCTGCACCTATCGCGACCCAACGGAGCCAGCCTCGCAGCGCAGCTGGTGGGATGGCTTCTCTTCTCTTCTCGTCCCGTCCCGCGTCCTGTGCTCGTACGAGTACTTCGTACAGTATTGCGGGTGCCGGGCGTGCGATGCAAAAGGCTGCGCGAGATCATCGAGATCCACTCGCGAGCCCACGCTGAGGTGCCCTGGCGAAGCCCCACCCCACCAAGCCCACCCCCACCCACAGGGCGGCAGAAGCAGCGGCTCTGGGGAACTCGCGGCGCTGAAACGTTGCGTGCCGTGCCCGTATTCCCAATCGCTGCGCCGCCATTGGCGGCCAGGGATCCCGGATTAAGGCTCCCCTCGTCGTCCAACCCACCGCGAGATGCCACGACGTCCACTGCCGGCCAGGGACCTCGACGTCTGCTTCTCCTCTCCGCGTCTTCAAGCGGTGTTGAGTCGGCAGATTCAAGGCCAAGTGGCACATCCAGCATCTTTTCAAGCTCTTCGTCTCCCTGCCTCGGGATGCTCTTGATGTGACATTGATGCGACTCTCGAGCTAAGATACATCTCATCGCTTCGTGATAGCCGCATCCGCTCCACGCCACGTCGCCATCATGGTCGGCGTCAAGGATCCAGAGCTCGTCGACGAGCACACCAAACCCCTCCCGCGGCCTGAAATGTCCAGCATGCCTCCCCGCTTCCTCATCGTCGGCGCCGGCTCCCGCGGCCGAGCCTACGCCAGCGCCATCGACAAGGTCTCCAACGGCGTCGTCGCCGCCGTCGCCGAGCCGCTCGACTTCAAGCGCGAGACGCTCGGCAGGGAGCACATCTGGGGCGAGGGCGGCACCCCTTCCGAGGGCCAGAGCTTCTCCCACTGGCGTGAGTTCGTCGAGTACGAGAAGGACAGGCGCCGGCGAGCCGCGGCCGGTGACGAGGGCGTTCCGGAGAGCGTCGACGGAGCCTTTGTCTGCGTCCTCGACGAGATGCACCGCGAGGTCGTCGTCGGCCTCGCCGCGCTGGACCTGCACATCATGTGCGAGAAGCCCCTGGCCACGACGCTTCACGACTGCCTGGCCATGTACCGCGCCATCAAGCCGCTGCAGCCCACCAGGGTCTTCTCCATCGGCCACGTCCTGCGGTACAGCCCACACAACCTCATGCTACGCAAGTTGCTCGTCGAGGACCGCATCCTCGGCGACATCAACAGCGCCGTGCACACGGAGCCCGTTGGCTGGTGGCACTTCACCCATTCCTTCGTCCGCGGCAACTGGCGCAACGACAAGACGGCGGCCCCGTCGCTGCTCACCAAGAGCTGCCATGACATTGACCTGCTGCTCTGGCTGCTCTGCTCACCGGAGAAGGCCGGCCAGGGCGAGCCCCATCTCCCCGAGTCCATCTCGTCGTCGGGCGGCGTGCAGTTCTTCAAGAAGAGCCGCAAGCCCCCCGCCGCCGGGACCGCCACCAACTGCATGAGGTGCCCGCTCGGCGACTCGGGCTGCAAGTACTCGGCCAAGAACATATACATGGGTGACAGGATCGGCCTTGGCCGCGGTAACACCAAGTGGCCCATCGACATCGTCATTCCTGACATTGAGGACTACAAGACGCACGAGGAGCGCATGGCCGTCATGGCCCGGGCCCTCGAGGAGGACTGGGACGAAAGCACGCCCACGAACGTGGTCAGCTCCCGCAACTGGTTTGGACGCTGCGTCTTCGAGGCGGACAACAACGTCTGCGATGACCAATTTGTTACCATCACCTGGCCCGAGACGATCCGCCCGGCCAAGCGCGTCACCTTCCACATGGTCGCCCAGACCAAGCGCCAGTGCGACCGCTTCTCGCGCTTCTACGGCGAGCACGGTGAGCTCTACGCCGACTCCAAGACCATTGTCTTCGAGGACTTTGCTACGGGAGAGACCAAGACGTTTGAGCCGCGCCAAGAAGACCTCGGCCACGGCGGAGGCGACCTGGGACTCACGCGCCAATTTGTTCTCGCCTGTGACAAGGTCAAGAACCACGGCTGGGAAGCCGAGCAAGCGCAAAACGAGTTCGTCGGGTGCACCCTCGACGAGGTCATCCGCAGCCACGCCATGGTATTTGCCGCCGAGGAGGCGCGGCTTGGCAAGAAGGTCGTCGACTGGCAGCAGTACTGGGACGACACAGTGGTGAAGGAAGCCCAAGCCTGATGATTGGCTCAGCCCAGACTATGGAGCATAGAACATGACTTGTAATGAGGAATGAAGGACAAAGGGCTGGCATGCCCCTTTCCGAAAGAAAGCGAATGTGTAGAGTACAGTTCGCCATTGGTTTTACTATCTTCAAGGCTTATATTGAAAGCTTGTATTCGGGGCTTATATTCAGAGCGTGGGTATGTGAAATGAGGCAACGCTCTTCTCTTGTAAGAATGGATTTAAAATAAATTACGGCACAAATCCTTGCGCCTCGTGTCCGGCTGACTCCGTAAAAAGTGACGCTCGTCTCCGTCCGCTGCGTACTTGGGAATATCTACCGCTCTTCGCTGCTTGACCAATGCTGCTCAGGCTTAGCTGAGCTCTGCCCGGTTATTCTCGTTGCCTAGCGGGTTCACAGCCGCCAGCTCGCTCGCCTGCGCATGATGCGTCGTGGGTGACGGTCCGTGATGAGCCGTCTCACCTTGGTCAACCATGTTGGGGCTTGGTGTCGTGTGCGGCGGTGGCGAGCCTGTCGAAGAGACAGGGATTCCCGCGGAACCATGCTGTGGATAGCCTCCTTGCTGCTGCGGATAGCCGCCTTGCTGCGGCGGCGGGTAGTTGCCCTGGAAGCCCGGAGGGTGCTGCTGGTAGCCGCTGTGAGGCGAGTAAGGCTGCTGGCTGTAGACACTCATGTGAGGATCGTAGCCTTGAGGAGGTGGAGTGTAGTTCGAGTAGCCTTGAGGAGGGGGCGAGGTCGAAGGGTAGCCCTGGGGGGGAGAGGCTGGAGGGTAGCCCTGGGGGGGAGAGGCCGGAGGGTAGCCCTGCGGGGGGCTTTGGGGATGGGTCTGAGCCATGGGCGGCGGCGGCGGTGAGCTCTCGGTGCTGGAGCCCTTGCCCTTCTTGTTGCGGCGGAGGAGAAGGAAGATGGCCGTGCCGACGAGAGCGAGGGCCACGACACCTCCCGCAGCGCCTCCTGCGATGGCACCAACATTCGTGCTGCTGCCGCCGCCGCCGCCGCCGCCATCACCACCACCACCAGTCGTTGAGGCAGTTTGAGACGCACTTGTCGAGCTAGTGCTGCCATCGGTGCTCACTTGGGTGGGCAACGGCGTGCTCGGGTCGAAGCTGTGCGTCTTGGACCAGAGCGGGTCGTAATCGAGGAGAACGCCGGTGCCGCTGGTGGTGTAGCACCCAAGAGCCGTGAAAGTGCTGCCTGCATCCTTGCCCGGGCCCGACTTCTTCATTAGATAGGTGTAGCATGCAGGCGCCAGGGCGGAGCTGTTTCGTAACGGTCAGCTACACCCATCCGAATCAAGATTGATGGCTGGCGCGGTGCCTCTGATTCACAGGGAACGGCCGCGATAATCGGCAATCAGGGCATCACGGGAGCGGTTGCAACAGCAAGCAAGGGTAACTCACCAGCACACTGTGTGGAAGTCAGCCAAGAGGCTGCATTTGCCAGCCTGCGAGGCGGCGTAGTCAATGCAAGTCGTCTGAATTTTGGTGCACTGCTGGTTGGGCTGGCAGCATCCAAGGTAGCCACCTACGGAGGCACAAGTGGCCGTGTTGGCAACGCAGGTAAAGGAGTCTTGATGATGATTGTGAGCCAGCAGTTCGCCTCAAACTCGCAAAGGGTCGCATACTTGCATTGGACTGGATGAAGCCACACGTCGCCGGTCCCAACGTGTACCCTTCCAGTCGCGGAGCCAGGTCCATGCGGCCGAAGACGCCTCGGGGCTGCGGCGCAGGCGTGGGCTTTGGCGAAAATCCCATCATTAGCTGCTCGGCGGCCATCTGGGCGAAGTCGGTCTCCTGGGGCGATTCCCACGAGGGCTCCGAGCCGGAGACGGCCAAAGCGACCGGGACGGCCAGCAGCATGGCGGTGTAGTGACGCATCGTGTAAGCCGGCGTCGGTGCGAGAGGCAGGCTCGCCGGGAGTCGGGGACAAGACGCGAAACCAGCAAACAAATCTCGCGATGCACTCGCTCTTCAGCCGACGATGTCAAGAGAGAAGAAAAGATGAGGGCCCTATCCGTCCACAACAGAAAACCGGCGCTGCCGCCTGCGCACTGCGCGTCCGCGGCGCAACCAGCCTGACCAGGGGTTGCGGATAGTGGCATCGCTGCTGCTGGTACGGACTAATTAGAGCCTCAACCACAAGGTCCATTGGAGGCCATAAGGGCCTTTGATGGGGTTCCCCATGCAGCCGCAGCACTGCATATTCAGCCCTGCGCAAGCTGAAGGAGATGGTGCCAGCTCGCGCCCCTGGCGGGTGGCGCCCTTGGACGAGGTCTTATTCGTGCTGGCGGCTCGAGCTGAACCCATCGGCTGGTCATCAGCCCCAAGTCAGGCATGGCGCTGTGGACTGCGTCGCGCTTCCCATGGCCCGGGCAACCAGCATGCTGCTTTGCTTGAAGGGGCGTCGTCGTGCCCGTATTTGTGGTTGTACGAGTATCCGTACTCGTAACAGTAAAGAGGCGAGACCGGGTCTCCGCTGGCCGGCTCTGTGCAGCAGCGTCACACTTGCGAGTAGGTGTTGGCGAAGCTGTCCAAAATGTCGGCGTGCACCAAAGCAGTGACCAACTCTGGCCCGCGCAAGAGTAAGCTAATTAGAGCTCCTCCACCTGGGTGAGGTGAGGAAGTCAGCATGCGGGGAGAAGTTCCCCCGGCCACTATCGTACTTGTACGAGGTGCATTTCTGAGCTTGGAGGGAAGGCTCGTGAGCTCCAGGCACTCACTCGCGGTCCACCATTGGGGACCCTGCTCAACGGTGCAACCGGGGCTTAACTCACAAGGAATTTACAACAAGTCCTCCCTCGCGCACCTATACGGCTTGACGGGTAAGACGCGACTGCGGGCCGGTTCGGCGAATCCCCCCACACCACCTCGCCGTCGAGCTTCATCGCCCGGCCGCCGCCCATCCACGTTGGCAGGGTCCAGGAATACCACTTCGCATGCGGGTGGGCGGACGAGGCTGAGCTGGGCGAGCTTGGCACTGCCTCGAGTCCGTCTCTCCCATCTCGTCCTTGCGCAGGTAGGTACCTTGCCTGCTTGGACAGCCCCGCCATGCTGTCTATCATTCTGCAGCCGAATGCCAATATGCTCGAGCCTCACATGGCGACACATGGGCACATGGGTAAGTACATGGGCACGCGGCTACATGGAACATGGTGGGGCACATGGAGCTACGCTGTCCGTCCATCGACCCCATGCAGAGCATGCACTCCCAGCACGTCCACACACGCCGCAAGAGCTCGATATCCGAAGACGTGCAGGCTCGCCAAGTCTCTTCTCCGAATGCATGTCCCCATCCGCCCTAGTTTCGGACTGTCCACCCTCTGAAAAGGCCGCCTTGCTGTCTTTCTAAATGCTGCTTTATCTTACGCCGACCGAACCATCTAATAACGGGAAGCCGAGTCCCTCAACAGCACGTGTATTTTGTTTTCTTGCAAGGTGTCACAGAGAAGCTATTTATCACCCGCAAATGGGTGTACCATCCAGCACGGTATTGGCTCTGTCCGCGCAGGAAGACTAAGCACATTCAAACACCGTCACTACTCTGGCCGAAGAGCTGAGTGACGGGTATTCTGAGCAAAGTGATTTTGAGCTATCCCACAACAACCGACCATGAACGAAAACCAGACCGACGCAGCATCGACAGAAATAACGAGCAACTACGGAGTACAGGGTAGCTCTTAGCCCCACGCATATGCTATAGAAACTGAGTGTGCGTATCTTCGATACACGGACGGAGACCGCCAGACTCAGACGCTCGTAATATTACATTTCAATCCTTACAATTGCGACCAACAGTAGACATGCGAATGAACAAGCGCAATGCAAATCAGGTCGTCGTAACTAGATAAAGACTTGTTCAGGGGCTCTGCTTACTCGATGGTTCAACTACAAGGCTCATTTCAAATCGCAGCTACTTAACAGTTACCCTTTAACCTTTGTGTACTGCGTTTTCTTTGCAAAGGGGTCCGAAAGTTTGAAGATATACATGCAGAACATCTAACAAAGACATCATGGCGGATGAATCGGTCCTAGTGAGTTGCCCAGGTTGACATGTTGCTTCAAGGTTTTAATTAACCTATTGGTTATAGCTCGCCGGTGCTACAGGCAGGATTGGCTATCGAGTCATGATCACTCTGCTGCAGGAAGGGTACAGGGTGCGGGCTGCCGTTCGTAACGGCCGGGGCTGAAAAAGTTAAACCACTTGGACCAACCGCCCCGTACCTGGCACAAGTCGAAACCATCATCGTGCCGGACATTAACGCTTCTGGAGCTTACGATCAGGCCGTACAAGATGTCAAATAATACGTGATCCATGATGCATCGCCAATGTCCCTGAATGTGCCAGAGGGTGGCGACTACAGGACACTGTTCCTCGAGCCAGCGGTTAGAGGAACAACTGGGATGCTAGACTCAGCGCTTGCAGCGAAGGGCATTGAAAAGGCTGTTATTCCGGCATCTGCATTGTAGATTATTCGCCTTGCCGATGCCGGTTCCGTAGAGCTCCTCGATGGTCAGTCTCTTTCTAGTTGTACTTGCTGACCGGTATCAGAGAATCATCGTTCTGCAATTTATCATGAGCCCTTCCCCAATAACATTGTGGCTTACTCGGCTTCCAAGGCGGCAGCGTTTATCGAGACTAAGCGGTGGATCGAAGCGAAGAATCCCGTTTGCGATGTCATCACTCTCGAGCCGAGTGTCGTCCTAGGTCGTGACGGCACCGTCAGCAGCCCAGAGCAAATTATAAAGGGTTCGAACGGCCGTGTGATGGCTCCGCTGCTGGGCCACAACCTGAATCCCACCCCAGGTGTCACTGTTTACATCGACGATGTCGCGGAGTTGCACGTGCGTGCTCTGGACCGGTCAATGACGGGTCATGAAGACTTTCTAGCCAGCTCCAATCATCCCGAAGGCATTGACTGGGATGATGTTTTTGATATCGTAAATTATCCCAAAGAGTGCGCAGGGGGCATTAAACTTCAACCCGACCCGTCTGATGATGCAGAATCGGAACGGCCAGTAGAAGGATTTACAACAGCACCACGGTGCAGCCGAATGATGAAATCAGCATCCTCGAGGCTTGACCGGCGATGAGCAAATGTCAAGACTATACAACCCAAAAGTATTCACTGTGGAGGTCTAATAGTTGATAGTCTACACTTAGATAAACCTATGGTTAATTGAGCAACGTAAACAATGAGGTGAGCGACGAAGCGAAGCCGAGTTTATACATGAATCTTGTCCTGGACTTGTTAGTCCATCTCAGGGTTCACCCTCACGGGCCGGCACACACACATAGATCCATAATGGCTCAATCCGAGCACCCGCATGCCTTTATACAAAGTACAGCTAACTTTTTGCTCTCATAACGTGACATCATCGGGGCTCAGCCCGTTACATACTGTGGCCAGATGTCCTAATTTTACTCCTTCCTCAAGGAGCCTGGAAGAAAATTACCTGCACAGTTATGTCGTCTCGTACATAGCGGCTGATCGGTGGCGTCGCCGTTAACGCTCCTGCCACCATGTACTTGTGCCTGCCACCAAGAACGTTCTTGAGCAAGCACACCGCCGCGTTATCCAAATCTTCAAAGGCAAAGTCCTCCGGTCGCGCCGTGCGGAATATCGAGCCGTCCTCATTGACATCGTACCGAGACTCGTGCGACTCAGCCACGGGTTCCGGCCTGCCCGAGCGCCGCGCCGCGAGCCAGCGTGACACACACTCCACGGCATCCTCGTTGCTGATTGCCTCCCACAGCCCATCGGAGCCGAGAATCACAAAGTCGCGCGCACCGACTACCCGCGTCGTTACCTCGGGCGAGGCCGTCATGTAGGGTGGTGTCTTGGACTTGCTATGTGGCCTTGGGCTGTGGCAGTTACCCCGAGCTTGCATGACCAACCTGGCGGGCCACTTCCATCGATGATTCCCAAATGCTCTTGTGACCCCCATGGCCAGAAAGGATCCCGATTCCGTATCCATTATGTCATCCTCTTCTCCTGGGTGCGCGGCCGCAATGCGTGCAAACTCTTGCTCATTGCACACATTCTGCTCCTTGCTCAATACGTCTACCATGGGCTTGTCTAGCTCTGGAGACCACTGAGCCCTCACAGCTCTGGAATCGCCTGCTAGGGCGATACGTAAAGTCGCAGAGCTGGACTCGTACACGAGAAGCAGCGCGCATGAGCCAGCAAACGCAGGCCCCGTGGCGGCACGGACCTCTGCTGTGCCAGCCGGGTGACCTGCGGCAAGCGCAGTCTCAGCAATACCCATGATGCGGTCATCCAGGCTAACAAAAGCATTTCGAATAGCGTCTTCGGCGCTGGCAGGACCATTCCTTGTAGGCAAACTAGCCAGTGCGTTGGCCACGTATGGGATGAGGCTTTTGCTAAGGACCTCAGAGGTTTCCACCCCACTGCAAAAAAGAATCAGTGGCTCAGACCCTATCTCTGAAACCCGCGTTCTGATAGAGGAAACTTACTTATGTCCATCGTAGATTCCAGCATACAGTGTGTCCCGTCCATCTGCCCCTCTCATAACGCCGACATCCCAACGATCCTCTGACGGGATATGAGTCCCAAGACTGACCACATACACACGGCCCAGGCAATCGTCAGCAATGTTGAAAGAGAACGAGTCGGCACCCTCCCGGATTTTGGCGTCGGCTTCTTCGTAACTCAGTGGCTTGACGGGTGAAATCACGGAGATGTGCTCTTCTCCTGGGACAACTTTAATAGCCGGGGCGGCTCTTGGAGCATCCTTCGTCTCTTTGGCGATGATGTTGTGTGACATGATTTCGTGGGTGAAACGGTTGGGTGGTATAATAACCCCGGTTGGGTTGGATATTATTCAGAGACTGGATCTTGTCCCTTAGCCTTCTGTACACCCTAAATACAGAAGAAAGGGCACAAGAGGGGTACGCCACGCGATCCGTCATTCACTTTATTTATAGACATGCCATTCTTGGACAAGGCGAGTAGGTGCGAGCTTCGAATGACGGAGCAACGGTAGCCGCCAATTGTCACCCCGGGCAGATGGAACGACCACAAAAATAGTGGATGATGTGATGAATGTGACATCGGCTGGGCGGATTTGTTTCCGACCCCTCCCTCCCCCTGGACCCTGGTAGCCTTGTCAATACGTTTTTGTGTACGAGTATGTTGCTTCGGTCCATTGGGAACTCGGAGAAAACGCGGCCAAAAATCTCGGTGCATCCATCCATGGCTTTGAATAAGCCCAGCCGAGTCTCGCTCTCTGCCATTCGACTTGATTCTATATCTTGGTGCGCGTTCAGTATGTTACCTGCAGCAAGATGCCATTACGCCACAGGAACCCGTCGTCAGGCTTGTACTTTGCCAAGAACACAAGGCTGGGGACCAGCTAGCCCACCATCCTCATTCAGTAGTTGCCGATGGGGTTGACAAAAGTACCCTGAATCATAACGGATTGGGCAGCTGGGCACGTGCAAAGGATAATACAATCCTGTGAATTACTGTGCCCAAGGCCACGCAGCCTTGAAAAAGCGGTACCAGTACGGGGACACTCCACGCCCAGCTCAGAGTGTTGAGGATCTCGACAAGCAACAGATACACCCCATGCCTAGCTTAGAGTGTTACGGATCTCGATAAACGATAGCTTAGGGTTGGATTAAGAGGAGGATAAAGCTATGTATAGGTAGCAAATACAAAGAAAACAAAAAGAGACTCGGTGAAAACAAGAGTGAAGTGGCTAACCCTAACTCTGGAAGTAAATGAGCGGAGGAGAAAGTTAGGAATAAGAAGTAGAGAGATTGTACAATCACGACGCAAGAGATGGAGACCAAGAGTAGAGTATCTACAGAAGCCCGGCGCTGCAAGCCTCCAGGTTCTAAGTGGTCATGCTGCTTTTCCATCACAAATATCCGCACGCCACACGGTAATACCGTCCGCCTCTACCAGCCAGTACGGCCTTCCTCTGAGAGGCCAAGAGAAGCAACAACACACAAGAGGCTGTCGGGGCCACCAAGCCATCGAGGGGCTTTGTCCAACGATGAACCTTTGCCTCTCATCTCGCCCATGTTAGTCTGGAGCCTTGTTCGGCTCAACGGTGCCGGGTTTGGCTTCCGCCTGTCAGTACACAATTGCGGGAGGGGTAGGCTGATGAGCCTTCCCGTCCACTCGTCGATCGTCGACCCCATCTGAGCATACATGCCCTAAGAACTCGATATCCGAAGACGTGCAGGCTCGCCAAGTTTTTTCTCCGAATGCGTGTCCCCATGCACCCTGATTTCGGACCGTCCGCCCTCTGACAAAGCCGCATTGCCGTCGTTCTGAATGCTGTTTTGTCATACTAGGAAGCCCACTCCCTCAACAGCACGTCGAACTTTGCAAAGTGTCATAGAGGAGCAGCTCGTTACCCGCAAATGGGTATACCATACACCAGCACGACATTGGCTCGGTCCATGTGTGAAGAAGAATGAGCGCATGCGAACACCGTTACCGCTCTAGTCGCAGAGGTGAGTGACACGACAATCGACATGAGCGCGGACAAGACCGACGCAGTCTCGCCAGAAATAACAACTACAGGGTAGCTCTGAATCCCACGCAAGTGCTATCGAAGCTGAGTGTGCGTATCTTCGATACATGGACGGAAACCACCAGACTCAGACCTTCGTGACATGACACGTTAAATATGCTGAAAAGGCAGCTCCCTCTGCAGACCCTGCCTTAGGAGCCCGTAACGGTCGTCGTCCTCAGGCTTGATCTGGCCCTTGCGCAGCAAAAAGTCAAGCATGACCAGGCCGCAGTTCGGCTTCCACTCCGCGCGCTTCAGGTCCTTCTTGACATCGTCCACCGGCTTCAGGACGAAGCCCGCAATCGCTCCGGGATCGCCAGGCTGCGGCACGAAGCTCGAGTCGATCTTGAGGTCAAAGGTGAAGCGGATCCCCGGCTCCAGCTGACCCTGCTCGGAACCCGCTATCGAATCCTTCTTGTCGTAGAACGATATGCGAGACCCGTCCAGCACTGTGCCCACGAAGACGTCGCCTGTAGTCACCCTGCGGGACTCAATGTCGATGTCCAGTCTCGCTTCCTCCATGGCCTCGCGTCGCAACGTCCTCAGCGGATCCATCTGGTCCATTGGGTCCATGGCTCCAGCAACCACCTGATCCAATTTCCCAGCATACGTGACATTGTCGGATCTCTTCGAGACCCAGATGTGCATCCTGAGCCTCCCGTCCACCTTCTTCATGGTGTAGACGTTCATGTGGACCCCAGTCGTCACAATGCCAAAGACGCCCCTGAGCGGTGATGGCATCTTCAGGCCCGCAAGGTGGCCGTCGAAGCCGCGGATTGGGTGGTAGTCGGCCTTTTTCCGCAGCCATTTCGTCACACCGCCGATGACGCTGACGTTCTTCTCGCACAGCTCCACAAATGCCTTTCGGCAGATGTCGACAACATCGTCGTCTTGGTCCACTCTCGGGCTCAAGTGCACCTTGCGATCCGACTTTGATACCTGGAATCCGGTGTCTTCCCAGCTCATTTTGGCCACAAACTCCGGGAGCATGTAGCCCACAGGGCCAAGCTTGTCGAGCAGGTGAAACTCCCAAAGGCCGGCAACGTCCTTTTCAAACTTGTTGCATTGACGGATGACGTCGTAGAAGGATGGCATGTGCGCTGCTGCCCCAACCGAGGTGAATATCCACGGGTGCAAAACGGCCGTTGCAGGTGCAATGTTCGTTAGGGATCTCGCAACCGCATTAGCCGGCATCGCCAAGGGCGTCATGTTGGCGGACATGTTGGCAGACATGTTGGCAGGGACGTTGGTGGTTTCACTCCTCGCGGGCAGCCGTGTCCTGACAGGCGTCCACTGAATCAATCGCCACACCTGCAGCACCTGGTTTGATCGTGGGGACCCTGACTGGGTCTCAGAAGCTGGTCTCTGTCCCAATGACGGACTGCAGCTTGCACTGGGCCAAGGAGATGCCGATGCCGTGGCCTCGGATTCACACGCTCGTATCTTGTGCTCGAAACCAGCCCACCCTCTTGTCACAACCACCAAGGATGTGTCGATTTGGACTGAATCCCGAGACCACTCCGGCCGCCCCGTCCAAGCCACGGCTATCACATCCACGGTTTGAGCTCCAGGGATGTCGACGACGCACACTCCTGGCAGCGGACCCATGAGCCGGAGCCGTGTAACCCGCAGGAGAGCAAACAACTGCGATCAAGTTGCCATTGCCATGAGGTTGATCCACGGCCACGGCACAGTGAATATCGCCGGATACTTCTCGAGTCCCAGGTTCCTGGGACGGAAAGGCCCCGGTCCCCCGTGTCGGGGGTTGCACAGCAGACAATCCTCTTGCCCATCGCGTGAGCCTGCATCCGCTCCCTGCAGGCCGCTGCTCAAAGGCACACCGGGATCTCTCTTCCCTCCAGACTGCAACGCGCAATTGGCCATGGCCCGGCAACTCAGTTGCGCTTGCCGCCTCCGCTGCACCGCGGCCCACAGCCTGCTCCCGTGAGTATTTGCTTTTTGAGACATGACCTTGTCAGTCAGAATTCACCAGCAAGTCGGTGTCGAGGGCAGGGTGCCATCCCGGTGGTTCGTGCTTGCGCGCCCTCCGACGCCTCTTAGCCGGGTGCGAAAGACCCCTGTGGTCGAGCAGCGTCGATGATAAAGAAGTGAGTCTGTCCATGCCGGTACCGTCTGCGGTGGCGTTCCCGGGGTTGCAATGCTGTCTGCCAGCCAGATGGTCTTGGTCGACTGATTGACGCTGGGCGATGGGGGCGAGACGAATGGGGCCCTGTCCCAGGCCACGTTGTTTTCACCGATCCAGGATCATCTTGACCGGTCCGCTGCTCCTGCCGAACCGGGCGAATGAGCTACGTCGCACGGAGCCAAGTCGAATGCACGCGGGACAGTTTTGGACTGCCATGGAGTAAATCCGAGACTTGCGCGAGTGAGGACGGAAGCGCGGTACCTGGCTGTGTACGGAGTACTTAAGTACAGGTAACGGCGTAAGGTAAGGTACCTGATCTAACTTTAACTCCCGTCCGTAAGATGGACGCCTTACGGAGTACTCGTAGATACCTTGCCTACCCTACCTTCGTCGGTACTTGACAAGGTACCCGTAATTACCTTATATCAGAGCGGTTCGTGAGAGTACGGGTAAGGCTGCACATTGCAGGGGCTCTTCTCGTGCAAACCATGAGCACCTGCGCAGCCACCAGCTTATTCGCATGCGCACAATCACCGAGCGATGTTCCACATTGAGTTTTGGCGAATGACGGGGGATTCAGGCCGTCGATGGCAGTAGGCCCAAGGGCACGGAGGCGGAGGCGGCAGATTGCAGCAAGCAGCATCCAGACATCACCCAGCCCCTGATTGGCCGAGGCTGCTTACCTAATCGCCACCGACGGGCGACGACCTCAACCTGCGATAGAAACCAGCGACAAGCTGCCATCGACCAGCCTCAATCAACGACGCCAGCCCTGCCACAATGTTCGCCGCACGACAACGGGCAGGCTGCATTGCCCGCCAGCTGCAGCGGAGGTCGGTTCGCAGCTACGCCTCCGATGCCCACGGCCACCACAGCGCCGCCCCTGTCAACGAGTCGTTTGGGGTACGTGCACCACCGTCGCTGACCCCCCATTGCGCGAGCCAGGACGACGATACTGACCAGAGCGTGCCATTGCGCAGAAGGGATCCATTGCCACCGCCGCCGTTTTCTTCGGTGGCGTGCTATTCTACCAATTCGTACCCGCAAAGGGCGAGGAGTCGGCCATCACAAGCCTCATCAACAAATACACCTCGCGCGCGGAGGACTGGGAGGAAATCAACGCGTTGCACACCAAGGCTATGGAGCAGGCTGGGTTTGACCGAAACCTGTTTGAAAACGCATCCAACAAGCACAGATTCGTCGATGTTTCATACCCCGAGTACGTTTCGCCTGTCCCTGCGGTCCAGCAAACCGGCGCTTAGAGCTGAGGTCGCGCGCATAATTACTGACATGTTGCAGGGCGTTTCAATCTCATGCGCCGCGAAACATCCAAGCCGGACACCTCATCTCCCTCGACAACGTCGTGGAGCACTACAGGCAGCAGCACTTGAAGACTGAGGAGGCGAAGGCCAAGAAGCTGGCGGAGAAGAACTAGGGTGCGACTGTACATCTACCGACGATACGATAAAGAGATCTCTGCGTCAAATCCAGTCATTGGAGACGTGTTTCATTTGTCCACATGCGTAGTCTTGAAGCAGGCCATCTGCTGCCCTTGGAGGTGACGTTGCATTCAGAGACCGGCATGGACAGCCCAATATGGTCGAGCCCGCTTAATGAAGTCTTCGTGTGAATCAAAGCCAACCATCCCTCCGTCTGCTACCAAATCCCACCTACACCCCAAGTAGCAATTCTTTCATCCTTCCGTCGCCATATGCACCGATTACGCTGTTTGTGAAATAGGCGATCGAAAGGTACTCAGCTCGATTTTGTGCCTCTGTTCGAACCCCATCGCTCCGGACGACATGCTGCTTCATAGGATACGATGCGGCAAATTAGAGTACCCTCTTACCCTGCCACGGCATCTTCATCAGAGCCCGCAACGACATGCTGAAGGGTGTTTTACGAATCCGCAACTTGATGGCAGGACATGGGGCTTCAACGAACCGCAGAGACCTCAGCAGACCAAGCCGCGTTCCGATTTGGAGACCGAAAAAACATGTGTGCTTTGACAATGGTAGGCCAATTAGTGGGCAGTATCACAGGGATGTAAGATGGCGGATGAAGAGAGCGCATTTGAACCGCCTCGCGATTACGGCTCAACGGTGGCACATTGAGATAGCGGCAAAACGTGTTAGATACTGACAGAGGAGCTTAAAGATATTGCTTCTCGTACAGCTCAAGTGGGCTGACTGGACACTTTGAGAGAATCCTCAGACGACGTCCCAGCTCCCCTTGCAACTATCAACTGACCATCAAGGTCTGAGAAGATCTCTACTCCTCGGCCGCCGCTGTTCCGTATTCCATGGCACAGTGGTTTCACAAGCACACATTTCCCATGTTCATTCGTTTCTACGTAGCTTAGGGGCAGTTGAGGACTATCTTACCTCCCAGGCATCACCATGCGCACTACCGGATCGTAGACCGTACGCACATACAGGTGTACCAGCATCGAGTGGATGTTCACTGGAGTTTGCCTGCTCAAGAATCGCATGAACCCGCAGAGAGGGCTTTCTGTGGGAGATGCGTTGTGGCACACTCGACGGCATATTCAGGTCTCATACATCAGCAACGTAGGCAACACCAGCTGGAGGCCAAAACTGGCAATTTGCGATGAAAAGAGGACAATGCTCCTTAATTGTACTATCATGGTACCCATTGCCATCAGTGACTTCGGCAGAGGCATCGCCACTCTACCAAACCCATTCCGTTTCGCCCATAAATGTCCGTGAATGCAGAAATCACCCAAGACCACAACCACCTTACTTGAGGGGAATGAAACGAGAAGAGTGCGTAGCACCGATACCGGGACGGCCGTGCTTGACGGGCTTGCTGCGCGAGGGGTCAGTATCGATATGATGATTGCCATGCCGTCGGCAAGATGACGTACTATGAGATAGAGAACTCAGCCAGGTAGTGGCCAACCATCTCAGGCTTGATCTCCACCTGGTTGAACTCCTTGCCGGAGTAGATACCGATAACGCTGCCAATCATCTCGGGGACGACAATCATATCGCGGAGGTGAGTCTTGACGAGGTCGGGCTTCTCGTTGGGCTTTGCCTCCTGCTTGGCCTTTCGGAGCTTCTTGATCAGGCCCATGGGGCGGCGCTTCAGGCCGCGGTTGATCCTGCGGCGGGCACGGGCGTGGACGACATCGCGCAGCTGGTCGGAGCTGAGGTCCAGGAGGCTGTAAGGAAGAGAATCAATCAGCACAAGCGTCCTCAGTCGGCCATTTTGTCCCCTCGTCCCTGCTCGAATCTGCGGCGTCTGTCCGTATCGTCCAAAGAACTATCTCGGGTGACAACGTACTTGTCAAGGTCGATTCCTCGGTAGGAAAACTTGCGGAATGTTCTTCTCTTCTTGAGCTCGGCGGCCTCCTCGGCGTTCTGCAGCATCACCGTCAGTCACCAGTGCTCGGTCGAATATAACAAGGGCAGTCGCCATCGCGAGCGTCGTGGATATCGCAGGAAACACGTACGTATTCGTCAGCCATGTTTGCGGTCTTGTTGAGAGCGATTCGCCTATCGATGCGCTGGGTATCGACGAGCGAATGTGGTGGCCGGGATGGAGTCGTGAAAGCCTGTTCAGTCGCTTGCGGGTTTGACGAGCTAGCCACTCTTCTCGTAAATTTTGCTGGTAGGGTTTTCGTGCCCTCCACCCCTCACGTCACGTGGTTTGGGCGACCTGGCTGGTTTGGTGCGCTCCCAGCGTGTCCTGCAAAAATATGGGGTCGGTCATCTAAATCGGGGCATAGTCACGAACCCCGGCGGCACCTTCCGCCGAATTCCGTCCAACTTGGTGGTCCGAGCTTTTTGGATGGCATGTGCCGCCGGCTCGAAAGTCAGAGTGGCCTCGCCAAGCCAGCAAGCTTCGGGGCCAATTGCTGACAGCCCCTGAGACCCTGAGCTCACAGGCCCGCGTCTCACGTTACTTAGGGGCTGGAGACAAGACTCGCCGCCTGCAAACACATGTACAACGGCCTTGCTCGCCAGAACTGCCAGACTCGGTTTTGGCTTTGGCCAATGGAACGGAGAGAGAAATTACGGTGCAAGCGCCAATGAGTTGTCGGCGTTTGGTGGATCTGCCGTCTGCAGGGCTGATGAGCCGGAGATCACTTCCGCCAGAACGCCCTACCGAAGGTTCCTCAATGTTCTTCCAGTCTTCCAACGGTTTCGCGGGCGGCCAGCGCTACATCCCAAAAGGCCTGGGCCGTCCGTGACTTGCTTTCACCTGAAGGTGTCCTCCTGGCACGAGTCTCTTCCCAGAACGTGGTCTGTGAGAACGTATCTCGATCTGCTGTCTAGGCATTCCGTCTCCGTAGACTGGCCCGAGAACCAAGCATTAGTCTCGAGGTATCGCATGAGGCTGCCCGGCCGTCTGGTCGCCGTCAGCACATGTGCCGGGCCGACAGCTGCGTCCATGACGGAGCCTTGCCATATTCTCGGCCTCTTCCAGTCACGAGGATGCATCGAGGTGCCCTAGAACCGAGCCTGTGGAGCGCCCTCGTCTTTATATTCTTGGATCGGAGTCTTGGACCCCTCCGCTTGAGTCAATTACTCGTACTACCTCTGTACGAGTACGCCGCTCCTGGCTGGTCTGGGCACCAAAGCTGTGGCGCCCAATAGGTGTCTTCGTACCTCGTGTCGGCACAGTCCTCCTCGTCGTGCTCTTCCAAACACAAGGCTTCGGCCTCAACTCGCATGCCGTTGATGAACGAGATGTCTTGCTCGTATAGGCATTGACCAATTCTTGCTTCGAGCAGAGCCGAAAACGACCGGCAAGGGATGGTCCTCTCGATCGTGGGACGAGTGCAAAGCCATTCTGGCCGGCGCGTGTCTTGGCAGTCTCGGCGTCGTTGCGCCGCTCCGCTATGAGAAGCTGCCAAGCCTTTTGCTCTTATAACCAGCACCCCAGTCCCAGATGATGGACTACTCGTAGGCCCGACCTCGCTGCGCTTGCGAGCCTATCCTTCTCCCACAAGCTGGCTTAATTCATCAACTCATTGCTCTGTAGTTCTGCGTTCGCCCGTCTCTACAAGTAGGTAGGCGTCTCGGCTGGCGCTTCCGATCGGGCTACTGCACCCCATCAGGTTGCGGCTCGACCAACCTCGTCTTCGCCAAGACACGCTGGGCTGGCTAAGTATGCTCCTTGACGCTTGGCTCGCGTAGACGGCTTGACGGTCCTCGCCTGGTCGCCCTCGTCCTCCCATCTTCCCTCCTTATCGCATCTGCGTTTCTTCTCGTTGCCCGTGCAGGCCGAATTCCTGGACGGCGACGACATCACAGGCAGTGAATGCATGCGCCGGCGGCGCATGAGAGAGAACACGGACCGGCCCTCAAGCTGCCAGCCTAGATGCAAACCGCGCATCTTCTCATAACCCGGCCAGCATCTACGGCATTGTCGATCGGATAGCGCCTTTTTCAGCACTACGCAGACTCTATGCGGGGAGTGTTGGCATCTGGCTGTCGTTCTGAGGTACGATGTCGTCACCGGAGCCGGCTACAGGTCTTTCCCCCCATATTCCGAGCGTAACGACCGCGGTGGCAGTATCATCGCCGTCAAGACTTACCATCCGTCCTTCGCAAACGAGCATATCCGAGGACCACCATGCCTCGACCCAGGTGTTTCCCCCAATGACGACGCACTGGAGCAAGCCGCGAAGCTGTACATGGACGTATGTCGCCGATCCTGACAACCAGACTGCCTCGTCAGGCGCCGTCGCCTGGCTAGACCTGGAACCCATCCCCGGCGCCAGCACACTGTCTTGCTATCCCGATGACATGTTTTTTCACGGCCGCACCGGGGTCTTCAGCCCAGCCACTTGCCCCAATGGTTGGACAACTGTCTTTGTTCAGGTCAACACCAACGAGGTTTCGTCACGGGCAACTACTACCGCCGTGTGTTGTTCATCGTATGTTTTGCCTGCAAAAAGCCTTGGCAACCGCTTCCGTGCTCACCTGATATCCGTAGCAATTTTCATTTCACTGGCTCGCATTGCGAGCGATCGGTCCCGACGGTGCTGGCTGTCCCGGTCACTTACAACCGCACGGACGGCAGCTATGAGATATTCACAGATTCAACCACGACTCTTTACGGTGCCACTATCGCTGTGAACACAATCCGCGCACTGTTCATGGATCAGGATCGGAAAAGTCTCGGCCTCTCGACTGAGAGCGAAATAAGTGAGGACGACATGCCGGATCAGGGCCTGTCGTTGGGCGCTCGCCTTGGCATTGCCTTCGGCGTTGGCGGCTTCGTTTTGGTGTGCATCGGGATCGTCATATTCTGTGTGATCAGGAGCCGACGGTCGCAGAAGAGACAGGCCAAGCTCCGGGGCCCGCTGGAGCTCAGCGTTGTACATGGGGGCCATCTTGCTGCCCTTGCTCCCGGAGGCCATGGCCTCGATGCTCATGAGCGATCCGCTGCAGATCCACCGCCGGCATATGAACCATCGTCCGTGGCGAGCAGTTCGGTAGAGCCTGAAAGTGAAGCCCCGGACTCCCGAGATGACGAAATCAGAGCTCTGCATGAACAAAAGGCTGCTATCCAACAACGTCTCGAAGAGCTAGCGAATCTCAACTCGGAGGACGCTCGTGGTCGCGTGAGGGACGATTAACAGGATGGAGTGCTTCATGGTCGCACTCGGGATAGTGAATCTATCCATGATACCCCGTTCAATATACGGTGTTTAGGCACAACGTATGAAAATTTAATTGTGGAATGGACTACATAATAGATAATATCGCAATCACAAGGCCACCCTGCGCACAGATACTATGACTTTACATACGTGCTTTCATGTGAGGCACCGCGCTGGAAGTTGCCGAAGCTGCTCAATTCGGATTGCACCTCTCCGTACGACTAACGCCTACCCTAGACATCACTCCCCGCATGACGTGGGGCCACGGTGCATGCATTGCAGCCATCGTGCTGCACGCTAGATAAGATGACGGGCCATGCAGCAAGGTACGGGTGCGAGTAGCTGGTCACAATGCGGGTTTCAGGAACGGGCCGCTGCCAGGATTGATACTTGCGAGGCTCTCATGAGGAAGTGCCGTTGATGTTAAGGCCCGACGTCGAGCACGTGTACGAGTATGGCTGCACTAAGATGCTACGAGTACGAGTGAGAGGGGCCCGAAATACAGTTAGTACCTCCCTGCCACGGGCCGTAGCCCCCCACTCCGTACTTGTAAGCCTTCGCCGAGATAACTTCAAAGCATCAAACGGTGCTCCTAGCTTCGTAAAAACTGCTTTATCGAGTCGACTGGGCTGCGTGAAGGTGATGAAGAGCACCATTTTTACGAGGGCACAAGTGCGCACCAAGCTCGAAGAGTTCTTCCGTCAGGTTCGGCATCCAATGTGCTCGACATGGGGGACAGGTTTGAGCGCAAGCCACCCCCTGTACCGCGAACGAAGCTGTGAGACAATTGGCGGTGAGGGGTCGCGTGAACCTGGCTACACAGCGAAGGCCCCTGGCAAGCGCAGGTACCGAGTACCATCTCGTCTTCCCCTCTAACCCCACTAACACCCCTGGCGACGACCCGACTCCCCGCCAACCTCACGCCCAGGTCGTCCGAACATGCAATGCAGTGGGGAGGGAATCCCGTCACTGATACTCTCTCCTCTCACAGCAAGCGCTGCGCGCGGATGTCTTCTGCTGTCTTGAGCTTCGCTAGACCAAGCTTGCCATCGACCGGTTCGTGACGTTATTCGACAAAATGAAGGGCGAGGTAAGTCTTCTGCTGCGGTGAAAGCGACTTAGAGCGTCTGCCCGTGATGATGCAGGGTCGACAGGTTTCCAATCGATCCCCTGAGACATGCTGTCGTGCCATCAACACAAGTCGCTAACTGGCTGCTCGCAAGATCCTTCACCTTCACTTGGGGCAGGCTGGCACCCAGCTCGGTAACGCTGCCTGGGAGCTGTAAGTAAAGGCCCTCCTCGCCCTCCTCACCAAGTCTCGTCGCACCTTCCCCAGATGATGCTTACTGCAATTCTACAGCTACCTCCTGGAGCACGGTCTCGGTCACGATGGCCGACCTGACCCCAACCTCAAGGACATCGGCGACCCGGGATCTTTCGAGACGTTCTTCAGCGAGACTAGCAGCGGCAAGCATGTTCCTCGATCCATATTTATGGACCTCGACGCATCACCAATCGACGAGATCCGAACCGGCGCCTACCGCCAGCTCTTCCACCCCGAGCTCTTGATCAGCGGGAAGGAAGATGCAGCGAACAACTACGCCCGCGGCCACTACACTGTTGGCAAGGAGATGATCGAAAATGTCATGGAACGCGTTCGCCGAGTGGCCGGTACGTCTAGCCTGGGACCTGCAACGTTTCGCGCGATGTGCTCGGGCGCTAACTGAGGTGTGGAATGGCAGACAACTGCCAGTCTCTTCAGGGCTTCCTGGTATTCCACTCTTTTGGAGGTGGTACTGGATCAGGCTTCGGCGCTCTGCTCCTTGAGCGTCTGGCCACCGAGTATGGCAAGAAGACGAAGCTTGAGTTCGCCGTGTATCCTGCGCCGCGCACCAACACAGCCGTTGTCGAGCCGTACAACGCCGTCTTGTCAACTCACAGCACCATCGAGAACTCCGACTGCACTTTCCTGGTCGATAACGAGGCCGTCTACGACATTTGTCGCCGGAACCTCGATATCCCACGGCCCTCGTACGACCACCTCAACCGATTGATTGCGCAGGTGGTCAGCTCCATCACCTCATCGCTTCGCTTCGATGGCGCCCTCAACGTCGACCTGAACGAGTTCCAGACCAACCTGGTCCCCTACCCCCGAATCCACTACCCTCTCATCAGCTACGCCCCCGTGGTGTCTGCCGCCAAGAGTGCTCACGAGGGCTTCAAAGTGCACGACCTGACTTTCCAGTGTAAGTTGCGTGGTACTTGAATACCCGAGCATGAACGAAGCCAATGACGTGCCCCAGGTTTTGAGCCCAACAACCAGATGGTCGTTTGCGACCCGCGAAACGGCAAGTACATGGCTGTTGCTTTGCTGTACCGCGGTGATGTCGTGCCCCGCGACTGCACTGCTGCTATTGCCGCTCTGAAGGCCAAGGCTTCCTTCAACTTGGTCGAGTGGTGCCCCACTGGCTTCAAGCTCGGTATTAATTACCAGAAGCCCATGGCCGTTCCTGCGCCTCCTGAGGAGGGCGGCCTTGCAGCCGTCGAACGCTCCGTATCCATGCTGTCCAACACCACTGCCATCGCCGAGGCCTGGTCCCGGCTGGACCACAAGTTCGACCTGATGCACAGCAAGCGTGCCTTCGTGCACTGGTACGTTGGCGAGGGCATGGAGGAGGGAGAGTTCACCGAAGCTCGCGAAGATCTTGCTGCTCTGGAGCGGGACTACGAGGAGGTTGCTGCTGATTCGTTTGAGCCCGAGGAAGACGTTGAATATTAGATGTTGGGCAGGTATGTTCCGCTCGTCGCCGAGACTTGTACACATTCAGTCAGTTGTCTTCACAGCGCCACCCTTCTTGCGAAGAGCAAATCGGCACGCACACAGGCTGGAGAAGTGCCGAGACTGCTCAGCTCGTTGACCGTGCCCCAGAGGCTGGTTGAGGTGAGAGGCGTCTGTGGTCGTCGTTCAGGTGGCCCGTAACCTTCTTGGCGCCAGTCTCGTTAGAGATCATGTCATTCAGTTTTGTGGATAAAGCAGGCAGATAATTTGATTGATATCCCCCATGTCCCTCTGATCAATTACTTTCCTAGTTAGACCTACTGCGAATCATGGACCCTCAGCAAACACTCCAAGGTAGCAAGTGGGAGTTGGGAGGTATTGGGAGTCAGCGTGACTACCGTGTCTTCTTGGTCTATGAGGTATACCGGGGTATTTATTTACACAAGCACATGCTCAACCCTTGCACCTCGTCCTGGGCCAAGGTTCGCAGTGCCACCCACCATGGCGCTGGCAGGCTAAGCCGAGCTCTTCTTCTTCCACGCAGTAGCCCTGCGGGCGCTCCGATTCTGCGGCTTGCCGGGCTTGCCCTTTGACTTCTTGCCTTTCAGATCCTTGGGGAGTGCATCCCTGGAGGAGGCTCTTCTGCCTTCGAAGACAATCTGCTCCGGCGTCTTCAACCCTGCGTGCGCGCCGTTGGACGCGTCACCGCGGCTCTTGTTCCGCTGCATTGCGGCACCCGCGCGGCCGAGCAGCTTGCCGGCACGTCCCGCAGCGGCCTGCTGCTCGGGCGTGATCTTGGCCTTGTACTTGGTGCTGCGGGCGGCGCCGTCGGCGGCGTTGGCCTTTGCCTTGGCGCGCTCCTGGGCCAAGACCGTCTTGCGCGGGTCCTTTGCTCGGGTGACGCGGAGCGCACGTGGAAGCATGGGAGGGAACTTCTTTTCGTTGAGATGCAGAGCTGCTTCAACGTCATTTCCATCCTGCTGCAGGTTAGAAGAGCTCAACCGGGCTACCTTGAGTGGTTGAAGAATGGGACTCACGTAGAACTGCACGTAAGCAAAGCCTTTGCCGACTCTCGTCTTGGAATCTCGCACAACACGGACGTTCTCGACCTTGCCCACCTTTCCAAAGGTCCGCCACAGACCTTCCTCGATATCCGAGGGAGTCTTGTTGCGCTTCTTCTCAACCGTCTTACCCTCCTTGTCGGTGTTGAGGACCGTCTCGTCGTCGACGAACCCCAGGTTGCCCACGAAGACGCATCGCCTGTGGTCCATGGGGCTGGGATGGGCAACGCTGTCCACGCGGATGTGGCGGTCTAGGACCTCGCTGCCGTTGAGCTCGGCAACGACCTTCCGCACGGCCGCAGGGGAGGAGAAGACTGCATAGGCGTTGGCGGACTTTGTGGTGGCGTCCATGAGGGACTTGGTGATGTAGGCAGCACGCTTGGGCATGGAGCCCGTGGAGAAGGCGACGGATCGGAACCGGATCGACTCGAGCTTCTGAGGCGGAGTGTCATTCTCGTCAAGGACGGATGACAGGTGGGTCATCAGCGTCTTCTTTGCTTGCCTGGAAGAGATGGCTTCCGTGGACACGTTGCCGAGGAAAGCGGTCCGAGATGCCTTTTCCACCTCTGTCACTTTGGGCTCGGTGGCCAGGGACTCGTGCACGGGAACCGCATCGGTAACCTCGTCGTCGTCGTCGCCATTCTCCTGCTGGGCCTTGAGGCGCTTGCCCAGGGGCGCGGGCTCGTCATCCTTGGTCAATTCGGCTAGGTACTTGGCTTCGAGATCCTCATTGTCGTGCTTCCTCTTGCGTTTCCGCTCTCGTCTCGGCTCGTCTGCCTCAACCTCGGGGGCTGGGGCGGCCGGCTCCTCGGGGGCTGGCTTCGGAACGTCCTCGCCATCGGCTTCGCTGGAAGCACCTGCTGCGTCCCCGTCCTCGTCTTCCTCGTCGTCGCTGTAATCCAGCTCCTCGCTTATCTCGGAGAGCACTTCGTCGTCGCCCTGCTGCTCGTCGCCCTCGTCGTCATCGTCGGCCACCAACACCGCCCTGGGCTGGGGCTCGGGTTTCGGCTTCGGCTCCAACAGGGCCGAGTAGCGTGATTTGGCAGGCGCCTTTACCGGACCAGACTGCAACAGAAGTTAGCAGGTCCGCATTGAGAAAACACGGCGGCGGGAGTGCTCGAGGCAACGTACACTTGCTGCGAAGAGCGCATCGAGGGTGGGGTCGATGGCCTTGGAGGCTGCGCCGAGCGCGGACGCTCCTCTGCTCGAGGTGTCAGCCATGAACGACGCGGAAACAGCAGCGCAAAACCAGGGGCCCGAGGAGATGGATTGCAACTGCAGCTCGACTCACCTTTTCGGCATGTTGGATGGGCTGCTGGCGGGACGTGGACGGCAGAGGAGTCTGACGAGGCTTGCGGACACCAGCTTCTCAACGGCCACGGGAAAAAAAAATGCGGACGGCCTTGTTCCGCTGGGGGCAGAATTTCGAGCCGCGCGTGCGTCATTGGCGGCTGGCGGGTCGAGGCCCCATGGTCGCGTCTCTGCCGCCGCTGACCGCCCGCCCCCATCGAGCAGCCCGCTCTCGCTCTCGGCTGACTTTGGCGCTGTCGGGGCGCTGCAGCTGCCAGCACAAACCGCCTGCGGCAGCTGCACGCACCCTCCACTCCGTCCCCGTCCGCCCTCTCCCGCTCTCTTCCTATCCTCCCATCCTCCCATCCTGCTGCCTCTCCTGCCAACGCAGCCACCCACGCTCGAGTGCTCCCCCTGCGCTTCTCCCACGCCCTTCTCGACCTCTCTGGACCCGAATTGCGCTGCCGGACACCGCACGGCACCGGCGTCAGCGGCAGGCCCTCGCAGTCTCGTCTTTGCGTGCCGTTGCTCTGCCTCCGCTCCCGCGCCGGCTCGAGCCAGCCCACCCACGAGCCAGCGGCCTCTCGCGCCGCCACCGAGCCCTCGCGACCTGCGCCCTCCCGGAATACTGTCGAGACTCGCCGCCCGACATTGCCATGGCGGCCACTGCTCCGGCGCCTGGCGCCCTGTCGCCGTCGGGGGCTGCTGGGGCCGACGTCGAGGACAGCAACGTTTCCAGCCCCCTCAGTGAGGTTGACGACGGCGATGCCAATGACGAAATCGAACACATGCAGCTCGATGCCCGCGGCGGCAACTCGAGTGTCAGTGGCGACGATCACAAAGGGCCCGACGACGACGGGTCCGACTCGGACAGCGCCCTCTCCGACGCCGCTTCCGACGTCAACTCGGATGCCAATGACACCGAGGCGGAGACGGAGCGACTTTACGACACACCCAAGAACCAGAGGCAACGAGACGTGGTTGTCGACCAGTTCAACAACGGCCAAGTCTTCGAGCACACCCCCAGCAAGCTGCGCCGGACCGCCAGAGCTGGCGCCCGAGACGATGGTCGTGATGATGAGTCGCTGTCTGGTGACGACGCGTCAGTCGCCTCCAGCCCAGCCAGAGGAGGCGACTCGCCCACGAAACCCGCTACGACCCAAAACACAAGCATTGACGACGAGGTGAAGCGAGAGTCGTTGGAGCGGAAGCGAAAGAGATCCCCGGTGGCCGATCAATCCGAGTCGGACCAGCCGCTTAGGAAACGGACGGCCTCGGTGGGACCCCCGAGCGCCAATGCCGACGCCGACGCCGATGACGAAGCGCCGATGAATGAAGACGACACCACATCGGCGAACCCGCAGAGCGGCCACCAATCTGGCGGTGAGGATGAAGCCGGCTCCGCGTCCAACCGAGGCACACCCGCCGAAGTTCTGGAACGAGAAACAAGGGCGACGAAGAAGTTCTCGCGTGCCTCCTCGAAGCGGAGAGGCGCAGCCGCTGTTGACACGCCTGGTGAGGCAGATAGCGACGCCCGAGATGAGCAACCAGACGCCACGGCCGAGGACGAGGCAGAAACCCACGGAGAGGAGCCCGACGGAGATGCCGAAGAAGAGGCGGATGCTGCAGCCAAGAACATTGAAGAGAGTAGGTGTTCCATCTCTCGTCGGAGCCGGCACACAGCTAATGGCCACCCAGTGGAGCGGAAAAGTGCCGCCTTCAAGGACTGGACACACATTGAGGAGATGTTCAGCACCTTTAGAGACAGGTTCGTACCGATGCCCCTTAGTCGCGGCGCCTGTGTGGCTGACACGGCTCTGCAGATTGTACAAGGACCGATTACAGCGCCTGGAAGAGGAGGAACGATCCCTGCTTGCTGACGAGCCCACGCACCCTGAATATCTGAAGATGAGAAAATGCATCGACGACCGGTTGAACAAGAGACTGCAGGAGATCAACACGGAGTTCGACTTGCGGATGCAGGCCCATGAGCGACGGGCGGTGGCACAGCGCGCGCAGATCTGGAGTCAGTTCTACCAGGCCATGCGCGAGAAGAGGGAGCAAGCCCTGGAGAAACTGAACCAGCAATGGTACGAAGTCCAGGGCGCTCGGCGCAGCGCCCATAGCCTGCCCGATTACGGCTTGCTGTTTCCCAAGGACCCGGCGCAACGGGTTAGGAACGCCATATCGTACAACACGGAGGTTTCGACACTGGCAGGCCTGGCCAAGTTCGAGGGCTTCCCAGCCGGCCCGGAGCTCAAGGGGGCATCGGCAGCCGAGATCGAAGCCGACTTCGGTGCCATTGACGTATGACTTGAACCCGCAATCTCCTAGCTTGAGCACCTGTCCCTGACCCTTCTCTCCAGCAGGTTCGCCGGGGACGCCAGAAGCCTCTGGCTCACTACCACCCGCGCGACGAGTACCACGCGCCCGCGACTTTCCCCCGGCTCGGGCCCGCAGGAGAGCAATTTATCAAGGACACGCCCTGGGCCAACCCAAACCACTCGGCTCATAAGCTGTATCAGAAGAGTGCGGCCCTGCCGGACGGCCCAGTCAATCAAGCCGTGAACGCCCCGCCTCCAGCAGATGTCAAAGCTACCTTCGACGGCCAGGCCACCGCCCACCGATCACCCGCTCCGCTGAGCCGAAAGTCGGAATCTCCGGAACTGGCGCGGACCATGTTGAACCCGGCTGCACACCAGATGAAGCGAGTAAGCAGCATTCCGAGTCTCGGCCGTGGGTCGAAGACCGCGGCGGCCTAGTGACCCGACCTGCCTACTACCTGTGGCGAAACGTCGAGGGTTGGCACTTTGCTGGCCTCTAAAATTGATGTTTTGGCCTTTCCATGCAATCGGAATTTGTGATACCCATGTGGATCTGTCGGTTTTTTTCCTGTTTTGCCATTCCCTTTTGTACATGATTGTACCACGTTGCAGTTTTGTTGGGAGTCGGGGATGGTGGCCGGACTGGGGCAACAACGGCGCGGATCTTACGAGGCACAAAATGGCTGGCAAGATACGGCTCACGGGCGACGTTCTCGAACGAAGGAACTATTTTGGGGGTGGTGGCATCGCCTGCCCTATTCGTACATATCTATAAGAGGGTGGTGCGCTGTGGTGGTACTGTACATAGCAGTTCGGAGTCATGAACGGCGTTGGGGTCAGCAGATAGCCTCAATGAGAAGCCCAGCCTCATCGTCTGGCTTCTTGCCTCCTTGCCTTCCCTCTGTCGCCAAGGCGCCAGGCATCAGTGTATGTGCGCGACGGGATGTGAGTTGGTTTTGAGGGTAGGCAAACTCAAAACACTGCTCCTGCTGATCTGGAGTCTCTCGGTTTCGCCCTGGTCGCCGTTCTATTTCGCCGCCGTCGGCTTCTGAGGCGCATCGGGCACCTTGACATCGTCAAAGTCGTCCTGGCCGACGGCTTTGAGGGTGTAATAGTCTGCGGCTTGTGTTAGCCACTCCACAGGGCGCAGTATACGGTGCATCGGGCGTACAGATGCCTCCCACAACTGCCAGCAGTCCCAAGCCTGTGACGGAGTTCTTGAGCAGATACGGTCTTCGGGCGCGGACGAGTGCTGGGCCCTGGCGCAGGCGCCGGTCGTAGTACGTTGAATGCGCGCTGATGGCATGTCGTCTTAGCATGTGGCACGGGATCGGCGGGGACAGAGGGCGCTCACCCTGGCATTTTGGCGCAATCGCAATTGTAACCTAGACGTGGACAAGACTTGTGGTTACAGCCTTGAGGATTGGTCCGTAGATGGCATGATCACGGACGACGAAGCGGCAGCACTCGTAGCGCTGAGCCTCCCGGCTCATATTCGGCTAAACGCCCTTGACGTAGGGGTGCCTGATGAGGGTCCTCAAGCGACAGGGGTTGGTCGTGGACCCGCGTCGGGCGTAGCAGCGGCTCTCGACAACTGAACCTTCTGCTTGCTGCTCGGTTGAATTGCACCAAGCACACCAACGAAACAACTGCGAGACGACAGCTGGAAGCGACGTCGCGATAACACCCTGACTATTGCGCGCTGCGCAAAAGCTGCAGTCGTGGCCGATACGTTCGAAGGCGAGAATTGGACGGCATTGGCTATTGGCTCGGAGCATGAGAATACGGCAGCAGAGCTGATTCTGGCAGCCAAACCCAGTCGCGCAACCAGCAACCGTAGCGACCATCACCAACGCGCTGGGCAGCTGGCTCGCGCCCATGATCCCTGATTCGGCGGCGTCGCATGCTCACTCGACCACACGTACCTTGAACCTGCAGGCCTCTGCGCAGCAGCAGCGGCAGCTCGAGCGTGATGACTTCGACGGCCTCGACACTGTCCGTGGCTGAGCAGGTCCGCCAGCTCGACGACGCCCGCAAGCTCGTCCTGGGGGATGTCAAATACTACCCGAGCGTGGTGAAGGGCATACTACCCATCATCGGCCCTGCCGCACCGGTTGAGCTGCGACGATGGGGGGCCGAGTTCCTCGCGGAGGCCTTCTCGACGCCTGCGCTGCCAAATGGAGAGAAGGAGACGATGCAACTCTACGTACTTACGACGCTCAAAGCGCTAGCCGATAACGACAGAGAGGATGCGCAAGTCTTGCGCAGTGTTATGCAGGCAGCGGCGAGCATATATCCGCTGGCTATGCGGTGGATGTAAGCGGTGACCTTTTCCTAGCCCATTCCCGGACGACGATGCTGACGAAGCACTGTAGCATCAACAACGGATACGATACGGTCACATGGGAGACGATGGTGGGAATCAAGCAGAGAATCATGCGGATATGGGACACTGCAGCACCGTCCGTGAGGATCAGCTGCATCAAGTTCGCCCAACGCGTAGTCCTGGCACAGAGCGTGGCGGCAGGCTCTGAATTTCGAGTACGTCCCGGCATGCTGGCACTGCACGACTGTTACTGACGATAGCTCTAAGCACGGCGGTGCACTCGATGTGTCCTTGGACAAGGTTCCGCCGAATCATCAGTCACTCGACCCGCGTAACCTCGAGGCAGAAGCGACTGGTCTGTTAGATCGTATGCTCAGCGTCTTGCAAGAGAGCAGGTGAGATTGCCCCATCACGCGTGACTGAATTCCATGCTCACCGCCCCGAAGCGATGCTCTTATTGTGGACGCGACACTCAACTGCCTGTCCATCCTGGCGCGGACGCGGCCCGCCACTTCGGGACGAATCCTCAACGCCCTGCTGAACTTCAACCCTCTGCAGGCCGCCAGCTCGCCCATGACGCCAAAGACGCGAGTGAGGGTGAGGTCAATGGAGAAGACGGCGCGGCTTTTGATGATTCACCTCAGCAAGAGAGACCCCCACAATCCCATAGTGCCGCGGATACAGCAACATGTAGAGCGCATGATGCGCAACGTGGCGGAGATATTCGATGACTCGGGTAAGAAGAGGCCGTTGGAGGCGCAGCTGCATGAAGGTCTCGACGCCAAGCGCCTGCGGGTTGCAGGGTCTCATGTTCCGATTCGACCGCTCGGACCTGGCCAACACAGCCTCGGAGACGTCTTTACCCTCATAAGCAATGGTGAGCTGAGGGGCTTTGATATTTCACAGCTGCCTCTTGCGTTGGTTGCAAAGGTTTCCGTGAAGGCCCTCGCGGGACTGGATGCGGAAGTGCTGGCGAAAGCCGTCGATGGCGTCCGCGGCCGGCTCCACGAGCTGGCAAACGCCCCAGCTCCTGAGTTGAACCCCAACACCGCGCCGCTGGATGTCGATGATGACGACGACGACTATGAGCCGGACTTTTATCCAGCAGAGGACACGGAGCAGATCCTCAACAAGCTGGATGGCGCATCAGCAGCGCCCGTGCTCCCTGGCATGGATGGCAGCCTGGCCCTGGCATCATTCACCCTCCCTCAACCTACGGAGTTAACAGCCGAGACGGCGCTTAGTGCAGGCAGCGGGACGGTCGCGAGAGTAGTGGAGATGATGAAGTCCCTCGAGGAGCCGGCCGTGAAGAGGGAGAAGGCCGGATTCAACCGGCTTGCGGCGAGCTCTGGAAGCCGGGACGCGTGGATGTCAATTCTCACACGCCTGGCAACCCGCTCGTCTGCCGGTCTGGAGGAAATCTCCGTCAAGGGAGAAGCAGAGGAAGCGTCTCGACCAGCGGCCCTCAACGCCAACATCCGAGAAGTGCTGTACAACTACGTGATGGAGGATTTCCGCAAGCATATTGACGTGGCCGTGTCGTGGCTTTGCGAGGAATGGTACAACGACAAGATTCAAGGGCGAACTGTCGGCGACCATCCCATGTACTACGAGAAGTGCACCTTGCGACTGATTGACGGGTTCCTCCCGTACTTGCACCCGCAGGACAAGATCCTAACACGGTTTCTGAGCGAGATCCCTGAGTTGAATCGAACGATTCTCTCACGGGTAAAGCACATGTGCCGTGACCCCAGCGTCACGCAGCTGGCCTTGACGAGCTTGCTGTATCTGGTCATGATGCGGCCGCCGATCAAGGACATAGCTCTGGATACCGTGCAGGATATCTGGACAGAGTGTAAGCTAGACGAGCCCCCCGCCCCTTGCCCCTTGCGCAAGTTTTGATTGCTGACATTGTCCGCTTCACAGTTGAAGATTCGCGACCCATGGCGGGCAAGTATCTTGCCAAGTACCGGCCCGCATTCCTGGAGACAAAGAGTGAGGGCGAGGGAGGAGCACCGACGACATCGGCAACGGCCATTGCAGCGTGAGACTGAACAGGGCTGAAGGGGGCGCGAGCGTATACTATCTACGAAGGCGGCATCGGGCAGGCGTTTACAGGAAAATGTTTGCTTTCGCACATGTTTGAGCGGGCCGCAAAGGGAAGACCACGGCTCAGGGACGGGATTTGGGCGGCGGCATGTATGCATGTCCGAGTACAGTGTACAGTTGTACGGATACCTACCTTTTGTCAAGAGCAGAGACCGAAACGCTGGGAACAAGACAGACGTTTGTCGGCGTGGAATGGGAATGTCTACACCTCAGCAGGTTGTGCCAGTAATAGATTCACCGCAAGATGGATCAATATATTACCATGCACCGTAGTTGGGAATCAGAGGGCAAGCCAGGCCAGCAAGGGCTACCCCTTCCTCTCAGCTGCATGCCGTCTCAGCTGCTACAAGTTGGATTGCAGGAGAGGCAGAGCTGAGTCTGCGGTGGTGGGCGGCGTCCTGAAATGCCAAAGCGCCAGGGACCACTCCGTACCTTAGTTATGCTCACCGGCCTGTGCCTGACGTTGTCACAGGCTTGACAGAGGCTCGATACGACTACCTTTACTTGTCCAGAGCCATGGCAGTCTCCAACTAAAGTTGCGCCAGCATTACTGTCCAGATCACGGCCATCGTAATAGTATTAATATATGAAGGTTCACAGGCCCTTCACCTTCACTGCCCACCTAGAGGTAGGCAATATCAAGGCAACGCTGATTTGCTGACGGTAGCCGTTGCTGGGCCACCGGCGGCCAGCGCACGATGTGCTGTTTGTTCCTTAGGTAGGTACGGTAAATAAGGTAACCAAGTAACGTACTCGCAGTGCCCCGCGAGCGCCACCGCCCAAGGGACCAGGGGCTCGGCACAGGGATTCGCGTGGCGCTGTCGTATTAGTGACGTTGAAGAAAAAGCAACACAGGGCTAACGTTAGTAGGCTAAGGTATTTCGAGCGCGCATGGAGTTTACAGTACAAGCCGGCGCCTGCTCTTCACCTGGTGCTGTACAGACATGCCCCCTCGGTTTCCTCCCAAGGTTGTCGACACCAACACGCCCAAGGTAAAGGCAAGGTAACCTGCCAACCTACCAAGGTACAAGAAAAACTAAGGTACACACTACGAGCACCTCTCGGTGACGCCCAAGGATAACCGACACCTTAAGGTGCCTTACCTTAGTAAGGTAACCTGGACCCTGCCGGCTGGGCCAGGGGCCTCCACTGCCTGCCCCGACGTCAACCTGCGAGTACGCTCCAGCATCCGGGAGCGCCAAAACTCGGCATCCGCTCGCCTCATCCATTGAACGTCACCGACCAGGCACCACCCGCTGCGACGCCGCGTTCAGGCCGCGAGATGCCCCGGAACCATTCGCAGAAGCGAGGATTTGCCATTCACCGGGACACTGCGCACGGTACTGTCCTCGCCTCCCCACATTGTGACGTACGAGCACCCACAGATCGCGCCCATCGTCCTCGAGCACACTAGGCTCGGCTGCGCCTGTCTGGCAGCAACCAAGCAAACCGCCCCTTAGTTGAACGAGTGCCGCCTTTGCTGACCTCGAGCGTCTTGGTGCAGTCGACGAGCCCGAGCTAGATGGTCGGCTCGCGAGGACGCTGACTCCCGCCACGACAGGCGCATCCAACAGCATGCAGGGGCGTGGAAACGCCGCGAAGCACACCCTGGCAAGGACCGCCACGATCCGCAGCGTCCCGAGCCTCGAGGGTTCCGAGTCGAGTCCCGAGAGCAGGCGGAGCGCCTTCGCGAGCAGCGCCAACAGCAGCGCCAGCGGCTCATCCGCCATGGGAGGCAACCAGTGCGACAAGACGCCGCCTGCCGTCAGGATAAGGAGCGAGGCGAACAGCGACACGCCCGTCAGATGGAACACGAATGGCGTCCGGGCCGTGGAGCAGACGCCCGTACACGATGCATCCATCCTCTCCGACGGCACCGAACCGGACAACAGTCAGTGGGACTCGACGATTGGAAAGGCCGGGCTCGGGAAGACGGGGCGCGTCATCAACAAGCTGGTCAGTGACAATGACGCCCTGAAGCGAGACATCAAGATCGAGCGGCTGCGCGCCGAAGAGGCCAAGCAGGCGGCAAAGCTTGTCGAGGACAAGATGGAGCGCATGATAAACGACTATGAGGGCCGGCTGTTGGAGGCCAACGTCACGAAGACTCTGCTTGCGAGAAAGGAGCGCCAGGTGGAAACCCTAACTGCGACCGTCGAAATGGAGAAGAAGAAGGCAGTGGCAGCCTTGGCACGAGAAAAGAGCTGGCAACATGAACTGGACAAGGTGAGGACTGAGTCGACGGTCCAGGTTGAAGAGGCAACGAGCTACGCGCAGTTGCTCGAGGGCCGGTACAATGCCATCTCGTCCCACTGGCGAGATCAGGGCGACGAAGTCAAGCGGGCCGTCTCTAAGATGAGGGGCGACATCACAAGTATTGTCGAAGAACGCAAATCGGATGACGAAAAGATCCAGACCCTGCGGGACCTGTGCGAGCAGCAGGACAACAACATAAAGAAACTCAGACGCGAAAAGGACGAGATTTCCCGGCTGTTTGAAGTGTACAAGAAAACGCAAGACGACGACCTCCGAGATATCAAGACTAACGCGAGAAGGAGAGAGGAGGAGCAGGAGAGGTTGCTACAGGAGTCGAGAGAGGCCTTGTCGAAGCTCAAATGGGCCCTGAACGTCAAGAAGAACGTCAAGGACGCCCGATAGCTGGCATGGGTCCGCCACCACATGGCTTGGACCATGAACTTCATTCAGCGCTGCATTTATGCTTTTGCAAACTTCAGCTTGCTCATGGCTGTGTCCGGTAGCCCGAGGAGTTGTATATACACCGATCAAGCCTCGTCGACGGCACAGCACATGGGTGTTTGTCATTGCGATAACATTTACATCCTCGCCCTCTCCTTCCCCTGGCTTTCCCCGTTCTGATTCTCAGTCACTAGAGCAATGGACATTTGGCCCAGCCCACGGACAGCATACGCCACCCCTTGGTCTGCCGCGGCGAACAGGGGCAGCATGGCGAGGCGCTCGGGGCGTTGACTTGACGCAATTTTTTTATTTGAAATGAGATGCCATCTCTGGCGGTGGCTGGCTCTCTTCTCTATATACTACTGCTTCGTCTGCAGTTGCTCTGGGGGGAGGAAATATGGAGAGATATTGGAAGATGGGAACGAGCAACCAGGCGTGATGGTACATGTACCGTCTACTTTTCGAATTATCCTTGAGACATGCAGGATACCCCAGCTGGTCATGAATATAATGTGTGTACTGCTTGAAGGGCGAGTCCTGCGGGTAGTGCACTGTGACATGTGACGGCTGAGTGAGCTTCGACGACGGTAAGATCTGGTAGACAATGGCCTAAGAACGGCACAACAAGCATTGCCCAGGGCGCTACCGGGAATTGCGGATATGAGAGACGCGCTAATACTTCGTAATCTCCTTAATGCATTGTTTGGCCGGTAGCATTGTCCCCGTGGAGGAGTCGCCCGAGGCAGCTTACCGGCAACGAGCCTCAACCTCGTGCAGCAACAAACGGGGCACACTCGAGCTTGGAGGCAGCGCGCAAACCACAGCACGGAGCCCTTCGGAAGCCTACCGTAAGGTAGGTACCTCGCAACAGTGAGGTGCCCTATCTTCTTACCTTAGGTACCTTAGGTATCTGAGGTATTGGAACCCGATTGCGGTGAATGGAGGAAATGGGCCGCACCTGCCATTGCCCGCTCCCGCATTGTCTTCTCACCACACAAACGCCGTTTGCTTTCTCCAATACAGCACACCTTCTCTTCCCATCCTTTCTCCAATCCAACACATCTTCTTTTTCTCTTCAATCCAACACACTTTCTCTTGCCATATTTTCTCCTTCTTCACGTTGGGAGAACATCTCCTTCGCAGCCTATGCAGCAACTGTACACCGAGCCATCGACGGCCCTGACCTTGAGCGAGACGTACTTCCGCCTGCTGCTGGAGCGCATGGAAACGACGCAAGGAATTCAATGGATTCTCCACGCGACTTTGCCGAATTCTACATCTCTTGCAGCCCGCCTTTGCTCCCGAAGGGCGTGCGCTTTGTCTTTCAGTCGGTTGGACTAACCTTCACCAAGGTGAGAAGGTCTATGGAGGTTTCCGAGAAGCTTTTCACTAACGCAGACACAGAACGAAGTGATTGAGCTTCTTTACGAGCCCGAAGCCCCCTGGTTTAAGGCGATAACGCATCGAGAGAACAAGGAAATTGTCTTGAAGTATATCCAGAGCCTCCTCACTACCATCGTGACGGAGGACAGCGACTCCGTTGACATTAATCGACTGCATCAAATCCACAATCGTGGCTTCGATGCTCCCTTCGAATCGAAGACCTTGGCAGATGATTCCCGAGTCTTTCCGTGGTCCGGCCTTCATACCGGGAGAGACACACACGACGAGGATTTCGATGAATATCGATTCCCATGCAATATGCGGGATCTGAAATATCGAGCTGTCTGGCGTGGACTCGAATCCATGGATGGTTGGACCGTCGATCGTTTGTTCAGAGTCCTAGAATCGAAATCGACGCAAGCTGACGCTCCAACCTGCATTGACGAGCTCGAAAAAGTATTTCATTGCCGGATATCGCACAACCTGGCGGCCAGTCTGGTTTATGTGGGATCGAATCTTCACCCCAAAGCCGTGAAAAGGGCACTGAGAGCTTTCGATGTCTTCCTTCGCATTGCCGTGAGTTGAAGTGGACTAGGAATATGCGCACCCGAGAAAACTTCTGACAATTGCTGCTAGGTTTATGCGCATGGCCGCCAGGAGCATCTCATCTTGACGTACGATACCACGTCATCCCAAATTACCCATAAGTGGCTACCGCGCCTCAAACAAGACAGGATGAATTACGTTCACGGCCATGAAGAGTGCCTCAGTGATGAGTACCGCCGTCTCCAGACGGCGTTGGCATCAAGAGCAAGTAACACCAAGCCTCCACTCCAAGGTCGATGGACGTCTCGTCTAGACGAGGTTTTTGCTCCATTATATGGATACAAATATCCTCCGAAGAAGCCCACAGCAGTCCATGGGCTCTTTCAGAAAATCTTGGAAGCCGAACGGGGAGAAGTAAGTATTGGTGTCAGCGGCCACAGCGATCCCGGAATGGCAGGCGAGGAGCCAAATCATCGTGGATCGGAACCAGCAGAGCCATTGGACTTGCAACATATCCGTTGGGACACTAGTGAAGAAACCGACATTGGTCCCCGAATTGAGGAGCTCCAGATCTCGAGAGGCCCGCTTCACGCTGTTGAGGTGTTTTCCGACGCGATATTCGGGGACGATTTGACAGTAGTCGAATCAGAGAGTTTCCATACATCCAGGGACTATGTCGAGACTTGGAGAAATGCTGTTGGCCGCCCAGAACTTCGAGACGCCGGGAACCCGTGGAAATCGACCGATATTGAACAGAGTCTGCTGTTCTTTGATGAGCCAAATGACACGGCACTCGAGGGTGAGATCGGATCCAGAGGTAGATGTTTCGCAGCTGGTCTATGCGGCGACGCTAATATTGGTTCAGAAATCGATGCGGAGCCAAGAAGCCAGCTGATGCTCCAATTCTACGAGTCCGACGACTTGATATACCTCGATGAGGAAAGGCGAAGCGCGGTGTTGGACTCATCATCTGCCCATATACGGGAGCAAGACCTGTCAGATGCAACCGTTCCTCCAGAAGAGCTATCCAAAGGGCCATATATTCCACCTCAGAGAGTCAACAATACCTCCTCGCGCTGCGCGGGCTACTCTGGAGCTCAGACACCGCATCTAAGTCTTCTCGACATGGATGAGCCACGAGGGGAACCCGTGCTACCAAGCGCTGTCGAACGAGCCGCCTGTGCAGTCACGCATGCCTCTGTCGGATACAGCAAGCCCCATGATCCTGACGAGGACCTCATTGATTTCGGACCAAGCCTCGGAGACCTGAGCGCATGCTGCGGCAAAAGCTGCCTCGTTACGAACAGCACGGGGAGCCAGCACAGATCCACAGAGGGGTTCTGTGAGGTTGTTGAGGAAGAATATGCAGCATCCGGGAGTGCAGCCGTCTTGGAGCTTCAAGAAGGCCAATCGATGATGGTCTTGGAGCCAAGGGCGGCAAATCCATCTTTGCACACTGAGCCAGGCCTGGTGAAGGATATGGAGCCACCGCCAACTAGCCATTTCGTGAAGACCTTCCATCAACAATGCTGTACAAAGAGTGGTATAACAAAGGACTGGACCTCATTTCTCGATCCGAAAGCAGCCGGTGCTGGAGAGTCAATGGACGCACAGCAGATACCAGGGGGAGCAGGATCAACAGGGTGCGACAGCTTGATTCTGGCGAAATCCCTTACCAAAGATTTGGCTCGTATCCTGCAGCTGACGCCAGGCAACGTCTCAATCAACCTGAACTTCGGTCGTTTCTACCTGAAAGATCAAACTCTCTCGCAAGTCAGCGGTGGACAAGGGGCTCATGGCAAGGCCGAGGAAACGCTGGAGCGTGTCAGCGTAAATGGGTCGACCTCGCAATGCCTGGGGTTCTCCACTACTCTCACTCCTTCCGGGCCAGAGGCGGATATTTTGACTGGGCTTCAGTCGCCAGGAGAGGAGAAGTGGCGCCTTTGCAGCACTCGGGTGCTGTATGAGTTTACCTGCTCTTCTTCCGGAAAGAATGACTTTGTGGTGGAGGTCGACTCGCAAACGCTCAAGTTTGAATGCCGGGGATTGAAGAATGATCTTGCCCGCCTCTATGTCCATTGCGGGCAATGGCCGTGGGATATACAGCTCTGCGTTTCGCAATCCACCTGCCTCGCCAGGTCACGGGTACACATGGCCATTGGAGAAGCCTTGCTTGCTTCTGTTTGTGTTGGGTATGTCGAACAAACGATCTTCACTTGTCATAAAACTGATAGCTAACTGTACTTTGCGTGTTGAAGGGCCGATGACGAGGGCCAAATTATGATTGAGGCTACGACAGATGAGGGACTCAAGGCAAAAGTCGACAATGTCAGCATCCGCCACGTAGCCCAATTCCGGAATCGAGAGACGGAAAACAGCATACTTTCCCTCACCATGGTCAAGCGGTTAGTTCCCGCGAGAGAACGGGAAAAGAGGATGCAATGGCGCACGACCAAGCAGCCTGCCAAGGGCGCCTCTGACATCTTTATCGAAGCCTTCATCTGTTCCGAGCGAGGCAACGAAATTTTGGCGGAGAATCGAGGCCTGAAGCTCGGTGAAGAGACAAGATGGGACTGCGACAAGCTCGAGAAGGAGGGCGTTTTCGAGGATATTTGCGGACCTACATTTGGCGTAATCACACGCATGGGCCGCCTTGGTTTGCTGAATGGCAACGAACTGGACACGAAGGGAGCCGACGCCGTGAGGCCTTCCCATGTGGAGGCTGAGGAGCGCAGAAAGCCTCGCTCATTCTGGTGAGCAGCAGGCGTACGGATAGCGTGTTTCCTGCAAGGCTGGGGAAGGTTTCATCGAGTTTGGTAGAAGGATCAGTGCGTTGGCGAGGGTACGCGGGCAAACCTGGTGCAGGCAGAGACAGTAATAATGATGACTCGGTGTAATTTTGACGCGCTCGCTTGTTGGCCCGAGTGTTATGCTACTCGTACTCGTAGGTGACGACGTTGTTGGTTGATGGGTTTTATCAGCAACGTACGAGTACAGTGAGACAGTCGTGCTGAGGGATCCCCACACGCGAGCCGTACCGGGACCAGGGGCCAGGGGCCAGTGTGGAGGGCTGTCAGGCCAGGCCTGCCAGGCTTGGCGACACTAAACCTGACGAGGAGCCCAGCATCGATCTGAGCGGACCCTTGCAGTGGGGAGCATTCGTACTCGTCTTCGGTTGGCAGATGGTGCCACTGCAAACCAACAGGATGCGATGCCGGCAGTCAGTCAGTCAGGCACGGCGGGATATCGTGAGATGAGGATGCACCGAGGGAGGCACAGATCTGCCCGACGACTGCAACGTGACTTGCCTGGGCTCGCCGCAGCTGAAGGGGAAGGCCGGCTCGCTGGCTGCCGCCAATGGGCGCAACACAGGGGCGTGCGATAGCGCGACATGGCGCTGGGCGGCGCGCGTGCGCATTCGCCCTTGGCCGCAGTGCTTGTCTTGCCTTGCCTTGCCGTACTCGTACTCGTACCGCGCGGCTGCATTTCCCTCCTCGCCTCCCCGCCTCCGTCCTCGTCGCAGGGATATTAAGGTAAATCTACCTCGCCTTAACTACCGAGCGCTGCGCAACCCCAACCCAGCATCGTCCCACCACGACCGACCGCCTCCCCTCCTCGGCCATGTCCTCCCCCTGGCTTCGCTCTCGCTGATTCCTGCTCAACAACTTCTGGTCTCGCTGCCTCGAGAAGCAGCCGTCGCGACAAGCAATGGGGCTCGGAATCCTCGAGCCCAAGTCGGGCGAGAAGGTCCCAGGTGAGCGCTCCCCCCCCTCGGGCTGCTCCTGTTGTCGTTGCTGCCACCCTCCGTCCTCGGCCTCACCTCCTGGCACGCGACCTCGCGCTGACCAGAGCTCTGCTCTCCAGGCACGACGCGCTACTTTGACGACCCGAACCACCCCCTGGGTTCGGCCGCCGCCGACGACGCGTCGCTGAAATGCGACTCCAGCGGCAAGATTCCCATCATCCTCGTATGTCCCGGCCCTGGCCAGCGCCGTCCGTCGACGATGCGCCCCGAGATGCTGACCCCGAACCTCCCCAGATCCCCCAGCCCTCGGATGACCCCAACGATCCCCTCAACTGGCCGCTATGGAGGCGCGACCTCATCACCTTCGGCCTCTGCTTCGCCGGCATCCTTGCCACGTCCCTCGGCTCCATCCTCGCCTCCAACACCCTCGTAATGAGCATCTACTTCGTCGTCCCCCTGACCGAGACGGCCGTCCTTACCGGCTACTTCCTGCTCGGCGCCGGCGCCGCTGCCGTCTTTTTCGTCCCCTCGGGCCGCGTCTGGGGCAAGCGCCACCTCTTTCTCCTCGGCATCGTCATCGTCATCGCCTCGAGCGCCTGGGCCGGCTCCACGGGGAAGAACTACAACAGCATGGCCGCCGCGAGGGCCATCCAGGGCGTGGGCACGGCGCCCTTCGAGAGTCTGCTCAATGCCGCCGTTGGCGACCTGTACTTTGTCCACCAGAGAGGCCTGCGCATGGCCTTTACCAACTTGGCAGTCTTCGGCGGCGCTTTCTTCACGCCCATCGTCGTTGGCAAGATTACCGAAACCATGGGCTGGGAATGGACCTTTTACTTTGTCTCCATATTCATGGCCGTGACGCTCCCCGTCGTCTTCTTGTTCTGCCCGGAGACGGCCTACCGTCGAGAGATGAGACTCAACATTGACGAAACTGCCGAGGAGATCAAGCTGAACCCGAACTCGGTATCGACCACCGCTAGCGGCGCACAGGCTCGACCCTCCGGCTTTATCTTCTTCCCTACCTCGTCGGCCATGCAGCCAATTGGCAATGCCAGCACGCCCAAGAAGACGTTCGTCCAGTCCCTGTCGCTCTTCGACGGCAGGAAGACCGACGAGCGCTACTGGGTCCTCCTGCTGCGCCCGTTCCCGCTGCTCATGAACCCGGCCTTCATCTGGGCCTGCTTGATCCAGGGCGCAATGATAGGCTGGACCATCTTCATCGGCGTGCTCATTGCCATCGTCTTCATCGGCCCGCCCTACTTTTGGGGCGAGCTCAAGGCTGGGTACACTTACACGGCTCCATTTATTGGCGCGCTAGGCGGCTTCGCCATCGCAGGTTTGTTTGCCGACAGCACCGTGAAGCTCCTCACGAGGCTGAACAAGGGCATCTACGAGCCCGAGTTCCGAATCCTCCTGGTCATTCCCATGCTCATCACTGGCGGCATTGGACTCTACGGCTTCGGCATATCCGCCGAGGACATCATCTCTGGGAAGTACCAGTACATTGTTCCACTCATCTTCTTCGGCTTTGAGGTGGCGGGCATGGTCATCGGCACCGTGGCCAGCTCGCTCTACATTGTCGATGCGTACCGTGAGTATTTTACTTCTGGTCTGACTCCTCTCTGCGTTGCTCGGAAGCTTACACGCGTTGTGAAGGCATCATGACCGTCGAGGGCTTCACCTTGATGATCATCTTCAAGAACATCTTCAGTTTCATCTTGACCTGGTATGCCTACGACTGGCTGATCCAAGCCGGCATCCGTCAGGTATTCCTCATCATATCGTCCATCCAAGTCGGTATTTGCTTACTGAGCATCCCAATGTGTGAGTATTTTGCACCTGCATTTTCACGAGCCCCCCGCGGCCTGGATGCTAACTATGGCCTAGATATATACGGGAAGCGCATCAGGGCGTTCTTCCATCGCCACGATCCGTTGGCCATGACCGGGCTGCGATGAGCCATTTGTTAACGCATCTATGACGTGGCGAGCGTAGCGTTGTTCTACTTTCTAATAATACATCGACTTTTGGTGCAGGTGGGCAATAATAATAAAGGGTTAGGGCCTGATACCATTTGGCTCTCAGGAGCCATGTTCAATGGCGTGCTGGACGGAGAAGGCTTGCGTGAGAGGCTCTGCACGGATTCGCCGATGGTTTGTGTGTCATGATGCAACATTGATTTCATTGATCATGGCACGTCATTCTCGCTTCATTGAGTGGTATCTGGGTAATTAATATATGCTGGCATTCCTCCTCGTCCCGGGCAAGGGCTTAAGTAACAAGCCCATCCATCCCACTGTTCGCGCTTGATAGTCCTTTATCATCTTTTGATTCGACTTTTCCAACCGCGCTGTCTCATTTCGTCCCTTGTTCAGTAATACTTACGACGACTTGCCAGCCTCGCTCGTCGCGGCACCGCGGGCAGCGGCGAGGGTTGACTTCTTGACGAGGCGCAAGCCGCCCAAGAGCATGATGGCGGCCTCGAGGCCCAGGATGACCACGAGAGTGACGAGGGCCCCGATGACGCCGGCAACGGGCCTTGAGATACCCGAGTCGGAATCAGAGCCGCCCGTGTTCTGGGAGGTGGCGCCACCGCCGGAGCTCGTGGAGTTTGCAGCGCACTGGCCGTCAGTGTTGCCGCAGAGTGTGCACCAGTGCTTGGTGTCGGCAATGGCAAACTTGCCCATGCCGGCCTTGAAGTCGTTCCAGGAGAGCAGGTCCTTGCTCTGGCCGAAGAGGGGGAAGGTCTTGAGGCCCTTGTCGGCGGCGGTGCCGTTGGCGAAGAGGAAGCGCACGCTGATGTCCTCGGGCTTGGGCTTGGCGTCGGCGACCGAGGTGACGAGCTCAAAGGCCATGGAGGAGGCGTAGTCGCAGATGCCGTAGAAGTCGGGACTCGCGGCGGGCAGCTGGGCGAGGCCGAAGAAGGCCATGAAGGTGCCGTAGGCGCCGAACTGGGCGTTGAACTTGGGCACCGACGACTTGCCGTCGACGATGGGCTGCAGGGCGTCGAGGATCTGGCCGGCGAGGACGGAGCCGGCGATGGCGCGGACGGGCTCGCTGGCGTTGTAGGCGAGGTTCCACTCGTGGACGGAGGCCAGGTCGTAGAGGCGAGCGAGGGTCGAGTTGTCGAGGAGGTTGTCGGCGGGGATGGACTTGTTGTGGATGGTGGCAACGTTGATGAGGTCGAAGACTGGAGCGGACCACGCATGTCAGTAACTTGCAGGCTACGCACGGGGTTCAGGAGAGGGGGAACCGACTCGAATAGGCGTTCTTGAAGTTGGCGGCGTCGGGCCCGTAGGTGGTGTTGATGACGGGCAGCAGGCGCTGGTAGAAGTCCTTGGAGTCGTCGCTCGTCTTCTTGAAGTCGGCCGAGGAGAGGTAGGCGTTGGAGCTGACGACGGCGTTGCCGCAGCCGCTGCCGCCCTGCAGCCAGGCCGTGTTCTCGGACTTGGCGGCGCTGGCGGCGTCGGCGACGGCGTCGACGGGCACGTACTGGTAGCCGCCGAGGGGCGCCTCGACCTTGGAGCCGTTGGCGAGGACCTCGGCGCCGGAGCCGGCGGTGGGCGGGTACAGGCCCTGGAGGAAGACGAGGGCCGAGCTCTCGAGCACGGCGTCCTTGGGGGCCGTCACCTCGAGCTGCGATAGCACGGCGGCGTCGGCGCTGAGGCCGGCGACGCGCGAGCCCTTGGGCGCGTCGGCGGCGACGTAGCGCTGGCGGTAGAAGGCGCCCGACGAGTGCACCTCGTCGGCGCCCAGGGCCGTGAGGTTGACGGGCTTCCACGCCTTGGCGGTGCGGTCGCCGTGCCGGTGGAAGAGGTAGACGCCGAGCACGCGCTCGTCGGCGCCGCTGCTATCGGCGGCCGCGGCAAGGCCCGCAGCGGACAGGCCCGCGGCGGCGAGGAGCAGCTTGGAGTGCATCGCGAGGTGGGTGGTGGTGGCGGAGGTGCTAAGAGTCGTGCGGGAAGGGCCCGAAGGGTGGGTGTGTGGCGTTGCGGGGGAGACAAGCAATTGACTTTTTTCTTTCTTTTTCGTTCTTCCCCGGTCTCACTTGCGTTGCGCGACCATGCAGAAGACGAAGCAGCCCCGGCGACAAGAGGAGTGGGAAGAGAAGACCAGGAGAGAACAAGAGCAAGGCCTGTCGAGGCCTGGTCTATGATAAATACCGACGCAACTCCCTTGCCCACGGCAAGAACCTAATCAATGCTAGCTTCCCCGCCGCCATGCGCCATCGGTCCTCCACTCGACAACTCTTATCGTATCGTCCCCATGCGAGCATATGCAGGCCTTACCCGAGTTGAACTGTTGAACGATGCCACTTCCCACGCCTTCCGTGCTATTACAAGTATTAGCAGCTTCCCTTTCGCGGCCGCAATAAGGGCCAAGCCTCAATTGCCGACCCAGGGCCGGCCGACTCCCCCGCCCCGTCGGCCACTGACATGCACGGCGTCGCATCGCGTCGCAAACTATAAAGCTGCGACTGTCTGCGCGGGAACTTCAATGGCCGCAGCCAATGCAAGAAATGGCGCGAGAGGCTTGGTAACAGCACCTCGTGAGCCTGACGGCGAGCGATGACGGGGTGCTCACCCTGGACACGCTGTAGGTGCGCCTCCAGGGACATCGGGCCGTCGTTGCTCGTAGGTCGATAAGCAGCGACGGCCCGTGCTGCGAAAAGCTCAATGCAAGGGGGGGAGGACGCCACACAAACACACCGCGCCGCGGAGGTCTGGAAGCCGGCGTCCCCCGCGGACGGCCCAGACAACGCTGCTCCTTGACAACCGAGGCGGGCCCTGGCCTTGATTGGGTGCCCACCCGCAGGGCGTCGGCAGGATGCGGCCTTTGGGACGCCAGCTGACTCTTGCAATTGCTGCTGACGAGGTCCCGCGTCAAGAAGCCGTTTCCTCGCGATGCAACATTCGCTTCTTTTACACGCAGATGCTCGCGATTTTGGCACTGGAAAACGGCGCCCTGATCTTGGTGTGCGCTCGGCGGGACGCGGCCCGGGCCGATATCCGCCCCTGAGGGTGTCAACGGGAAGCCCTGCTGAGCAGCGCCTTGGGAGACGAAATCGCCACGAATCGAGGCCAAACATTGCTTCGCAGTGCCCGTAGTAGAATGACATCTAAATTTTGCTCACAAATGCCGCGCACATGGTGCCGGCGCAAAGATCCCCACCCCCGGCCGAGAGGCCTGCTGCCCTGCCCGAGCCGGGCCCCGATCGCGCATCCGCTCTCCCAGCAGCCTCCCGCCTCCGACTGAAGCCTTTCCCCCTTATTTCCGCTTACAGCTTAGCCTTCCGCGTGTCCTTGAGATTCTTGGAGATATCTCCGGTCAGCAGAAAGTTGGGATACTGCATCGACTTGTCGGTGCCAACCGACACCGCGCCCTGTCGCCTCCACGCCGCGCCGTCCACCGCAAGCACCTGGCCGTTGACGTACGTCCCCGCGTCGCTGAAGAGGAAGACTGTCGCGTCGGCAATGTCTCGCACCGTGCCGATGCGCCCCGAGGGGATCCCGGCCTCGTAGTCGCGCACCGTCTCCTCCTCGCTGCTCAACAGGCGCGCCACGCCCTCGGTGTCGGCGATGGCGCCGGGTGCGATGACGTTGCTCTGCACGCCGCGCGGGCCGTACTCGAGTGCCACCGAGGCCATGAGAGAATCTACAGACGCCTTGGCCGCCGCCACGTGCGCCTGCATGGGCATGCCCGTGTAATGGAAGGTGGCCGAGATGAAAAGAATGCGAGGCGAGGAGCTGCGGAGCAAGTGTGGGATCGTGGCCTTGATAGTGTTGAAGGTTCCCAGCACGTCAATGTCCATGACGGACTTGAAAGCGTTGGGGCTCATGCCTTCGAGAGACACGACAAAGTTGCCCGCTGCGCCAGCGCTATGGATGAAGGGTCAGATCGAGTCCTTCGCCCCTTCTTCATCCCACCCGCCGCAACACTCACATGACGAAGTCGATGCCTCCCAGCTCTCGCACGCACCGATCCGCTGCAGCCTGGAGGCTCTCCACCTGAAAATTAGACTCGCAGTCAGCAATCCTCCTGTCGACCGTCTCGGGGCGCGGAGCACAGGCTCGAGTCGCAGTGGGAGATTGAGAATCATTACCTTGCGGACATCACACCCACCAATGCCAATGACCTTGGCCCCGGGCCTCACCGAGGCGATGTCCTTGGCGGCCTCCTCGGTCTTGCCCTCGCTGCGCCCAATGATGCACGCATTGGCTCCCAGGCGAACCAGCGCCCTTGTCTGCATGCTGCAGATGGTGCCGGCGCCGCCCGTCACGAAAACCACACGATCCTCTGCGCAGACCGGTTAGCCAGCTGGTGGGTGACGACGGAGCAGGCGGTGCGACACGGGCACGAGAGCTGGGGAGACGCAACTGAAGAGGCCATCCCTCCACACGGGGCTCAGGTACTTGGATTCCGGAACAGACATGATGTCGCGGGGTTGGAGAAGCGCGAGTGAAACAACGAGGCGTCTGGCCGTGAGGTATGAGGTGCGCAGTGGCCGACGAGAAGATATGTACTCGTATGCTTTGCGCGTTTCCCGACGTGCCCGTGAGCAAAGGCTGGGGGTGGAGCTCGAGGTCGGACATGTTGACGAACCTCGGCCCGTCTGGCAGTGGCGATGGCGGGTGGGGCTTCCCCCAGGTTCGCCTGGTCCATTGAGGTTTAGCAGGCACGGCGCGACGGCGCCTTCGGGCAGGTACCTCCGGGGGCTCCGCTGCCGTCGCTCCGGGCTCCTGGCTCCTTCCACCAATCCCACAGGTTTTAATGCACCGAGTATCCGTGCCTGTAGCATTACTCGTAGTCAACAGTTGACGACCTGCAGTGAAGCACAAACTCACATCAACCGACGACCGAGCTGCAGTGCATCCTTCATCGATTGAATGCACCTAAGGTAAGGTTCCTATCTACTGCGTAGCCTACCCCAATTCATATTTTGGCCTGCCGACCAACGTTGTCTCCGCATCTGACCCTGAAATGCGAGAGCCGGAAGGCCGGACGAGAGAGTTCAAAGCGAGGCCAAAATGCAGAGAGGTTGAATACACGCCGCCAGGCCGGGGCCGAAGACGCATACGAGGGCCGGGTCCGGCAGCCTCGGGCATCGCGTAGCACTTGACATCTTGCCTCCCTCTAGAGCTCATCCCTCGGGCGGCATCGGAGCTGCCACTGGCACCGGCCACCAACGTAGACGCAACGGGGGCATCGCGCATCCCCGGTGCAGTCGGGACTTCTTCCACAGAACTGGCTGCATCGCGACCCGCGCTCGAACAGCGAGAGAGCCGCGTCCACGTCGACAGCGCGATCGCAGTGCGGGCCGCCGCCGCCGCACTCGAGCACCTCTTATGAATCGGCCCGCTCTTCATGCTTGTTGTAGTACTCCTCAGCCTGTTCATCATCGACCAGTGCAATGGCGTATAGGCGCTCGTTGGTGTTGGCGTCGAACTCCTGGATCAAGACAACGTTGCTAGCTGGCTTAGTGTAGGTCGTGTATGTGTTCTCCCTGACCTTCGCCCGGGCGTCCCGGAGGGCATCTCGGCCAGTGGAAATATCGGCGTTGGCGGTCAAGATGCCGAGGAAACGCATGTTGAAGTTTTGCAAGCACCAAGCGGGTGGACTTGTGTAGAGTTGATCAATATGCACTCGTTCGAACCACCTGCGCCAGCAACAGCGTGCCTTTATAGTACGTGTAGAGAAACCGTCCAGAGCACATACGTATCGGCCATCTCCCAGTCTTTCGGCCTGAACTACATGTAACAGCCGACGCCTAGGATAGCACTGGCTTCTGATAACATCACGAACACGAGCAGAGGCGTCGACAAGCCTCATGCAGAGTCAGGCCTTAGATTCTCAGGCCCTGGCTTAACGAGCATCGTTTCTGGCTCTGGATTAGCACTTTTTGTTTCCAGCTGCCAATTTGGGAAGCATAGAGCCACAGTGCTATTATGGACGTCGATAGTTTCGTGCTGACCGTCAGACTCACAGGTTCTAGGATTGAGTTGACGTCGTTGAATACGATCTCTGCCTGCCTGCCTGTGCGATGTTGCCTCAGTGGTACGCGATCGCTAGGGAACCATGCACGGTCAGACGTTAGGCGGTGGTCCCCAAGGTTCATGTTCACGAACATCGGATGATGGTATTGTCGTCGATAGCCCTGTCTCCTTCCTGATGCCCGATGGCCCGGTCCGAGGTGCAAGTAAACAGAGGCTGGTTGGAGACGAAGCTCTGTCGTTTTAGGAGAGGTGTCAGTGATGGAGCCAATACGGCTGTCGAAGGCGACATCACGGCAACATCTCACAGGGGTCCACAATGCGCTCCCCGTCCATTCCTTATGCCGTCTGCCATACAAACCTGCTGATGTCCGCAAGACGGCACCAAGAGCTTACCTGCCTCGCTGTTTCTGGTAGAGCGGTCGGTTGCGGCGCGCCTAAGCGGGTCCTTATGGCTATGACGACGATAGGTCTGCACACGCAAGACCGGCATGGGCTTAATTTCATACGATATTGAGGGTTTCTGTCGTTATCCTCTCTGTGGGCATAAACAGGGGCCTTCCCGGTGCATCTATCGTGAGGCATCCCTGTCGCAATGCCTGCTGTGGTACCCTCGGTCTGACGGCTTCCTACCTGCTCTTGCGGCCGACGCCGACATATGCAACGTCAGACTATTTGTTCGGACCTATGCTCGACTCGCCGAGCCTACAGTGTTGCCTCTACCCACATCAGGCCAATCTTCCAATTCGGAGCCGACAAGATCTCTCGCTCCCACTCCCATCCTCACACCATCGACTGAACGGGAGCAATGGAACCATATCTGCAAGGCGCGCGGCCCATGACGCCAGAATCGACGCTTTTTGGCTTCGCACCCCGAGGTGCTCGTCGGCCGGGACTCGCTCCGGGAGGCAAGGGCAAGAATTAGCAACAGGGATGACAACACGTTCACTGTCTACAGTACGCCATTCAGAAATGTCATCCTTGTCCAGGAATTCGACGCGGACACACGAGAGCGCCTTTTTGTCATCGCGCTGATCAATGATGAGAAGGCCGAGGCGTACTACACACAGTATTCTGACCATGGTGATGGCGACTCCGCGGACGGCTGGGAACCGGACTCTTTCCTATTTGAACGTGCGCCGACACGATCCCAACCGGCGGCACCGCATTAGGCTGTCTTTAGTGTCATGCCGGCATCTGAAGCTAGCGTTTGATTGCAGCTACATACCAGTACTCCGTAGACTCAATGTAACTACGACTGCGATGAGATGCTGGGGTCTCAGGCCTTGATTTAATAAGCAATGCTTCTGGCTCTGGATCAGGAACATCTCCACTCAGCTGCCAATTTAGGAAGCGATCTAGGAAGCGATCCTTGGTGTACATTTAGATACTGCCTCTAATATTTGCCCGGGCGTCCTGGAGGGCATCTCGGCCGGTGGAAACACTGGTGTTAGAGGCTAGGTAGTCCTGGCCGTCCCAGGGAGATTTTATCCGGCTCCCCTGCAGGCTGAGGTTGTTTTAGGGTTATGCCGCAGTTAAAGCCACCTACATACCCTAAGTACCCGTTTACTTGCAGGAAGACCCTGATGTGACTACGACTATGCACTGTTGCGCCTGCTCATTAGCTAAAGCTGCGTAGCGGGCGTCTGCGATGCACGGCAAGTATGGGGGAGCACCAGTAGTATTCCATGCTATTCTAATGGGATGCAAATAACATGAAGCATGACCTACACCAGGCTAGTCGACAACATGCTATTAATCCAAGAATTCAATGCCAACACCAATGAGCGCCTATACGCTGTCGCACTGGTCGATGAACCCTGATTTCCCTCAAGCAATAAGAGAAAAATGCAGAGGCTATTCCATACCTTGTGAAGCATGATTTCCACACCAGATCGTGCCATCATTATGCCATTCCCAATCTACGCCCATTTCATATGTATCGCACACCAATACTTGTGGCCCCATCCTGCCTGGTCTCGCCTGACCCTATCTTTCCAGGCTGCTCCCGCAGTCTAAGATGCGTAGCCTCAGGACCGATTTCGTCCAAGTTTTCGATGAGCGGTCTAATCAGGTCTAGATCTTACGTTGTACGAGAGTTTCAATGTTGCTGAGAATGATTCCTCGATTAATCCTTCTTCCGCGAGGCCGTTGTGGACATAAGCTTTGTGTAATAGCTAAAGTAGATGTTCGAGCAGGAAGAGGCCGTCGCAGGGGACAAAGGGAAATCCTCTTCCGAGAATCAAATTTAATTCCACCGAGAACTGTAGATTAATTAATTTATTAATTGCACTCAATGCGGCTCAAGATACCGACCTACGGAGTTTTGCAAGGTGCGTGCCTATTGAATGGGAAGATTGACGAGCACCGGCGATTGTGATACAACATCGGAATGAATAAAATAAGGAACGATTCACTATATTTAAGAGGCTGAGTACATATTTATTGTCTAAGTTCTAGCGGGAAACCATGCTCCTTCCCCAAACTCTGCTTTTATAGGCAGCAATTCTTTGCTCTAACACCCGAATCGACCCAACCTTACTCAGACTTTGGCGGCCACTTGATCCTCTTTTGCGCGTGGACGTAGAGGTTGTTTGGCCTGATGAGCTGGAAGTAGGGGTCATACTCTATAGGACCATCTTGTGCCAAGCTGAACTTGTAGCGGTAGACGAGCTTTGGCAAGAAGACTTTGATTTCCTGCAAGGCAAAGTTGAACCCGACGCACATGCGGGGACCCGAGGCGAACGGGATGTATGAACCAGCAGGCCTATTCTTGACCTGCTCGGTGTCCCAGCGGTCGGGGTCGAACCTTGCAGGGTTGTCCCAAATCTTGTCATTGTTGTGGATGTGGTGCAGCGCAGGGATGACGACCGAGCCCTTGGGGAGTCTGTAGCCTCCAGGCAGGATCATGTCCACCTTGGCAGTCCGACCCGGCTGGAAGGACGGATTGTGTCGCCGTTGAGTCTCCTTGATGAATTTATCGAGGAAAGTAAGCTTGTTGGTGAGCTCAGCGGTTACTTGAGTGTTTTCGTCCCAGTCATTGTCGATCAGTTCCTGCAGAAGACGTTCCTGATTTCCGGGGTACTGGACCATGCTATAAATCAGCCACGACAACAACGACGATGTTGTTGTGAAGCCGGCGCCAGTGGCTACAAGTAGCGCTGGAGCAAACTGCGCAGGCGGTAATTTGTTGCCCTTGTTGTCGGTTGCCCGGAGGAAGTAGTCTGTCAAGCGTATTAGCTTTCAGCTTAGGTTTGATTGACATGAACTACACAACGTACCAACAACGTTCTCAGCCTTCAGAGCAGCATCTTGCAGCTCCAAATCCTCCTGGCCCTTCGATGCCTTGGCGATGGAGTCCATCATCATCTCTTCGATCCTGCTCTTTATCTGGCGCAGCTTCTTGGGGTCGCCGAACGGCATGCTGGCGTACCACGTCCCCATGGACGCCACGCGCTTGTTGAGTTCCAGGTTCTGAGCGATCTTGAGCACCATCTCGTGAAGCGGGGCGTCCACTGCGGTGAAGTGTTCAAAGTCCATGCCCAAGACCAGCTTGCCAACGGCCTGGGATCCCAGCTTCAACATGTACTGGTACACGTTCCAGGCCTCTTCTTTATCGTCGAGTTCGTCGAACACCTTGAACGCCTGCTCGACCGTCTTTTGCATCGTCGGCGCATAGTGTCTGACGGCCTTGGGCCCCAGGGCGGGCGGCAGGAACTTGTGCGCCTGGCGCCACTCCTCGGTGTCGGTGTCACCCAGGAAGACTCCAGCCTCCTTAGACTTGATGGGATGCAGAGGATGGCCGGGGATAATTTCTTTGGTGAAGTAGTGGTTTTCCGAGAAGAAGATTTGTGAAATTTGAGGATCGTTAGTCTGGTAGATTTTACTTCCCATGTTGTTTGTTACGATGAGAGGCCCGTATGTTTCGAACAATCTCTGGTGATTGCCGAGGTGGTCAGGATAGATTTCAAGATAGTTGCCAAAGTACGGAATGCCAGTAGGTCCCGGCACCTCGCGTACTGCTTTGCCGTCGATGGAGATGGCCATGGGCCCATCCTTGCTGACCACGTCAGACACGGCCGTGAGTCTCCGGTCATCGTAAACGAAACCAACTCCTGAACCGAATCAGCAGAGTGCCTTGGCTTTGGGCGTGAAAAGGCTTACCTTTGGGCTCGACGACGGCGAAGTGTGATGCAACAATGTTCTGCAGCTCTTCAAAGTCTGCCGATTGGGGGAAATCAATGTCTCTGGCTGTCGAGGCGTCTTCGCCTAGCAGGTAGAACTGTTTCGTTGCCATCTTGATCCAAGATGAAAATGCGAATAGGAGATGCAGTCCAGGATGAGGAAGCAGCGTCGCGACTTGGTCGGCTTATTAAAGAGCGCGACCATCTTTTCTCATGCGGAGGCGGGAGGCCAACGGAAGACTACGAGACGCAACACACCGAGGCTAAAACTGGAGCCCTCGGATCGCGAGGAGCATCGCAGAGCCCACCTAACCGTCTGTTTCATCCAAACCAACAACACTTTTTTTTTTGCTCTCGTAGACCAATCTTGTTCCCGCTTCCCGGACCAAGCCACGTCATGCCTCCATGGACTCTCCGGAAGCTGAGCCATTCCGCCCTACCTGCCAATCTGGGGCCGATACATGCATTTGACGCATCTGTGATTGGACGTCCGCGTCGTTTTCGTCGGCTCCGTTTTGCGTCCGCGACGCCAATACGTCAGGCGGCAGGACCCGGCAGCGACAGGGGCCGGCTTTTTCGCTATCACTGGCTCGCGCCTTTGCATCTGCCGGATGAGCCGAGTGGAGAGCGGGACGCCTCCGTTGCGGCCGGAAGCGCCTCGTGCTCCCGGCGTGGGTCCGGGCCCGGGCCCACGACTCCACCCAACGAGAGGAGCCACACGAGTCGCGATCAGCCTCGGTACCGGATGGAGACGCCGCTGCGTCTCGACATCGTCACCGACGAAGCGCATCAGGGATGTTATTAATCCCATGACTGATAAGGAAGGTGTCTGCCGTGTTCTCGTCGACCAAAGGCGTCCAAGGTCCTCTACAAAGCCAAGCATTGTCCGGTTCTTTGAAGCTTTGAAGCATTTTGTTCATCAGTCCTCAGACCTCTCGCCTCTCGCTCGCTTTCACCACATCTAATTTCACCAAATTCCACCGGTCCCACCGGAGATTCCAATGGAGGAGTTCACCGCCAAACAAGTCGCTGAGCACAAGAGCCCAGAAGATGCATGGTTCATCATCCACGGCCAGGGTAGGTGGCGTCTTGGCTCTTCAACAATGCAATCATTGACTAACACTCAGCGCACAGTCTACGACGTGACAAAATACCTGGCAGACCACCCTGGTGGTGCCGAAGTCCTGAAAGAAGCTGCCGGCACCGACGCCAGCGACGAGTTCGACAATGCGGGCCACTCAGAGGATGCGTTCGAGGTCATGGAGCAGTATTGCGTGGGCAAGGTCAAAGGATTCGAGAAGAAGAAGCCAAAACTCAAGCCCATCGCTCCCGTTGCGCAGCCAAAAGCGCAAACCAACGGCTCTTTCAAATCAAACTCCACCTCCAAATTGGTCAACCTCGGGCTCTTCTCGCTTGCCGTCGCGGCCGTGTACTATGTCGGCCGCCGCCAGGGCTTGGCGATGCCCAAGTGGATGGCCTCACTTACGAACAACGAATCACCAGAGCAGCGCGGATTTGGCTTCATCAAGGGCGTCCTCTTTGGAGGCAGTATCTTTGCTGTTGTGGACGCAGTGCTAGCTCAGAGATTCGCGAAACTCGTCTGGAAAAAGAAGTCCTTCACCAGCTACCCTGCGCACATGAAGGTGCTCAAGCGCGTCCAAGAAGACACTCTTCTGCAAAGGGGACTGCTGGATCCGGTTACCTACTCACCGCTCCCACTGAAGGAGAAGAAGCTCGTCGCGCCAAACGTCTACCGCCTCACCTTCACTCTGCCGACGGCGAGCACTGTGCTAGGCTTGCCAATAGGCCAACACGTTGCCATCAAGGCCGAGGTCAACGGCGAGAGCATCGCTCGGTCGTACACTCCCGTGTCAAACAACGCTGACCGTGGTGTACTTGAGCTCGTCATCAAGGTCTATCCGGATGGCAAGCTGACCAACGGCTACCTGGCCAAGCTCAACAACGGCGACGAGGTCCTCTTTAGAGGTCCCAAGGGCGCAATGCGGTACTACCCAGGACTGTGCAAGAAGATCGGCATGATCGCCGGCGGTACCGGCATCACGCCCATGTTCCAGGTCATCCGTGCCATCTGCGAGGATGACCGCGACACGACCGAGGTCAGCCTCATCTACGCGAACCGAACAGAGCAGGACATTCTCCTCAGGGACGAGCTTGACACCTTTGCCAGACGCTATCCGAAGAACTTCAAAATCTACTACATGCTGGACCAGCCTCCTGCGAAGTGGAAGTACGGCTCTGGATATGTCACGCAAGACTTAATGGCGAAAAAGCTCCCTAGTCCGAGTCTCGACACGAAGGCTATGCTCTGCGGCCCGCCAGGCATGGTGAATGCAGCGAAGAAGTCACTCGTTAATCTGGGATTCGAGCAACCGGGAGCTTCAGCCAAAATCACGGATCAAATTTTCTTGTTCTAAGCTTCAGGATGGAGACAACTCTGGAATTGAATGGTCATTTCGTTTGTCATGGGGTCAATGCGCGGCTAGAGAAAATTGCTTGTATACTACGTTCATAGACTGTCAATTTCAATCAACGCATGGATACTTTTACTTCAGCTACGTGAATCAATCTCGCACACCATGCAGTGCATCATTAGGGTCGGTAGTGTCAAGACAGGACAGTTCGTGCTGCAATGGGCAAATGTCTGGGACCTGGTGTCAATCCTCTTGCGTCGCCGCATTCTCAGAGTTTGTCAGTTGTCACGTAGTGTATTCGTTGGAGTGAACGTGGCATCGGCATGTTTGATGGAGCCTTTTCATGGCGCAGGAGATTCAGCGCAGTACAACCCAGAGATTCCAATGCTGCAGCGGATGCTTGCCTCAAGTGTGGTTTTGGGGGAATAGGGGGGGGGCTTGATAATGGCAAAGTAGATGATCTAGTAATTTAGCAGCGTCACCTCTTATAATTCATCATGTGGGGACCTGTACCTCGTACGGACGTGCATGCTGCAGCATTGGAATCCCTGTGGGCTGTATGCAGTCAACAAGACGAAGCGGCGGACGCATTTATTTGGGGGGACCATGGAAGCCTTGAAGAATTCGGCAGCGAGGGGATAGTCCCACCGGGGCGGGGCCCGGCGCCGAGAAGTGGAGAGCAATAGCTTGTTCCTCGGGTCCCGCCCATCAATCCATCCACCAGCCGATCCACAGGTCGACACGGGAGCCGCATCAGCCGCTGAGTCCGTGAGAGTGGATTGACGCTTTGACAGATCCGCGATAACACCAAGGGTGAAACACGGCAATGGCAGGACGATAAAAATCCGGGCAAAGGCTGCCAACAAGACGCACCCAACCGCAGATGGACCCAACGACATTTGCCTATCCATCAATGCCGAACAGACGTCACCGGAGCTCATTCCGGAAGGTCGGCGAGCCGGCCCCGCTCAAACGGCGCGCGCCTCGGCCCCCCATATTTGCCGGCGCGAGGGCAGAGTCCGTCAACATGTTCGTGAATCGTCGCCATGGAATGTCCGTTCCGCAGCACCCGTGCTGCTGACGACGGCTTGAGGGAGAGTGGGCTTGGACTGGAGCTTGACTTGTTGTTGGTGCGCCAAACGCCCTCCGGACGGTGTCGTGTCGTCACGGTCCGTGTCCCCTTCGATATAAGATGGCATTCACGCGCTTCAGCACACTCCGGAGAGGACATCTTTTTACTGTATAGAGACCATCACCCCACAAATTTTACACAAGTCTGTTTTCTCAATCTTTGTTGGCGCATCGAGATACACAATGGCTGCATTCACACTTCCGTCCACGGAGAATCGCGTCGTCGCCCTGCTCGGCGGCGGAGTGTTGGGCCGACGCATCGCCTGCGCGTGGGCAGCAAGTGGCTACGACGTCGTCATCCGCGACCCCAGCTCTGAGCAAAGAACTGCGGCGGTACACTACTGCGACACCAGCATGGCGCAGTACTCCGACTCAGCAAAGCGCGGGACCGTGCGGGCCGTTGAGGACTTGGCCGAAGCCGTTGAGAAGGCGTGGCTGGTTATTGAAGCCGTGCCGGAGAAACTGCCTCTCAAGATCTCGACGTTTGCCGATCTGGAAAAGCTGACGACAAAGGATACCATTCTCTGCAGCAACTCGTCTTCGTACAAGTCACGAGAGATGGTCGGCGAGGTCCAGTTGTCTACGAAACGGCGAATTCTGAACATGCATTACTACATGCCGCCCGGGAACCGAGTCGTCGAGTTGATGACGGACGGGGACACCGATGAAACCATCTTTCCGTTCCTTGTCGAAAAGCTCCGCGAGATCGGCATGCACCCCTACGTGGCCCGCAAAGAGTCGACCGGCTTCATCTTCAACCGCCTGTGGGCTGCCATCAAGCGTGAGGTCCTGACCATTCTCGCCGAGGACGTTTCGACGCCCGAGGAGATCGAGAGGCTCTGGACCGAAATGTGGTCTGGCAGCCACTCTGGGCCGGTTGCCATGATGGACGCCGTCGGCTTGGACACTGTTTCCTTCATCGAGCAGCACTACATCGCTGAGCGCGGGCTGCCGAACACGCCGGTCGAATTCCTCAAAAAGTACATCCAAGACGGCAAGCTGGGCGCGAAGTCAGCCAAAGGCGGGCTGCTGCCCCCGTGCCATGCAAGCGAGACGGCGAGTGAAAGCCGCGGGGACCATGACAAAGCGCACGCTCCTCTGCTATACTTTTTAGATCTCGGGGCCTCTGGCGGCAACGTAGCAGATTTCTTCCAGTCTGGTCGGGTCTTGGTCGGCTCGCAGGACGGACGACCTTTGAAGTCTCTGGTCACGGGCCAGAGAACGCCGGATGGCATCGACGTGTCGCTTTCCGCCGGCAAGCTCTTCTGGACGAGCATGGGAATCCCGTCGAGGAACGACGGTGCCATCTACCGCTGCAACCTCGATGGAACCGACGTCGAGGAAATCGTCCCGCGAGGGTCGATCCACACGCCCAAGCAACTGACGGTGGACAATGTCAACTCTAAATTATACATTGGAGACCGCGAGGGCCTCAGGGTTATGCGCTGCAACTTTGACGGCTCCCAACTGGAGGTCCTGGTGCAGACGGGCGATTGGCAGAACGGCGAGGAACAGGCCGATCCGTCGAGGTGGTGCGTCGGCGTCGTCATGTCGCCCACGACCGGCAAGTTCTACTGGACGCAGAAGGGTCCCTCCAAGGGAAGCAAGGGCCGCATCTTCCAGGCCAACGTGGACTTCCAGCCGGGCGAGAACGCCACGAACCGGACGGACATTGAGCTGCTCTTCCAGAACCTGCCAGAGCCCGTCGACTTGGACGTGGACGAGGACGAGAAGGTTCTCTACTGGACGGACCGGGGCGAGGTCCCCCTCGGCAACAGCATCAACCGGGCCAGTCTCGACAGCGTCAAGCCAGTCGAGGGCAGCGCGACGAGCTGGCCCGGCAAGGACTACGAGCTCGTTGCCCGCAACCTGCACGAGGCCATCGGCATCAAGCTCGACGCCAAGAACCGTCACATCTACACGACCGACCTGGGAGGGTCGGTGTACAGGTTCGACATGAACGGCGGGAACAGGAAGAAGTTCTACGAGGGATCTGGAGCGTTCACGGGCATCACCCTTGCGCACGTTTAACTTGGTTGGCCGGATGCGGTGCAAGTGCGGTGGTATGGACGGACCTTTTGTTGCAACATAGATGGCGGTACAGACAAGAGAAAGTATAAGTAGAAGATGACAGTTTCACTGTACGAGATGGGATCGAATGAGAGTCGCGAGCGAGAGTCCAACTACTCGTAGGTCCACCCGTCACGGCCGCGAGCATGGCTTCGCGATTGGTCGAGAGCGGCTCGCCAATGCCTGCGCCCAACTGGGTCAGACCTCGCAGCGAGTCGCAGCGACAATCTTCAGCGAGACGGGAGGCCCCAGTGGGTCATACGGCCCCCGCCGCACCCCCAGAAGGGCCCAGATCCAGCCAAGCAGCCCAGGGCGGGGGGCCCGTGAGGGGGATCAGCGGCAGAGGCACCGCCTAACGCGGTCCCCTATCCCACTATCCCACTGTCACCTGCCGCGGGTACGTACGACTAACGTAAAGGCACCCGCCGCCGTCCAATGGCCGCGCCGCGTTCCTGCTCCTCGCATCCTCGTCCGCCGTCACCCGTTCCGCGGCCGTCGCTCGACCTCGCCCCGGCCGCCCCCTGTTGAAAGCCTACGTGCGAGCAGCTGCACTCGTGAGTTCGAGTTCCAGGTGCAGCGTGCCCACTGCGCTGGTGCGGGCGGTGTGGCGCGACCCGCGTGCGAGGCGGCCGATCTGCTGCACGCCCGGCGACGCGCCCTCCGCACTCCCCGACTTGCGAGTGCGTGCTCCGTGCGATCCACGTTGACACTTGGCTCGTTTCCCCTCGCCACGGCCGCCGGTGCGCAGCGAGCCCGCTGCCATTGTTTATTGTCCTTCTGCGTGTGTTTGGCGGGGACGCCGACCCTCTGGAATGCTGCCGTTGCTGCTGACGCCCGGCGCCTGACTCGAGATTCCCGCTCACGCATCGCATTGACGCCTCTCCTTGGCAGACCTTTCGCCCCTCACTCGCCTTCTCGGCACCCTCACCCGTCGTTGTGCTTCCGCTGCTCTTCGCCGAGTCCTTCGCCTTCTTGCTTCGAGTTCGACCCGCTCGCCGCCAGGCTGCGCGGCCCTGCAGTCCTCGCCAACCCTACCGCCATCTGCCACAGCGGCTGCTTCGCAAACGCCCCGTCCCAGCGGAACGCATCGCGACGCGGCCAACGGGCCACCTGTGACACTCTTCGTCGCCTCCCCAGTACCACCAAGTCCTCGACTGTGCTACCATTCTTCGACTCCGCTGAGCCTCGTTCAATCTGTCCATTCCCCTCTCTTCACCCCATCGACCGCTCACCCCTTGGCTCACGCTCCTACATGCATCGCGTGTCCCTCTGCCGGCCTCATGGAGCCTGTTCCCGAGACGGAGCGCATGGAGGAGTTCAAACCTTCGCCCGTGCCCTCCTTTCGCCTTGGCAACTCCAACAACATTCCCGCCCTTGATCTCAACGCCTTGCGAAAGACACCAATGGTTCGCCGCAGCACAGATCCGAGCCCGTCCTCTCCCATCACGCCCTCGTGGCCGCCTGCCACGGTTCCATACCGTCCACGAACCGCGTCTCCCCTCTCTGCCGGCTCGCACTCTCGTTCTCGCACCGTCGCCAGCCTGACGCCGCCCATGTCTCGAACCCAGTCCATGCCTGGCGTCAGCGGTTCCGGTCGCATCCTGTACTCGCCCCAGCTGCGGCCGGCGAGCCCCTCGGGATCCCCAAGCCCGGCACGGGTGCATCGGAAGCCCGTCGACGTCGCGTTCCCGGCATTGATGCCGGTTCGAACCTCGGTCCTGGACGCCGAACGAAAGCCCACGCCACCCGACAGAAGCACCTCTCCGATTCTGGGCAGCCCTGCCGTCTCTTCGGCGCGTCTGCGAAGGCCGTCATCTCCCTTCCGGAGCGTCCCTCCCTCGAGTACCAGTTCGCTATCGCTGCTACCGTCCACACCCTCCTCCAACTCGTCGACGTCGTCGCTAAGGGCATACGACGCCTTCTCGGGGCCTTATGGCGGAAGCCTCTCATCCGTGCCTTCGACGCCAACGTCTGCCCGGTCCCGGAGTCCGAGTATATCGAGCTTGGAGACCATACCCGATTCCCCGGACGCAGAGGAGGCGGCTCTGGAGGCGGAGAGGCTCGCGCAGTTGAAAGCAGCTGCCGATGCAGCCGATGGCGGCGACGCAGCCGAGCCCAAGGGCCGCGGCAGCACCGACGTGCCCGTGCGCGGCCGGACCATGAGCTTTGGCCCAAGAGACAAGCGCAAACGGTGGAGCGTGTGCGGAGCCGAGCGACGAGGTGACCTCGACCTCGAGACCATCTGGGAGGATTAAGACCTGTCACCAATCTAGGGCTGTTCCCGCTGCGACTTGCACAGGGGGAACGGGGAACCATGGCACAGCGTCTCGAGCCTTACGTTTTGCGTGATTACGATTAATGTGAGCAGCGGGACGGACTTTGAATTTGATTCGCGCATCGGAATATGTTCTTTCTGATTTTCGATCTCCTCGCTAAGGAGCGTCACGGCGTTTTGGAGTGTATTCCCCCCTGCTCTGATACCCTTCTACAGCACTTCTGCATCTACGGAGGAACCGACGGCGCGAGGAGCCCTCGCCTGCAACAGGTAGCTCAAGGCAAAGCGCGCCAATTTTCAGGTAGCGCGGCTGCTGGTACTCCAGGGCCGGCCCAAACCAGGATGATAATTTAAATCGCTGCATGAGCACACACTTCCTATACCCTAGTCCATCTACGTGTCTAATTTTGGTCCTTGAACGTTTACGGTGAAGGGCATGGCGTCGACTCCCCCTTGCCATCCACGTCTACGCGAGAGGGTGTGAGGGCATGACTGATATACCAACGTGTATTGAGAGTCATACTGGGTGCCTTTATTGGATAGAGACAACTCATTTACGTAGGACCATTACCTGATGTGAAGATTTAGTCTAGAAATCACGCTCTTGTGTCCGGCCAACCTCTCCCGCAGCTCGTCGGCTCTGTACAGTCACAATCCCTCTGCAAGTCCCCATGCCTACATCAGCTTTTCCGATCCTACGTAGCTGGCCCGTGCCTCGCAGCACAACCCCCCCATCTAAGTACCGCCGCCCAAGTTTGCCCCGACACCTCGCTCCATGAGACTCCCGCAACCCCCTCAACGCCGCAGCAATCGTCAATCACATGGTACCTGGGGCACCAGGCGGGGGCAGCTGGTCCGGGCCAAACGACAGGGGCAGCAGCTGTGGCATTAAGTCAGCAAGGGGCGGGCACGTCAGGGTCGTCGCGGCAAGGGGGTGTGGCTGACCTGCCCGAGCGTGAGGACGACGTAGTCCTCGTTCTTATCGAACATGATGATGGGCATGTCCATTTTGCAAAACTCGCGGATGCTTGCGAGGCCGTGAGGTCAGCACAAGGGGAAATCAAGAGGACGACGAGGCTCCAAGAGCACCAGGGCAACGCCACTCACAACTGCCTGCACATGCCGCAGGGGCTCGCCGGCGGGCTGATGTCGGTCGCCACGGCCACGGCCCGGAACCCCCGGGCGCCGTCCGTCACGGCGCGGCCGAAGGCGACGCGCTCGGCGCAGGTGCCGACCGGGTAGCTGGCGTTCTCGACGTTTGCGCCCGTCGTGACGGCGCCGTCGTCGCCCAGCAGCGCCGCGCCCACGCGGAAGCGGCTGTACGGGCAGTAGGCCGTCGCCTTGGCCGCCACGGCGCGCGCGCGCAGCTCCGTGAACTCGCCGGCGCTGAGGCCGTGCGCCTCGCAGGTGGCGGCCACGGCCGCTGCCGAGGAGCTCGACTGGATGGTGATGGTGGGCGCCGACGACGGCATTCTCGATGCTCGATGCTGTCCTGACGTTTGGAAGGGGGGGAGGGGAGGGGAGGATCCGCGGGCGTGAGTAGTTAGAGCGAGGGTGAAGGTCGGAGTGTGAGTGAGGACGACAAGCAGTGTATGAGAGAGGCTGAGACACGGTCGTGACTTCAGGTTGGCAGTCTGATTCAGGTGGCCCATCGGGCGTCTCCACCGATCTCCATGCGGGGACACCACCGGGGAGCTCCGGCGACGCGGAGCATCCCGCCCCCGTCTCGGCATCAGCAGCCGATTCGTTGCTGCAAGTCACTCATGCGCCCTTGACACCGGAAGCCATCGACATGACTTTCTACTTATTATGTATTCCATACACCACGTCCGTGTAGATGCTACCCCTATGTCGTCGTTCTCGCCATTACAGCACCTCCATGTGCTACCTCATTATCTGGCCTCGTTCAGTGTCATCTCACCTCGTGTCCATCCACGACTCCGCCCCCCATGGTATGCATACTTAGAGTTAACCAACAGTGCGAGTCTCCGTGTTCTCTCCCCTCAAGAATCACCCGCGACAGGAATAAGCGGAAGAGGAAGAGTCAACACAGCTCCGGACTCCTTCCTCGCACATTCTCGCCCGGGGCACGAGATGTCAGACTGCCCGCACCGCCGCGGATGCCAACATTGGCAAAAGAAGAGAAGTCGGTAAATTATAAGTCGACCGAATACTGATGCATCGAGTATGTGTATGTGTATATGTTGCGTGGCTTGTGTCCAGCGAAATGAGTATCATCCTTAATAGAACCCGTCGGGGCCCACGCTCCCTCTGCTCGAACTCGTCAACACGGGCGTCGATTGTGCCGATGTGCTGCTCTCGCTTGGAGTCGATGGGTCCACAACTTGGTTCCGGATAGCCAAGATCCACTCGTGCTGAAGCAGCTCAACGGCAGACGGCCTCTCCTTGGGGTCGCGAGTGAAGCACTTCTTCAGAAAGTCGATGCCGTTGGGGCTGACCTGGTCCGACGTTGGTAGCTGAGGCGGGTTCCCCTGCGCAATGTTGTACATGATGGCCCACTCGTTGTCTAGGTTAGCCCACGGCCGCCTCCCTGTGGCCATCTCAAGGATCACACAGCCGAGAGACCAAATGTCAACGGATCCGGCCCTTCCAGGGTTCTCCCCCTTGATTACCTCTGGCGACATGTACATGGGCGTTCCCGTCATGGACTTGTTCGGCTTTGTCGCGTGTAGATCGGCTGCCAGTGTCCGACCTTGACGGGCGATGACCTTAGCAGCGCCGAAATCAACGTACTTGATGATGCCGTTGTGGTTAAGCAGGATGTCTACGTTCAGTCGGTCAGCCTTTGTCCGTCCCGCCATGTTTTTTTCGCCACGCATGGTATGGAATCGCTCCCAATAAGAATGGGAAGTAATCAATAGCAGCGCAGAATACTCACTTTCGGGCTTGATGTCGCGATGGGCAATCCCCCGCTCATGCAGGTAAACCAGGCCTTCGAGCAACTGCAGAGCGTAAAAGATGATGACTTGCTCGTCCTCGATCCGGCCGTGCTCGAGCAAGCTCGCCAGCGACCCACCGGAGCAAAACTCCATGAAAATGTAGACGCGGTCTCGATGGACTTCGATGCCGTGGTACGACACGATGTTGGGGTGGTCCAGCACCTCCAAGACGCCCATTTCTTCCCCAATCTTTTCGGCAATCTGCGGGATGAGGTTCGGGTCCTGCAGCCGGATCTCCTTGACAGCCATCAGCTGGCCAATGTCGAGGTTCATGGCCGCGTACACGTTGCCGAAGGTGCCGCCGCCGACAAAGTGGCCCTGCTGCCAGCGCATCGTGACGTTGGTTGCCGAAGACGAGAGATATGCGAGCGACCGGTCAGCTTCGTTATTGGTCTCGAGAACGCGGCCCAGTGCGCGTCGTTCTGCCTCCCTCTCCTGGCGGTATTCATCAACCTTGTCGAGCTGGTCGACGCGCTGCTCAGTGATGCACCGCGACGCCTCGTCATCGTCCAACATCCTGTTCTTGTCCAGCTTCCTGAACTGCCCCACCAGCTGCTCGATTTTCTCCTTTTCCGCCTGGGCTGCCAAATTTGATCTCGCGCCCATGATGTCAAAGTGCGATATGAGCAGCGACATGCATCCTCCGACCTTTGTCCGCAGCTTCTCGTACTCGTCCTCGCCGAGGGCCAATATGTGTCTGCCCCGCGTCATGCCCATGGCAAACTCAAGCGCAAGCACTGCCCAGCGGAAAGACTTTCGATCTGAAGCAATGCAGTCGTCGCAGATGAAGCTGATCCAGTCAAGTGCAAGCTTCGTCAGTTTCAGGTTGTTCATCTGCCGCCTGTTGCTGTCCATGTAGAGGAGAGACCGCTGGCCGAATTCGGTGGCGAAAACGAAGCACGTCTGGATCAGCTCTTGGCAATCCTTCCCTTTGGTCTGCTTCCTGATGGTCTCAACGCTGTCCATGAACGTGTTCGACAGCTTGTACGCCACTCTCCGGATTTCCAACAATCTCGTGTTCACTTTGTGGATGTTGGATCTCGACTCCTGCAGCAGGTCGACGTGCATGTCGACGGAGTCGAGGAACGTCTTCCGTGCCTCAGGCAAGGCTTTTGAGCCCGATGCACAGAGTCGAACCTGCCCTCGTTTCAGGTCAATATTCTGCTCGCGAAAAGGCACCGAGACCACTTCTCCGAACCAATTTAGGTCATCCTCTGGGCGCAGGATCAAGAGGTATTGCTCTCCGAAATCCTCGGGGAAGCGTTCTTTGGAGGTGATGGCCATCATGGCCTGAATGTCCTCGAGTCGTCCGTGAAGCTGCGATGATGCAATGATGTACAGGCCTTGCTTCTCGAAGACGCCCGTCTCGACTCGGAAGTGACCAGAGGCGATTAGATGATCGTAGAACTTCTGCATGGCATCTGGGGGGAAGGAGATGCTAAAGTCAGAGACATGCTCGTAATTGTCGCTCAGCATCCTCGAGAATCGCTGCAGCATTCTCTGGCGCACACGGACCGAGTCCAGACAGGCCTTGTACCGCTTGCTCATCTCGACGGTACTCTCCTTCGGCTTCACCTGCAGCTCTCTCTCGAACGTCTGGCTAAGTCGGTTCAGAGCCTTAAAGGTGAGCGAGCTGAACTGCTCTGCGACTTCAATGTGTCCACCTTGCAAATGGCTGCCGATGAAGTTGGCAAAGTCCCACTCCTGAAACAGTAACTCGGCTTCCTTGAAGGTGTTTTTGTTCCCGCTCAGCTTCCAGTTCAACATCTTGAAGTAATACTTGAGAGCTTCGAGCACCACCTGGTCAAAGGATTCGTCGATGCAAGGGGGAAGTTCCCAGCCCGGCTCTGGGCTCTCAATCGAAAGATATTCCAGCTTGATCCTGATGGCGAACTTCAGAAGCAATTGAAATTGAGAGATCATCTGGTCCTGCATCAAAGGATTCTGCTGGGCAGACTCCTTGACTCTGCGGGCGTATTCGAGGCGCGTTTTGGTAATCTCTTCGATGAGGCGCGATGGGAAGCTGATGAGCGTCAGAAGCTCCTCGAGGTACGGCGGGAGGTGGCGCTTTTGGAAAGGGGCATGATTTCGTATCAGAGTCTCCTTGACTTTGCTGATGATGGAAGAAATTGGCTGCAGCATTCCCCTCTGCACTAGCGTTTGCGACGAGTGTTCGTCGTTGTTGTACAATGATTGAAGGCCATCCTCCTTCATCAATCTGTCGAGGAAAGAAGTCTCGTCCGTGGTGATGCCGTCTACCGCGGGCGACCTTTGCTTGGTGCGGGAAAAGTCCAGCTCATCGTTTCCCACCCATTTCTTGAGAATCGAAAGCTCGGTGTTGATCATCTCATTGGTATTGTACCACGAGAAGATTGCGTCGTACGCCTCGTGGAACAACGGGGAGTCGGCCGCTTTGTGTTCTGCTGCCAGCGACTGCCAAGACGGGTAGAGGCTTTCGCACTTCTCGATTTTCTTGACCACGTCCTTGACCTGCTCGTAGGGAGGCTTCCCGACCTCACTCTCGCCCTTGACCTCGAAGTTGATGATTTCGTCCAAGATGCGGTCCACGGTGGCGCGGGCTTCCTCGACCATCCGTCTCTGCACTGGGAGACGCCTGCCGCACGACTCTGCCCGAACTCCCAGCCACAACTCTGACATATGAGCTGTCTTGCCAGCCTGTTGGTCCGCTGAACCGATGAGTCGCTTCTTCTCCTGTCGGACCACGTCGCCAGTTAGTACCGCAGCGAGCATCCCATGCCATTCGAGCCGCTCGCGGTTCTCTGGGTCGTTCAGGTCTTCCTCGGTGGGCTGCAGGTCGTCGTTTCCGTAGAACATTATGGTCTCTTGGTCCAGACGGTCCTCATACGGGCCCTCTGACGACGGGGTTTCGCCTTCTGAATCCGAGTCATTGCCATTGAGGCTTTGATAGGACGTGAAGTACTCTCCCGAGTAGTCCTGCCGCAACTTTTGCACGTAGGCTCGCTCCTGGGCGCGGAACCTGCTCTCGCTCTGCCTCGGCCGTGTTCTCGATGACGATCGGATCGACTCCACGAAGGAGGGGGTAGGTTGCTGGAGAACGGGCTTACGGGACGTTGCCGGGTTGTACGTATTCGACGGCGTTCTGGTTGGGCCCAAGGGCCGCTGGGGCCGGCCCCCGTTGGTGAAAGCGGCCGGGTCGTCCGCCGAGTTGGTCCACTGGCTCTTGGTTGCGGCGCCATTAACCACCGTTCCCAGCGGCAGAGAGGCCATAGGCGACGGGTCGGCATATCTGGTGAGATCGCCGACGTCGTCGTGCCGCTCCGTGGCATGAAGGTCGCCATCGGACCCCGGCGACGAGTCCTCGGCGTCGTCGATGGCGATGGCGTTGGGGTTGGCGTTAACGACGGCGACAAGCGAGTGCCTGCGACCTTGCGGCCTCTCGGGTTGCAGATCGTCTTCTCCGCCCGAGAACCGCACGGCTCGCGGAGACGTGTCTGCCATCTCGCCGATCAGAGATGAGGCTGCCGTTTCAGGCCCGAGCGGGCTCACCACCCCCTCAGCAACCGACGCAGATGAGGCCTCGGTCGGGGCAGGGCGTCGTGGTGCAGCCGTTGGATCAGGCCCGGCATGTGAGTCGCGGCTCGGTGTGCTGGACGATTGCGCTTGTGCTGGGTCTGCGGGCTGCCAACGTTGGCGGTCTATGATGGAACGAAGCCGGCCATGGGAGCGTCGCGATGGGCGGGCACGAGGAAGCTACGCTGCACCTGTCGCGCGAATCGTGATCGATCGCAGCGAGCGCGATGTTGCAGGACGGAGCTAAAACTGTGGCTCAGCGGCAGCGAAGAGCGACGTGATTGGCTTTGGCACGTGGCTTGCGCAGCCAGTGTGTGGCTACTGTCTGCCAATTGGACGAAAACAGAGGCAAGCTTCGCGTTCCTCGAACGAGTGCTGCGAGAGGAGTCCACTAATATTAATTACGCCACACACGGAGTCCTGGTCTCGGTGCTCGTCAGGCCCTCTCATCTTGTTGTGCCACTGAAATGAAGTGTGCAAGAAGCCCAAGTTTCCTCTCTCCCGTCGTTTTACAGCAGAGTCTGTCTGGATCGAGAAAGCGCCAGGTACTTCAAGAAGTCGATAGAATGATGGCTTCTGCCGGAACATTTCGTTTCATATCGAACCAGTTAGTAGCATGGGAGCTATCCTGAATCCCTCTTACCAGGCCAAGATTGTAGCTGGGCTACCAAAGAGCACAGTGCCTGAGAAGACTGCATGTAGCATGGCCCTTTCTTTTCCATCAGTGGCCTCTACTGCCCCCTTTATTCATTCCTCTCCCTTGCAATCAAATCCAGAACTTTGACGCAGCGCTAATTGGCACATTGCCAACCCTTCTGAGCCGCCGGAGACCGGCGCCCTCCCCCGATTTTCAGGCTGCTTTGCGGCCATAGCTCTTCTTCCTCACACAATTCTTGGTAATCCAAGGATGTTGGAGGATATCTTCAAGAAGCAATCTCTTCGCCGGGTCAACCACTAGCAGCTTTGATCCCGTTAGTGGCAATCCGAGCTCAGGTTTAGGACTCTGCGAACTCACTTTATGGATAAGGTCTGCAGCCTCAGGGCTGACATAAAATGGGACTTTCATATCAGCCCTCGCAATCCTCCGAGTTGTCATGACAGGGGCATCCTCGAAAGGGGCTTCCCCTGTCAAAAACTCGTAAGTTAGAACTCCTAATGACCAAACATCGATCTTCTCATCATAAGAACCATCTGCGCTCCTTGGGTTCACCATCTCAGGCGGCAGGTAATCCAGTGTTCCGCAGTAGGTTGTACGCCGATGGTTCGGCGCATGAACACTCCAGCCGAAGTCTGAAATCTTGATCTCCCCATGAATGCCCACCAGGATGTTCTCTGGCTTGATATCGCGGTGGATGACATGCTTGCGGTGCAGGTAACGCAGAGCATCAACCATTTGCGCGATGTACTCTGCTGACCGTGGCTCAGGGAACCGTTGCGCTTTACGAAGGTGTTTGTATAGCTCTCCTTGCCCTGCAAATTCCAGTATAAGGAAGATGCGCTTGCTATCATGGAAATGGCCATATAGTTTCAGGATATTGGGATGCCGCAGGTTGTTCTGAATCTCGATTTCGCGCCGCACTTGCTTTTCAATTCGCGCTGCCTGCAGTTCATCCTTGTGCATGACCTTAAGAGCGCACACGAAGCCATGGACACGATCGCGAGCCAGATAGACGCGACCAAATTTGCCTTTGCCTAGGGGCTTGCCGATCTCGAACATTCCCAGGTGCAAGGTCGGGGTTGCAGGCTGCGCGGTGAGATAGATCACCGGCTCATGTTTGGCTCGGCATGCCTCGTCCGTTGTATTGGTATCCGGAAGAGGCTTCGGCAACTTCAGAGGGGCTGCGAAGTGTGCCGGGGCGGAAACAGCTCCCTTCGTTTGAAGGTGAACCTTGACCACTGCGTGCGAGTGTTATTGCTGCGATATGGTTGTATTAGGGGAAAGACAGGGTAAGGAGCAACCTGAAAACACCTGGGGCTTTTGGTACCCGTCAGCAACTGACAAGCCCTTGAGGCTGTCTTCGAGGGACTTGGTCGCCATGCTTTGTTTGGACGCTGAAGACGGATGTGGGGGGACGCCAGTCCGAAGAGCACAGGGATCTCAAAGAACGGAGTGCAGAGGCGGGAGGCAGAGGTCCACGGGCCCGTACACGGCACGGCTGGCCCCTTGCATCAGCAATGCCTACCACGTATGCGAGTAATGTTGGTTCCCCTCACCGCACGCCACCTCGCTACTTAGGTAAGTAATTATTTCGTATTGCTCTAATGAAGATAATTGAACCTCTATACGGATACTATCCGTGATATATTTAAGGTCTGTTCTAACCTCTCTCTGCCAACGATCATCAACATAGATTGATATGACATGACAGAAAACTAGGAGACGAGTTGACAGAAATGTACATACACTATAGATCTGCAATTACGCGCGATCGACTGTCAATGTAACAGCGAACCTTCTACGCAAAGCTGAACGAAGTCAAGCTGCGGTCTTGCCTCGATACCACTTCTTGGTCGGCTCAAGCTTGGCTGTTCGATTGTTCTTCTTTTTGGCCAACCCATCGTGATCACCCTAGCTATTACATCAAGTTCGCTGGGAGCGAATGATATTGCAGGTGATTGGCTGGTGTGTATTCCGACTCGTTCATCGAAAAGGCTTCAAGCGCTGCCACTACGACCGGCTACAAGTCACTTAACGTATTTTTGATTTCGCCATCGAATGTCATGCAGGCAGTATCCCGTTGTCAACTGCTACTGCTGATCCGGTGCAGCAGTTGGCTGTCACAGGTAAACAACTTCAGATATGCCCCGCGCGAGCTTTCGCCTGCCGACAAGGTGGCTGCATTCGTGTCATCCGAAGAAAGTCTCCGTTCGTAGGAACCTGTTTTGAGCACCCTGGCCCATGTAGAAGAAGCAAGCAAGACCCGTCGATGCCTGCCGCAGCGTTTGACGTGAGATAACACCGTGCCCATCTGTCAGCGCTGCGCCGCTGCTGTGTTCCCAGAATGTGGGCTCACGCTTCAGATAACGTCGTCATGGGCCGAGAACAATTTGCAATGGCATGTCGTCAGGCTGTTGATACCCGCTTCTTCCTACTTCGGCGGCAGAACCGGGAGGCGTTCCAGGAACACCCTGGTTCCGCTTCCGCACCCCGCCGCCTGCAACGGCTTTCGGCGGCCGATCGACCCAGTCTTCCGCCGAGGACTGTTGCAGCGTGACGGTGCCCTTTGTAGCCTCAAGCAACGCTCTAGGCACACATTCAAGACGATTACTCGTACAAAGTCCCTTGCGGAGATTAGGCGCGCGAGTGAAATTCGGGGCGTTGCGTCTTGACGGCTTGCAGTGAGGGGCCCTCGCTGGTAAAGACGTGAGAAGACCCGATGCTGCGCCCTGGTGGTGGGCATGCCTGTATTCGAGGCGTTCAAGTATACGTCCGTACACACCTACTCGTAGACACCGTAGGCCCCATCGGGGACTTTGGTCCATGTCCGACGTCGCTCGGCTGGTCATCCCAGCGACGCCGCGGCCCCGTGGGGAGTATTTACGGTGGCATCCGAGACGTGCTGTCTACAGAGCAGGGACGATTTCCGTCAGACACGGGGGTCCATGGCCCGAGATGCCTCGGCAATCACGAGGAAACGGCCACGTTGTGGCTGGCGGATAGCCATCCGACGAGGCGTTGTTTCCACCCACTCTGGTGAGCTAGGTGCTGGCAAAATCTGCTGGAAAGTGGAGGAGCAGGCGAGGTCGTGGCACCACGCAAGGGGAACAGGCCCTGTCAACTGTGTGGATAGGCACTAATATGGTAGACCGGCTAATGTTTCAAGGGCAGTCCTTGAGTGCCTTCAACGCCGCCTTCATTTCGGCTCGAAAGAGAGCAGTGCACTTTTGCGTACAACTGCCTTAATTATCCCGTAGTCTGCGTATTATAGCACTCGCCCGCAGCAGCGGGGAACGGGGACGGAGTAGTTATGCCTGAAAAGGGTTGGTGAGAGCTAAACGCAGGGCCCAGTGGAGTGTAGCGCAGCTCCATCGGGAGCCAAGACTTGCGGCTTCGGTCCAGTCGAGAATAGACGAATTCGGCGCAGACAGGGGCAACTCTATTTTGGCGCGGCTAAGTGGCAGAGCTGTCGCCATCTTCCAGTGGGTAGATGCCTGGGGTATCCGCCCCTTCTTTCACATGACAATGCCTCGTGAGGTCTTTGCCAGGATTTGGATTTGGGACTGGAAGACTGCCAAATAGACTGGCTGCAGCTGCCATATATCTTGGCTGTCGCAAGGGACCCCCTTGCTGCGAGCCGTACATGTATCCTGCACGTAGGTGCTCTGTACAGTGAAAGTACTCGGTTGCCATGCCAATATACCGGTTGATAATTCTCGGGAAGGCCCGCAGGGCAGGGGGAGAATTGTGTCATTATGCAGCCTCCTCCAGCACACTCGTACACTAAAGTCCACGCGGCCGACCGGCGCCGCCCAGGTGGGCGATTTCAGCCAACCTTCTGCGTCTCGGTGGCGTTTCTGCGATGGCGTGGTGTCTTTGATCGGCCTGTTTGCATGCATCTTCGTGCCGGGGTGCGAGGTATGCTGGACCATGTCTAGTAGTAGGGGTGCCCACCGTACTCCATTCCTGGAGCTGCCAAATGCTTCAAACCCCAAGAACGCGCGTGAGCTGCAATCATGACACCACTGTGTACCTCGAGTGATTCTCGGGGTCAGTCGGCCGAATTCACTCTTGTACTCGTACGAGTAGCTGGCCTACGGGTGCAATACTTCGTCCGAACCAGGCATGTTCTCCGTTGAGGAGCGACTCCACCCGGAGAACGGGTAGACGAGACGGGTGCCCATGAAATCATTTCGGGGTGTGACAACTGGAAGGCCAACGTCGCACTCGAGTGCTTCACTGGTGGTTCTGCTCCAATATGGAAGCTTGCAGCTATCGCCCATGGCATACGCGCCATAATTAAAGGGGCACAAGTTCTTTAAGTCAATGCACCTCGTTTTCAATATAATAGTGTAAACGGTATGGGTGGGAGTGACTAGTTGGGCATGCTCCGTACATGAGGTTCAAATCGTACCAGCCTCGTTGTGCGGGCTGTGCTGGGGCTCGCTCGAGGTGCTGCACGCTGTGCTCACACCTTGGCGTGAATTTTTGCCTTGGGGGCACGTACTTGTACACCGGAGCACATGGTATTGTAATTGGAATAGACGGAAGGGGAGGAGTATGTCATCTTTCGAACGCCATTTCTCGCTCAAGCATGATGTAGGTTTAACAATGAGTCGATGCACGGCCCAGACTCGCGTGTTTAAACCATGCTATTGCTCAGCTTGACCAAGAGCTGAGGACGCCCGCACTATCGCAGCCAGCGGCGCACATCCCTGAACGATTCGTTAATAACCAGGCACATGTAAGAGTCTCACGCAGGGCTGGACGAAACCAAGAAGGCCACACATGTGCAGCGAGAGGCGGTATCTCGGCATACATTGAGGCACAGTTCTTCCGAGAGCATCGACTGTGATAGCTCGAAAAGGTTGCCACCTTGAGCGAGCGCCCCAGAACGGGTGTACAGAAGCTAGCAGACAGCTCCAGCTGAACTCAAGCGAGGCCACGGGAGAGGAGGCATTGAGCATCGTGCGTATCGTGAACAGCGTACCTCGTACATGCGGGGCCTTCGTCAGCTTGCTGACACCTAATGACCAGGCCGTTAAAAAAAAGCATTGGATCGCCATGACCTTGTGATTTAGTACAAGGCTGAGGTTGCAGGCTATCACAGCAATGTGGCAGCGAGAAAAAACCTCATCATCCTTGACCCGATAGTGTCCGTAGGCGGAAGTATCCGTCCCTCGTGCTCGCTTGATAAACTGGGTTGCACTCGTCATCGACGATGAGACAATGCGAGTTTGTCTTGTTTGGAGATGCCGTGCAGGTCGCAGGAAGCCTCATGCATGCGGGCGCTAGCGCACTCGTAGCACCGGGCGTGCTAGCCATTAACTTTGACACTCGTGGCATGTTGCCGGGCGGTTGTCGCCTTGCCGGCGACTTAGCCGCACAAGCCGATGCGGTAGAACAGGCCATCGACTTCCCCAGAGTAAGATGTGACAGGCGGGGAGCTTGGATCTCGCCCGAGGCCGTTCGCGAGCAGGGTACATACGAGCAGGGTGTCCCGCGCGATCGAGAAAAAGAGGAATTGCACCAGCCCAGGCACGGCGCAGAAGATGCAATTCAGTCCAAGTTTGCGTCTGGCAGAGGTGCTACTCCGTAGGCTGCGGAGGAGTGGGTTGCTGAATGAGACTGAGACGGTACGAATGACGCTGCACTATCGCTGGCAGCCCTGGCTGGAGAGCCCGTTCAAGCCTCCGGTTGCAGAACTCGCAGCACTTCCTTTTTCGCGCCATGACGTGCCGATCGCGGAAGCGCTTTGACTTGGGAAACAAACTGCATTGTCGCGGGTGCCGTTTGTTGGCTGTTCGCTGCTGCATCCTGGGCCTCGTCAGGGCAAGGAGCCACGACGCCTGTGCGCCCTCGCGCCTCTGCTCGGTTTGTCATTGAGCCGAAGCCGCCTCGGTCTGGTCTGGCACAATCTCCCCTGCTCATCCATGATAGATTGCCGTGGCTGTCGGCGTGCAATCAATCGGCTTGGGCAAACAATCAATCTTGCCCCGGGGTCAGCGGGCGAGCTAGCGGAGCAAGAGATTCAGGTCCGCAAGCCACTCAGGGACGGAACCTTTGGTACTTGCCTATCTAAGGTACCTTAGGTACCCAAGCGATGTACCGTAGCTTAGGTACCTTACGAAAGAGCGTGCGGCTGTCGGTTCGTGGCACCGCCGGGTTCTCGTGAAGCATCACTGCACACGGCGGCCGCGCCCCTGCAGCGTGGCAAGCCACACACGCATTCGCAGAATCGTGCAGGAGCCGCATGAGCACCGTGGGTGGCAGCCTGTGGCCCATCACACAGATGCCGGTGGCGCGTTGATGTGATGCCGACGATGATCAGGCTGCCCGTCAATCTAAGTCACTGCAGGCAAAGTGACTAAGACAGATCTCTTGAAAGACAGGCAAATGCCCTGCGTACGCTGAGCTTCCTTACCTTGTCCGTCTTGCATTCCGGAACACAAGGTCAAAGTGCTCCGTACCAAAGTTGCAAAGGTAGAGGTAGGAAAGGCAGGGAACGTCTAGTGCTCGTACGACACTCGGTGTTTGTTCTTGCCTGGGGTTGGCCCACAGAGGTTCCTGGCCTGGTCGCTCGCTCTTGCGGCATTGGCTTCCCTGGCTGCAGCTTCCCCATGCATGGACCATGCGCGGCTGCAGGTGGATGATATCAGCTGCAACGAGCAATCCCCAGTCTTAGTAGGCACGCAGAGGGCAGCGTGGCCTGACAGCCCAATACAACGCAAGGTATGGGCGTGTTCCTGAATCTGTACCTTACCGAGGGGATACAAGCAGGTACCCGCCCATGCAGGCGCATTCCGATCTCGTCCCATCCACGGAGCAAGTGCGCATCGGCAGGCGGCGTTCCACTGCACTCGGCCTCGCTCTATCACTGTCCAGCTTGTGTGGGTTCGACATGGCACCGACATCTGTCCAACTGTATCTTGCCTGCCGCGCGCGAAGTTTGGACTCTGTACGAGGACAGGCAACTCGTACACGACGAAACAGGCGCTCGCACACCCTTTCGCATCACCGCCGGAGGCTCCAGCGCCCCGCACCGTCCGATCTTGTCCTGTTGAGACACGGGTCTTGCAGATGGACTGGAGCTCCCCCTCGCCAAGGCAGAGTGTCTCTCCGTGCTCGGTGCCACATATCCGTTGGGGACTCTCCGCCTTCCGACACTACCCTGTCCGGTGTCTGGCCATTGCTGCAACAAGTTGCCAGCATCGCATGATGGCGGTTGTGTCGCCGCTGGAGCCATGGCCGCCCGCAGGTTGTCACGGAGCACCGATATGAATTACGGAGCACCAATATGAACTACCGAGCACGAATGTCAAGGATCTGTACGGAGTACTGCAACCAAACTCCACGCGTCGAGGCCACAATCCGCGTCCTGCAGCAACCACACGGTTCCAGGTCACTGGATTGCGCCGCGGGTAGCATAAGCGTCGAGCGAAGCCCGGCATCCGGGTGCCGCGACAACGGAGTACACGTTATGGCAACGCCAGGCCTGACTTCACGTCGCATCTGTTGCCAAGGTAGCCTTGCCACATGTCACGTTCACTCGGGCCCGGCAATGGAACGTCCGGCACTCGTTGTTTCGAGTTCAAAGCTCACAACGGCCACTTGGATGAAGTAAGGCTTCGGGTACCGTGCGCTCTACGATTTGGCGCCGCTCGCATGTGCGTCCCAATACTCGACTCTTACGGACTACTTAGTAAAGCAACCTGCACGTTCACAGCACGAAAATGTCAGCAATGGATAGCAGTGGCACGATCCGGGGAGAGTACCTCGTCGCACGCCCACTTAAGCGCAATCATGCAGGTTGGGGCGACACAGCCCGCAGTTCCTGCAGCGGCCGTGACCCAGTTGGTGCCTCTGCCCGAGCCATTCCTGTTCTCATCAGTCGAGTCGTTGCGCCCATGCTCACGAGTAGATCTCGGTCCCTGTCAGGCTGCGATCCTGATGTGGCCGGTGCTCCAGCCGCCTGGGGGGCCCAGCGCGCAGGGTGCCATGATCCTGGTACCCCGGCAGACCAGGCCCGAGGGAGCTGTGACCGGGGCTCTGCGGTGGCGGCTCGACCCTCATATCCCCGATTGCGAGCGCACTTTGCCCTGGGCTTCGAGGTAGAACTCGTCGGCGATCTTCCACCGGCTTGTCAGTGGTAGCTAGTGTCGGTGGTTTCGAGCCGCGGAGTCGAGTCGCGGTATGAGCCGCCGAGCGATCCTAGGTGCTGGACGAAAGCCCAAGGATCGGACCCCGAAAAAGAAATGTGTAGTGGGCATCGGGCCTTGGCTGTCTGAAGCTTACAAGTACACGGCTTTTCCGACTCCATCAGAGACGGCAAAAGGCCGTTCGCTGCAGGACCGTTCCCAGGCCCGAGCACAACCCGCATTGCATTGTCCCCATCAGGGCCCGGACCAGGCAGAGTCGCTATGATGTTTTTTGGTTTCTTTTTACGAGTACTCTCTCAACCTCTCTTCGGATTACGGATTGATCAGGGATCTTTTATTGCGAGTCATATCTGCCCCAGCTCGCCCTGCCTGGTCTTGTTTTTCAGGCGCTTGAGCCCCCTCGCCCATAAGCCCGGTAAACTGTGGTACGGGTATGGAGTATACTAATCCGTACGTATGTTCGGAATAGTCCGAATGTCCAGAGCGCCTTATGTACTCAGATGCGAGAGCGAGGTCATGGCTACTTGTAAGCTTGCTAGGTTAGCCAGCCCCGCAAACACCGTCGGGCGCGCTAAAAATCGCCGCACAGATTTCGTTTAGGCTGGCGTGCGGGTACCAGAGCGTGCGGGTACCAGAAGGAACGTGAGCCCCCCTTCTCTCCCCTTCCCACAAGCTGCCCTCTGTCTAACACGTCTTCTTCGGACGCGAGAGAGGATTCAGTTCTTATCGAGCAAAAAAGACTATGTCCCGAGCTAAGCACATGCCGGAGACATGTTGATGTTGATTCTATCTCATGGTTGGTTGGTTCTTGCGAGAGCTTAGCCAATCCTTCTCCAAGAAGCTCTTACAAGGCCAATGTCGTTTGGGGGCAGCGGGTTTTGGTACCTACATCGCTGGCCCATAGCAAGTTCAAACCCCGGTCAATAGGACGCATCATTCATCAAGCTCTCGGCTCTACTCGTCGCAAGGCTCTGCGACCTCCCCGTCATCCCACAGAGGCACCACCCACACCGGACCCCGTCCATGCCAGGGGCGGCTTGCTTTGACAGCGATGACTTTAGCTGCGACCCCGAACGCCTTCAGATGCTGTGCCTCTTACCATTGCATGTGTTTCTCGGTTGGCTCGGTAGGTTCGACGGTCCCTGCTGCAAGCCCCCCACCCACCCACACATTCGTCGTCTGCTAGGCCTGGAGACGAGATCCTCGACACCGGGAAAAATAAAACAAAAATGGGGAGTTTGAAAGCCAGACAAAATACCCACCTGCCTGTCACGGACCGTGGGACTAGTGGGCGGCGGGACAGAGCGAGGGAAACCCCCCGGCTTCTGGCCTTGTCTCTGTTCGTGGCTCATTGTTTTACTTGCCCCTGGCTTGACATGGCTTCTTGGACTCGACACCCGCGGTGCACACCCCCCTCCCCCTTCCTCCCTCTTTGACAAGAGGCGCTGCGCCCAACGCTTCTCAGACAAGGCCCATGGCACGGTCTCATCCCGCCGTGACACAAGACAAGGTCCATGGCTATTGACCCATTCCGAGCGCCGGCTCCTCCACCGCGGACCGGCCTTGAGACCTTCTCTTCCCCGTAGTAGCTCGTGTTCGTTGATATAATACCCGCACAGGCTCCCGCTTGAGGACCACAATATAATCTTCACCTTCTCCAGCTTTCCTCGGCAACCAGCCCACCTTTTGGCCGCATTGATTCCTATGACGACAGTCATTTTCGTGTGCCCGTACTTATAACAGGGTCCTCTTATACCACTCGAGCCACCGGACGGACACCAATCGAGCGCCCGCCCATTACCCGCATTCTCCATAGATTATAGTCTACCGCGGGTCTCGAATTCTGTTATAAAGAGCCAACCGTTCGAAACACAAATCAATACTGCCAAGGTCCCTCTGCTCTCTCTATCTTGCCGTCCCCATCCTCGCCCCCCTCGCCTTTGACGCGAACCGGTCAAGGCAGAGCGGTTGACCCACGACCTGCCGTTACGTTTCACACACATATACGTCAGTTAATTTCTCTCATGGTTGTGGACTGCATTCTCACGTTTTCAAGCAGATTTCACCATGTGTGACTTCACTAAGAACTACTACATCTACACATCCTGCACAGATCCTGGTGCCCACTTTTGCAGCACCTCGACAGATGGCTGTCGCCAGCAGTCCTGTCCGATGGGGCCTCACGAGCGCTATATCGTACTTCCCGAAAGTTGCCCGCTGTGTTGTGGGTGAAGCTGAGCGGCAAGGCCATCGAAGATCACGACATTACCGCCAACTTGTGAGCATCCGGGAGGCTTCGGTACTTTAAACCCCTTTTTTTGGAAGCATCGATAAACCACCCCGTCTTCTTTGCATCCTTCGAGGCAAATGCCTTGTTCTGTCAACTTGCACTCACCATTTATTGCAAGGATGTGGCCGCTTTCTGATTCGGACGATGGGACTACCACTTGCCTTTTCGGGGCAGTGGGAATACGACGTCGACTCTTCTCCTTTTATTTACATGGGGCTGCCTGAACGATCGTACCGATCGAACCACAATATTTTAAGCTTCTCTTATCCGGTAGTCTTCTGGGACGAAGCCGCTCTGCAGACCAGACCAACGGCAATAATCGAAATGGAGGTCTCGGACATGGCTCTGCAGGGTGATGGCAAAAGGGGCAAGGACTAGCCGAGGTGTCGGCTCGACATTTTTGAGCTTGTGCTCTTGCATTGGGTACGGCCATGTCCGCTGTAAAATTATTTGGTTTCACGGGCGTCACGACAAAGACTCGGGAGAGTCCAGCTTCGGTGTTTCTATCACAAAAGGGGGGGTCAGAGGCGTTGACTGACTTATAAAATTCCGGCATCATGCACAGGATGCACTCTCAGAACTCCAGGACCCCGGCGTTGGTTTTGGCTGGAAGCTTACAAGCCATGGGGTTCTTGTTGCAGAATTAAAAGGCTTTTTCCTCCAGGGTGCATCGCCGCTCTTTTGCTCGAGTTGCTCGCGTGAGAAGATAATGCCTCCTCGTCTTTGGCGTGCTGGGTGTCCGGGATGCCCCGTCGACTCAGCTGCGAGCAATTAGCCGTACGAAGTGCATTCGGCAGGCTGACCGGACGATGCACGGTCGATTGAAGCGGTACTAGCGGTGAGGCGCGGCGACAAATCCAAGTTCAGTACTTGTAGTGTCCGTGTTCGTCGGCAAGCGGTGCGGCCCAACATTTCACCCCGATGGCTTTACACTGGTAAAATCGGGAAGTTTTCAGAGCTCTGGCTTGACCTTCGAGATTTGGTGGTCACACAAGCCAATTTTTAGCCCTCCTACCTACTTCCAATACTCTCCCTCGGTATTCTCACCCTTTTCGAGCAAGATTAGCGCTGGCGAATGACGAGCACGACCTCTCGGGTCGGATAGGCCGACAGTCGCCGGAGTCAGCCTCGTCTTTGCAACAAGTCCGTATGAGCACTCATGCAAGTATCGGGCCTCACAGCAATGGGATTGGAGCTGGTTATGGATTGCTGTGGCCGAGCTTGGTTGTGCCGGTAGTTTCATTCTCCCCCAATCAATGTCGCTAGCGGCCAAGAGAGTTACATTTTTTTGCGGCGCAGGCCAAGCTCAACCGGCAAATGATGGACCTTTATGAGCAGCAAACGGCTATTGCGGCCTTTTTACGTGTTGCCAAGACAGTGGGATGCGATGGTTAGGTTATTTCAAAGAGTAGCAGTTCAAGGCACTCGGCAGAAGTGCCGACGTGTTCGTGCTCAACGCCATCGCGTTGGTGATGACAGAGGCATACCACTAAGCGTAGGATTCGAATCACCGAACCAGCAAGGGTTGCGCCAAGCAAGGTCGTGTATGAGAACTTGTGAGGAGGACTACCAGGAGTGTCTGTCCTAAGCACCTCCGGAAGGCAGATAGAGCAAGTAGGACGGTTACACCAAGAGTATGAGCGATATTGACAAGTGGTGGAGTGGCATCCAAATCTCGCCATGTCATGCACCCAAGAGTGGCTGGAGCAGAGGAATTGGAATCGGTAGGTGGCGGCCCAATGGTTGACACTGATCAATATGACTCCAGAGACCGCGGATGTGCATGGTCTGAACCCCGCATCTTAGGACGCTCCTATGATGTGTTCATAGGCGCTGCAGCGCTAATATACGCGGCTCTGTTTGTGATGTGGACAGGCAATCTATGTCGAGCGGGTCAACGTTCATCTGTCAATTGCCCGAACAGAAGGCTGCGGCTCCAATGCATTCGTGAACCTTGAGGCTGCCATAACAGCCACGTGCGGAGTATTGGTTGAAACAACCCAAGGAATTCCAGCCTCGTGCGGAAAGGCCCAAGACTGGAACGACATGCTTGGGATACGTGGGGGTCTGTGAACTGAACCGTGGTCGAGTGGCTGACATGACCGGAGCGTCTTGTGTTGGGACACATAATATTGGGCTCCCGCCGTGATCAACGCGCACATGGTGATAGCTAAGAATATCCACAGCACTGAGGGATCGCTTTGCAGATCTCATCTTTCTCGACCCATATGCCGCTGCCGATGTGGGAGCGGGGAAAGGAAACGTCAAAGCTCTCATACTACTCCTTAGACTGCAGCACAATGACTCGGTCGCGTCCCGGGTAACTGGAACTCACGATGCCGGAAAAGTCTTGGCACCACCGCTAGGAAGACAGGACTGATTCACGAGAGTCGACATCAATGGCCGTGCGCGATTGGCCTTGCCAGCACGGGTAAGCACGTCCCCACGAACGCTCGATGAAAGGCGGCACCAATGATGCACAAGCATAGAGTAGGAGTAGGCTACGTCAAAGCTCCTACAAGAGCCGTTTGCCTATGTACTGGTACGAGCAGGACGAGGTTGTCTTGCCGGTCAACCGGGACGCTCGGCGGAGAAGCAAGACAGCTTGACGATAGCGTACAAGGCTGACACGAGAATCATCATCTGCTTGAGAGGGAGCTGCTTGCAAATTCCCCGCGGCGGTTGACGGGTGAGTTCTCGAAGTAGACGGGGGTAGACTCGGCGGCATGCCTACCCACGGCGACCTCAAGGCACTTATGCGCCCACAGGGCGAATACAATGGGGTTCAAACGTGTCGAGAAGTTTGTGAACCCACCTGGCGTCGCTCAAAAATGCATGCCAGGGCCAGAGCACGAGGATGCTTACTCCAAGTTGTCCTTGGTCCATTCGTGAAATCGCGGTCGTCATCATAGCTTCGTAATCATTCAGGCATGCCGGGACTTATGCCCTCCTGCCGTATTGGCAACTCGCCCTGTAGCCTATCTTCCCTCGGCTCCTCGGGGTCGGCTGTCCCATTTGTGGCCGCAGCATTCGCGACATGGCGGTACACCCGCACGGTATTATCTTGCCCAGCGCTGACCATTGTCTCGCCGTGAACATCCACCCAGAAGCACACCCCCTTGTGGCCCCGCACTCGCTGGAGGACGTCCTTGCTCTTGACGTCCCAGAGCACAATGTCTCCGTCCTCGCTCGCAGAGGCGATGAAGGGTTCGCCATCAAGGACTGCGAAACAGCCGCCAATGGCAAAGTTCTCATTGCGGTGTCCCTGGTACGTCTTCTTGACGGTGCCGGCGACGTAGTCCCAGAGCCTGATGCAGTTGTCGAGATTGAAGGCAAGAACGAAGCGGCCGTTGGGGGAGAAGCAAACATTGGTGACGGCGGGGTTGTCCTCGTGGACGAGAGTTCGAAGGCATTGCCCAGTTGAGGTGTCCCATACACGGCTGATGGATGTTGGCAAAAGCCTGGAGAAATGAGGTGGAGTGTGGAATGAGGGCACTTACATCAACCCATCCGTTGAGCAGCTCACGACCAAGGTGCCGTCTCGACAAAAATCGATGCCACTCACAGGGTCACTATGAGCCGGCAGGCTTCTCATCAATCTGCCGGCTCGGACGTCCCAGAGGAAGACGGCCTCATCATACGACCCACTAGCCAATATATTCCCTTTGGGCGAGAAAGCCAGGCAATGGATATAGTTGTGATGTCCTCGCAGGGCACCCATGTCCCGTCCAGAGGTGGATTTTCGCGTCGTCGTTTTCGGCCGTCCCGTCACCCGGTCCCATAGCCGTATGGCCTTGTCATCCGAGCCACTAGCCAACGTGTTGCTGTCTGGAGTCCACGCGAGGCAGCTCACGCCGGCCATGTGGCCAACAAGTGTGTCCATGTGGGTGCCTGTCGAGGCATCCCAGATTTTGAGGGTCGCGTCAGCCGACGCCGACGCAATGAACCGGCCATTTGGCGATATGCGCACTTGGGAGACAGGCTTGGTGTGGCCGTGAAGGATGAGTCGCGGCCGGTAGTTGGGCTTGAGCGGCTCGTGTGGGGGAGTCGGCTGCGGGCCACTGGGGGAGTAGGATTCGGTTCGGGTGCGATCAGAGGTGCTCGGTGAAGGAGAACGGCGGCGATCGCGTGTGGCCCCGGAGGGAGATCTTGTGCGAGAGTTTGGTCCCGATTCAGAGCGCGTGCTCGAGCCAGAGCTGGTTCGCGACGGGGAGCGACGCCGCGAGCGGGACCGAGAGGGCGAACGAGATGGCGACGAGGTTCGCTTGCGCGAAGGGTACGCTTTGTTGGGTCCTTCGCTGGTCAAGCTCCTACTCACCGGGTCTGGAGAGACCGATCGCTGGGACGAGGCGTCGTCGGTCTTGCGTCGCTTGGGAGGGGGAGCTGGGCCCGCGAGTTCATCGGGCGAGTCCATGGCTGTCGACGATGAACGGCGAGGCTGAGTTGCATGTCGGGATAAGAGGTGCTCCGGTAAGGCTCGCGGAAATATTATGGGTCGTCGAGGCTAGCCATTGGCTGCAGGCGACGCGGTGCTTGCTGAAGGTGAGGGTAGCCAGTGAGCGCGACGAGGTTCCAGAAGACGGTGGGGGCTGAGTTGCATTGTCGCAGGGGCTGAAAAGCCCCTTGATCCTGCACACTCCTCCTTGCAGCCATTTTTTTATTGGAATCCAATTTTGATACGTCGTTGGCCAGTAAATACTACTCGTAGTACGGATTGCCAGTGCGCAACTATTGATTTGGGTCGTATCGCAGCGTGGGCCGAGGGGGCCAGTGAATCTCAGCTCCGGTACTTTTCCAGCGAGCTGGACTCCTGCTGCCGCAGGTGGGCGACGGCGACGTGCTCATGCTCACAGGCGGTGATGCAGCATTGGCGAGACATCCGCGGCGCGGACAAACGACAGACGAATTCGGTACAGGAGTCGCGGGAGCCGACTACAGAGATGCAACGCAGCTTGCCATGCTGCCGCAGCTCAGGCCGGAGATCTTACAGCAGCGTAGAAGACATAGGGCGGGATGCTAAACTCGCCGGCCATCTCTCAAGCGAGACACTTACTCGTACTCGTTAATTTAATGGCGCAACGTTGCTCGATTTTACAAAGGCACTGTCAAATCAGGATGAAGTCCATCTTGTCTGATCTCAGTCCTCTTCTGTCGACCCTCCGACTCACTCATCAACGGCCTCTTCGCGCCAGTCTTGCGGAATACACCAGGCCGTCCGTGCTTGCGGGTGAACTTGAAGACTGCATTGGGTTTTGGAGTTGGCTTTGTGTCCCTCTGCCCGAGTATGGTCCTGTTCCCCAATAATCTCGTCGGCTCGCTCGCCAACGCCCCGGGCCTTGACCATGATTTAACTCGCTCGGGTAATGGTTTTGAGCCTTCGATACGGCTTTGGGAGGCCATGGAAATAAGACGTGGCATCGACTGCACCGAGTCGATCATCACGGATCATATCCTCCATGGCTTGGCCGTCCTTGACACGTCCGAGCCCACGCCGGAACCATGCCGAAATCATGATTCCACCATCCTCGTGGGTTTTCAAGGTCCAGGGGTGCATAGGTACTCGTACACCTGTCACCGGCCATGTCAAACTTTAACATGGCGCCAAGAAGAAATTTGAACCGTCGAAAGCGAAGCTCTGGGTACCGGCCACTACGGCGTACGGAGCAATATGAGCGTGCTATCGTGCGTACGTGTACGGCTGGCGGTGCGTAAGTCCATAGGCATGATTATGACTACTCGTAAGGTGACTCTGCAATACCTTAGTTGTGAAAGTGGTAACGCCGAAGTAGTTACGGAGCAGACATGTCCGATGCGGGGCGATCCTGCTTTTGGCAAAGCAGCAGGTTGGCTAGAAATTACAAGTACGGGAGAGTTTATGAGCGGCCAGTCGACGTGAACTCCGGCCAGCCCGCAAACCCGGGAGTAAGGTAGGCAGGGAGAAAGGCAACGCCGACCAAGGCTTATTCGTTCGGGTACGAAGCGCTGCTCTGCTGGCACATCTTAAGGCCCACTTGCTCTTGAAACAGCCTTCATGTCTCTTCAGGCCGGACACACGTCGTGCCCTCGACGACCGTCGTTTGCGAGAACGTCGCCTAACTCTGAAGACGAAACAGTTTGGCCCAGCTGCCGCTTACGGCCACGACGAGGCCCAAGTTGCGCGGACTTGGTGATGATGGCAGGCCTGCAACATGCACGCACGGGCTTGAAAAAGGGGCTCAAGATCAAACATCTACCGTCGCGCTTGAAGATGGGGCCCCCGACATGGAGCTCGAAAGATTTGCACCTTGCTATGGGGTAACTCGGCGTGAGCCGGATTTGCACGGCGTAGGGCTGGGCGGAGCACTCCTCAAGTTTGCAGGGCTCCGTCGAATCCTTCAAAAGGCTCGCAGGGAGCGAATAGTGCACCATAAGGGGCTCGGTTGGACCACGTCATGACAAAGGCGGCATGAATCGCGCGATCCGTTGACGACAGTTGCGGCGGGAATTGCACCTCGGCCAGATGGAGGCGGTTCGCAGGTGCTGTTGGCTGCCCCCTTTGCAAGCACACACGCGGCAAGGTACGGAGTACTCGTACGAGTACGTACGAGTACAGCGGAGCTGGCGGGCGCTGAGGGTTGCGATCAAGGCAGTTCCCTGCTCGTCCATCCGTGCAGCTTACGGTCTGCCACGCGCTACCGACCGACGAAGCAAGCCATGCATCTCGATCTCGCACTGCCGACGAGAGTATTTTCGGGTGCATGCCGCCAGCAACCAGGACGGGCTGAGCGTGGGAAGCGCCCCCAAAGCCACCGAGATGGTACAGTAATACTCGGTGCTCGTGCTCATACTCGAACGACGAATGGCATGGCAGGGCGAGGTCGCAAACTCTCCTGGCTCGGCCGCTCCGCCTTCTGGTCTAGTTCGTCTTCGTCATGCGTGACGGACCTCGCAGCGCTTGCGCGAGTATTGGGCCGGCTGGGTGGTTGCCGCCTAGTGCCAGGCACAGCCGGGGCCCCCCCTGCCCGCAGCCAATCACCACGGCCGCCGGTGCAGCTGCAATTTGCCGTCCCTGGCGGCGCCCCCGCCGGCCCCCTTCCAAGGACGGCAGGCTAGGCTGCCCTGCACCCGCTCAGCCCAGGGCCAACGTGCACAGGACGTGCTCTAGCCTCTGGGGCTCCACCGCAGGGAGCTGGGCCAGACGGGAGCGCCTTATCCGCCCTCCGCCCTCCTCGTCGCACCCGCGAGTACTTCTTCGTGCGGCTCTGCTTCCTCCCCCTTCCTCCTCCTCACCCTCTTGCATACCAGCTCCCGCTCTCGTCGCTCCTTTCGTCACAGGCACCTTGCCACCCACATTCTTTTATAAACACCGTCGCTCTCTCCCCCGCGCCTAACGCCCGCCCTCGGTTTCGTTCCCGCCGCCTCTTCCCAGCAGCTTCCGACTCGACACTCAAGATGCGCTTCAGCCTTTCCGTCTCGGCCATTCTGGCCATGGCCGCCTCTGCCCTGGCGCAGACGGCCGACTTCGACCCCATCTACACCCCCAAGTCCGGGGAGGTCGTTCCCGCCGGCTCGACTTTCACCATCACCTGGGAGGCTCCTGCCAAGTACGCCGATGAGACCATCTCTATTCACCTGATCGGCGGTGCCACCCAGAACACGCAGGTTCCCCTGAGCGACATTGCCTGTAAGTTTCACGCCTCTTCCCATGTATGCGTGGCGAAAGCTCGGTGTCACTGACTGGTTCGCAGCCGGCATCAAGAACTCGGCCAAGTCCTACGCGTGGGCCGTCGACGCTTCCCTCGGCACCCAGGCCGTCTACGGCCTCGTCGTCAAGCTCGAGAGCAACCCCTCCGTCTTCCAGTACTCCATGCCCTTCAAGATCCAGGCCTCGGACTCCAAGGCCAGCGGCAGCGCCACTGGCAGCGGCACCGTCACCCTCACCACGTCGACTGGCGTCAAGACTGTTACCCTGGCTTCCACCAGCGCCCCCGTCTCTACCACGTCCTCCGCGGTCGCCAAGTCGTCGCACGTCAAGCACAACACCACCACCAGCTACCCCACCGCCACGGCCTCCTGCAACGGCACCGCCACGCTCGTCACCAAGGCCAGCAACTCCGTGGTCGTCATCACCAGCACCACGCTGCTCAACCCCACCGGCACCGCCCCCGTGACCGTTTCCACTCACACTGCTGCCGCCGCCATCGTCAGCACCGGCGGCTTCAGCGTCCTCAGTGGCCTGTTCATTGCCTTCCTCGCTCTGTAAAGACAGGAGTGGATTTGGTCTGTTTTGCCTTCATGATGGGACAATTATTGCATGTACGGGAGTAACCCGGGTGCCCCGTCGACGGGCGCTCGGGACTTGCACATAGTTTGGCTTGGGTGTCACGTGTTGGAAAGGTTCCGGACTGTTAATGTTTACCAGCATGGAGCCTTCCTCTCCATGACTCGGGCTCTGCTAGCGATGTGGGTTATCTGGCGTCGCTTCTAATAGAGGGCCACGGCCCAGGCCAGGTAGCTGTGAATGCAAGCTCCCACATTTACCATTCTTGCACTACCATTGCCGGCGGAAGGCTGATGGCGACTGAGCAACGACCAACTGGAATGTGGGCACAATTATGCTTTTGCGGCTGCGTGACAATGCTGTTGTGGGACACGAGGCGATCTCGCAGCCATGACACATTCGAGCAGGCGCGTTGGAATGCGAGACAGGCGTAGGCGTCAGTGAGGTCGGAGTCCCAAGAGCATGGTAGGAGATGAGTGAGACACTGGCGCGTGATGTGATCGCAAGGGCCTGGATTGGGAATCTCCGCGGGAAGTCGGTTCGTAGGAAGGGGTGAAAAGCTTCGTCCATGTGTACATGGGAAGAGAAGGGTGGCGCACGTGCCTACTTGCGAGTCTTGCGCAAGTGACGCGATTGATCGCCGCGAATCCAGGCATTACCTTAGTTGCAAATCTGCATCGAAGTTAATTGGTATCCAACGTGCGTCATGAAACGGAGGCGTTGTTGGATTGGAGCAGTTGCAGGCTCCTCCTGTCTCAGACACGAGTTGAGGCTCCCGCTTCTAAAAATGACGTCTTTCATGCCTGTCATCATAATGTCTCCACGGCCCATCATTGGGTCTCATCGAAGTCGATTAGAGTGTGTGGTTCTGAGGAATCAAGTTATCACTGAATTGCTGAAGCTGTGTAAATTCGAGAGACACAGTCCAAACGCCTGCTTGCATCGCGTCTCATCCCGACACTCAACGTCCAAACCACGCGCGACATCAACGTTTCGCTCCCATTCACAAGCAGGCAAGAAATCTGTGATGCGCCATCGCGACGCTATCGGAGTTTCCCGATGTGTTTGTTAATGAAGGGAGATAGGATGATCAAGCTCGTACCAACGCTCATTGCGCCGATACACAAGGGGCGCGAGCTTGGCGGCGACAACACCGTACTCGTATTCACCGTCGTTCAAGATTCCCGGCCCCGCCCGTGAAGCACAACAGCATCCAATGGACAATTGGGGCCAAGCGCAGGGCCGATGTCGTTACCGGCCTTGGAAGTTTTCTCGGGCATGAGAGTTTTATGTCTGTAGCCAATACCTAGCATCCGACGTGACGCCTCATCCGAATCTCAGGGGAGAAAGGTATCACGAGAGGTGAGCAACGAGAGCCTCGCATCTTCCAAGGATCGCTACAAGGGTCGTTAATCTGGAACCGGGTTAAGACCTGGATGGAGGACGGAGTGTTCTACCGCCGACAGCGCGGTTGAGTCCGGGCTCGCGGTGGAGGCAGGCCCTATGGTTGCTCGCAACTACTGTCGGCTTTCACATCAACATTATTTCGTGCCTGTAGACAGGCCCGAGTCGGACTGCAGGTGGCAGCGTGGTTTGCGGTAAGCAGTCACGGAGTAGAGGCGGCGTTGCCTGAAGGGTTCTTAGACTCATCTCGAAGGATCTGCATTCTGAAGCCTTTGCCCCAAGATGAAAGAAGCTGTGGGGCGGGAATGTTTTGCGGATGAGCAAACCTACTAGTACGGGTGGGAGGGGAAAAGAGCATGGAAACGCCTTAAAGTCAGAACAGCACGCTGATGTGGTTGTCGCTCAAGGGAGAGCATTCGTCGAAGGGGCTGACGGGTGCTCTTTCAATCAATCAATACCAATGGGCCGTCATTTTGGGCCGACAGCTTGCCTGTGGTCCTCGCAAACTGGCCCAGTCAGAACCAGTTGTGGAGGGCATGGAGAAGCCATGCATGCACATTTTGGGTGTCGGTGAGAGTTGAGGGGCCATGGGACATATCGAGGACACTCCAGGGTGTCTGACTGCCAGAACTTTCCGATGTACCGATGGCGGCACATTCGATCTGAAGACACGCGGCATGATAACCGGTGAGCGCATCCAGACTCCTCCTTGACCATGGATTCAAAACCTTCCATCGAAGATGGCAATAACATCGAGCTCGTGCCGTTGTCAGCGCGCCATTTTTTATCATGAGTACGGAGGTCGTGGCTGCGACAGCCGTGGAGGATCGGTGGAGCCAATCGAAGCGTCCACCAGGGGCCGTCGGCGCTAAACCGCACAGGGTAAGAGGGGCAGACCGCCGCATTCGCAACGGAGGGGCATGATTTTTTCTCAACGTCCGTCGGCGGGACGTGGAGATTCTCGAACTTGGGCATCGCATCAGTGAGCGAGCTGGCTACTGCGTCTCCTGCGCAAGTCCTGTCTTGACTACGCGGTGCCTCCATCTCCACCGATACCAAACGTAAGTCTCCAACTGGGCCCCATCTATCCCCCTCAAGCCGGCATGCTGATGAGATTCCCGGGAAGCAGGCCGACCGTAGTGGGGTTCCTCGACCACGTCACATCCGGTTACGCTCCAACATGGCTTCGCAAGACGTTCCCAAGACCTGCAAGGTCATCACGGCCGACACCATCGCCAAAGGCCTCCTGGCCGAGGTCAAGGAGACGCTGGCCAAGGTGCAGGGGCCTGGCGGCAGTGAGCCGACTCTCGCGGCCTTCCTCGCCAACGGAGACCCCGCCGCCGTCAAGTACGCCGAGTGGTCCAAGAAGACCTGCGAGGAGAAGTGAGAGCCCTAAGCTTGTCTGTCGATGTTTGCCACTGCTGACGGGTCACGCAGCGGCTTCAAGTTCGACCTTCGCACCGTCGAGAAGGAGCTCCTTGAGGAAGAAATTATGAAGGCCAACGACGATGACGAGATTGACGGCATCATTGTGTATTATCCCATCTTCCCCAAGAACCCTACGCACGACCAGTACGTCCAGGAAACCGTCGAACTTTCCAAGGACGTCGAGGGAATGCGCCATCAGCACCTTCACAACATGTACTTCAACATTCGATTCCTGGACCCGCCTGAGAACAAGAAGAAGTCGATCCTGCCTTGCACCCCCTTGGCCGTTGTCAAGATATTGGAGCACCTGCAGATTTACAACCCCATCCTGGCATCTGGGAACCGGCTGTTCGGAAAGACCATCACCGTCATCAACCGCTCCGAGGTCAACGGACGCCCCCTCGCCGCTCTGCTGGCCAACGACGGCGCCACCGTGTACTCGGTCGACATCACCGGCGTCCAGCTCTTCACCCGAGGCCAGGGCATCAAGAAGCTGAGACACCAGGTCGAAGACAAGGAGGGCTGGGGCCTGAAGGATTGCCTGCCCCTGAGCGACGTCGTCATCGGAGGCGTGCCTGTCGAGTCCTTCAAGGTGCCCACGGAGCTGATTCGAGACGGCGCCGTGTGCATCAACTTCTCTTCATACAAGAACTTCGATGGCCCTGCCATCAAAGAGAAGGCTTCCATTTACGTACCTTCGGTCGGCAAGGTCACCATTGCCGTCTTGCTGCGGAATCTGGTGGTAGGTCCCGCCCCGTTGCGAGAAGAGAAAAGCCCTCCGCTAAACTTTGTCAGCGCTTGGTCGCCAACCGCCCGTCCAAGGAAGACACGGCCAAGAGCGTCATTCAGGCCAAGAGCGAGGCGTTTGCTGATGACTGATTGCACCTGTGTGGTACGGGATACGGAAAACACGATAGACGTCGATTTACAGCACAACCTTAGAATTTATGATACCTCCCACGATTCCCTACCATTGTGCCTTGTTGGTTCGGTTGCGCCGTGAGTGATCTAGGTTCTTAGTTCTCGGTTCAGCATCAGTGTCGATGGGTACGTCCCGTCGGAATCGGTCAGTTGACAGTATGCTTCCTTGGAAGCGCGGCTGGGTGGCTCCACGGGGCAGTGAACATGCGCTGAACAGATAATGAACTTGAGGTCCCTTGCACTGAAAAAAAAAAGCTACCGGCGCCTCAGAGCACCCATCTATTGCTTGTTCGCTCCCACATGGGGTCAATTCGCCAGCAGTGTCTTCGGCAAGCCAGCTCGCTGAGGCCAAGGGCCGATTTGGCCCAGAGGGGTGGCTTCTCGCCACGACCTCCTCCCCGCGCTCCGAGCATGGTTGATCCCCATCGGAGTCCTACGAGTAAGTTGCCGAGAGTCGGGTTACCATCACGAGGCGGGTGGGGTGATTACAAGATTAAGAGTCTTCTCGGAGGTGACGCATCCTCGGCCCCGAGGGGGAGGTGGCGAGCCTTTCTTTTTTGCCTCTGCTTTGCATGATTGATGGCGAGGGTTTATTCCCTTTTCGCATGCGGACTGTGTCCATCGCGAAGGTCCCGCCTCTTCTATAGCCAAAGGGGCTCGCTGTTGGAGAGGAAGACTGGCTGGAATAGTGTGCCGATGAGGATAATTCTGTTGTTGTCCTCTCGTCTGAAGCCGTGGCAACCGTCTTCTATATTTAGGGGCACAACGAGGCCAGATGGGAGGATGTAAGAAGGTTCGAGGATCGAATGTCAGGTATGGGACTGGTCGCCAATCAAGGCAAGTTGGTGGTGAGACGAGGCAGTCCGCGCCTTGCGGCAGATGCCGCGCATGTTCAGACGGATATCTACGTGTTTTCTTCGAGAGAAGTTGCACCCTCGCAGCTTAACAATTGGTAGCAAGCCTTGCGGCACAATTCGAGGCTTGCCAAGCCGCACGAGGTCAATGATTGATGTCGATGTGGACTTCGAATCTTAGGAGGTATATGGAGTTTGGCCGAGCGCCCTTGGCGTCCATGCGGCGGAGAAACAGGCGGCCACCAATGCCGACAGACGAGATTGGCGAGGCTAATAATAAAGGTAAGGTTGTTTCTGCAGCCGCCAGCCGCTGTGTGGGGATTTGTTTCCGTCTGAACCTGCCGGCGCTTCATGACAGGGCCAGTTGGCCGCACCCTGCACAACCATACCTGCAGATCGTGACATTTACGTTCCCTGACGGAGGCGCGAAATGAAGCAGGGCCCAGGGTTCCATGGCATACCTCAGGTAATATTTCACAGCTGTCTCGTACTCGGCTGGATTTTAGCGTCGATCCTCCATCTGGCCAAGCTGGCTCGCTTGGTTCTGGATCCGATGCAGAGACCAAATGAAGGCACCGCACAATCTTGCTCATGCTGCGCCAATGTAACGTGCCCCGAAGCGCTATTGGATCGGCGACACTACCTTGCTCGTAGGCACCTGCATTACTGGAGCAAGCTGGAAGGCAACAGGAATCAGTGCCTCCTGGCCGTGCTCTTGGCTCTTGGCTCTTGCGAGCCGGCGCTGTATTCGTAGGGTTGGGCTGAATACTCGCTCAAGAAGGCCCTGAGCTGAGCAAGACGGAACTTGCCAGCGCATCCTCCCGGCTCCGTCAGGACTTGCCTGCCCCCTGCCCTCCCCACTGCGTGACACCATCTCGTCATCTCGTGTACTTGTAATTCTCCGTAATCATCCACAAGGCGCAACGCGAGGTGGGCAGGGACTCTTCCAGAAACGGCCCGGCGCCGTGCCTGGGAGAGCTGCGCACTGGCCAGGTTGGCGGATGGACAAGGCAGGGAAAGGCCAGCGGGAGACCTCGGCGCTTGGATCCCCCCCTCCAGCGCCCAGGCCCAGCGCAGCATCATTGGCTGCCCGCAGCCTTCGCCCAGGCTGAATGGACGGTTCATGGAAAGGGACCTGGGCTCCACTCCACCTGCAAATGGGTCACCCCTGACTCTCCTCGTCTGGAGTCCGTCGTACAGCCAGTAACTCATCCGGCGTCGAGAGCGGCTCGGGCCATTCGTTTTGGTCTGGAGAAACATCGTCCCAAAAGCCGCGCCTCGGCCTCTTCGCTCCCCAATGCCAGCCAGCGACCGCGCCTTCGCCCCCGTCTCGTCCTGAGCGATTGCGGCTCTCCCACCACCAACTCGCGGCCCTGCCCGAATCCACCGACGCGGACGCTTGGCCACCAGTCGTTTGCGCCTCAGCCGTGGGTGGCTTGCCGCGTGCGCGACGGCCAGCGACTCGACAATTGCGCAGTCGTGCGCTCGCCTTTTGCCGAGCCATCACTCGACACCACATTCGTTTCCTATGGTTTTCGGCAGCTGAATGAGTTTGCGGCGCCCGGAATTACTTTGTCCAAAGGTTTTCCGTCGCTCTCTGCCTTGAGGTGAGCCGTACGACTACGCATCGCCAGTTGGGTACCGGCCCGGCGCAACCAAGACATCTTCAGACCCAACCCGCTGCTCGGCCCGCAACTGCTGGCCATGGCCATCCGCAATGCTCTTACCAGAGGTCGTGGTGCCAGCCAAGACGGGCCTGCGCCTGTGGTTTCCTATCGACCCCAACCGCCGTCGCCAACACTGACCAATCCGGACATGATTCTGCCTGACTACGACGGTGCAGAAGATCTTGACAGCGGCTTGCAAACGCCATTAGCGATCTGGAACAGCAAAACGCAAAACGTCGATGCCGACTTCCACTCCTTCTCGTCGGATACCCTTCACTCTGCCCCCTTGGGCCCGACGACACCCATAATATACGGCAACGGCACAATGCTGTCCGACATTGGAGAGGTGACCGAGGTTGAGAGCGCCGTCGGGAGCTTACCGCGGCACACGTCGCCCCAACTCTCAGGGACGACCGGTGAAGGCACTCCAATGCGATCCTCACCCACGATGGGCAAGAGAGTTCTGAGGAAGCGGGCAACACAGAACGGGACTCGGGAGCGCAGGTTGTCGATCGAATCGGCCAGCACAAGCAACGAACTAGAACAAGACGCCCATTTTGGCGACTTTGACGACAGTGTCAGCGTTGACGATAGCAATTTCCAGGGCGATGACGAAGAGAGCATGGCCGAGTCGTATTTAGGGGACGAGCCCGATGGCAAACCCGCCAATTCGGGCAAGCCGCCTGGCCAGGGACTGGCTGAGGACAGGTTTTCCACATCCTCCATCAGCAAACGGGCAGAACAGATCCTTGCGAATGCGAAACGCCGCCTAAACGTATGCCGCGACTTCTCCCTGCGCTCTCTGAATGTGCTAACCTAGATCCAGACCATGGAGGGAAACCTGAACAGAGCAAGGACTTTAAGCTATTCGTCTGTATCCGACGGCTCGACTCCATCCCCAGTCGCTCGTCCATCCACTGCCTTGCGCCACAACACCCCTTCCATGTCGACTATACATGGCAGAAATGTTAGCGAGACTGGTCCGCAAGAGGGTTCGTGGCCTACGGCGCACCCTCAGAGGTCTGCAAGTGCCCTCGGCGCGGCTGGTGGCTACCGGCAACCGCTTCCGCAGTCTAGGAGCGCGGATGCCCTTGGCAGCAGATATTTCCACTCTGCCAACAAGATGTCGCATCATCCTCTCGACACCATCCTCGCGCCGCTGAGCGAAGATGGCGATAATACCTGCATCCCTGAGGACGGCAAAGGCGATAGCCGCTCACTCAACGCTCTGGCCAGCCCAACGTTCGGTACGTTCTCAGACGCTGGATTAACGCGCTCCGCGTCTGTGGCGCAGGTGCGAGACCTGCAAGATCAGATGCAGGGGCTCAAGGGGAAGATCTCAAGCCTAAGGGAGCAAGCGAGAGCGGACAGTATGAAGCGCCGTAGCTTGCAAAGTCTGCGAACACCGAATCCTTTCACGCATGCGAGTTGGGATCAATCATTTGTGGAGTCCCCTGCTGCCAGCACACCGGAGACAACAAGCCCCCCGCTGGCGAGTCCGAGCCCCTGGAACGGCATTGTTCCCGGATTTGAGACCAACAGCCAAACTAATTTTGCCGAGAGAGAAGCCCAAATTCTCGTCGAGGAGGATGCACAGTCCGTCACGAGCGGCTACCACGAAGCCCGAGAGACACAAGACGATGATGTGAAGGTCGGGCTTGTTGAGGTATTAGCGGAAGATGACGAGGGGTTAAATAGATCGCATCTCGACGGAGAGGGCATGCGCACCGACTACATACCTTCAAACAACGGTACATGGACAGAAGATTACACACGCACAGAAGAGGCAGATATTCATGGCGATGGGGAAGACGACGCGAGCATCGCCGACGACAGGAGCGAAGGTGGCGAGTCGTTGTACCACGACACTTACCAGCATCCAGTTTCTCACGAAGACCGGGAAGATGCGTTTGACTATGAACACTTCTTTCTTCACTCAGCAATGGGAACCATCAGCAGACAAGGGACCAGCCCAGGTGACGGCTCTGACAGTGGGGACTCGGACGGGTCTGTCGAGACGACCCGCGGCCCAACTCTGAGCCACGCAAGACGCCCCAGCCTCGACACATTTACAACGGTTGATTCCTTCGCCACAGCTACCGAGGGTCGCGCAAGCCGCAACTCAATACTTCGGGGTGGCAGGATAGGAGATGGCTTCGTCACCCCAAGCCAGTGGCATGACGAGGCGGCACCCGCAGAGCATTCAAGTTTCGGAGAAGAATCTTGCAGCGGCAGCGGCAGCGGCAGCGGCGGCAGCAGCGACGAGAGAACTTCCCAGGGTGAACGACCACGGCAAACCTCGGTGCTTTACCGGCCTCTCAGTAACAACACCACGGCAACGCTCCACCGGCCGTCCGTGTCATCGTTTGAGTCTACGGGAACCAACAGGAGCTTCCCCCTCGTCAACAGGGCGAGGCTAAATGGGGGCGTGTTGACCCCAGGGGGGTCTCCGGAACACGATCTCAAGGTGGTTTCCGATTCACTCATGAACGAGACGGTCAGTATCTGCGACAAAGAAAGCGTGAATGGCGGAGCGGGGTCTCCCGCAATTCAGACGCTGTCGCGAGAGGATCAGATCATGGTCGAACGGATTGTCGCCAAGCTGGGTCGGTGCGTGCTCGGGCTGACCGAGGCAGCCCATACCCATACAACGCCGGGAGGCCAGGATGAGTTCAGACGACGGATCGGCGCCGCCATCAAGATTCTTGAAGGCGGCGAATGAAGGACAAAAATTGTCGACATTGTCGCAAAGTACGCTTAATGATGACGACTAAAAACTCACACGATGAGTCCACGGATAGGCTCCTGCTTGCCGGAGAGGGCTAACGGCACGAGCCGTGTGGTCACTTGGCTTATGCTGGACTGGTTGCCGCATGTTGTGCCGACGGCGGAGATCTTTGATACCCTTCTTGTAGCTAGTTTCATCTGTGAACATTGAGTAGAGCGACGGGTGTATCAATACTATATTAATTTGAGCGACCAGAGGAAAGACGATGATTCAAATCGTGAGACCACCACCCGCCTTCTGAAGAACGGTGCTCTTAGGTACCTACCTTACCTAACGGGTTTGGACTGGGGTGCACAGCATTGGGAAGGTTCGCGGTATGATCCATTGGCGTGTGATGTTATTCGATGTGGGTGCGCATGGAGCAGTGGTGCACAAGCTTCGACGGCCCATTTGGTGGTCAGTACCTTAACAAACAAGCCCCCCTCCCCACACCAAGAAGCTTATCTGCCGCCCACAGATCGAGAGCCTCGACCGCGTCTCCCGCCTGCCATTGCATCAAACGACTGCAATCCGGACGACTCGCTGCACACGGACACGCCCGCGAACGCGAAAGGAAAGAGTAAGAGGAGGAAGAACGAAACAGGCGGACGAAGAAAGACATTCCGGCAAATGGACGTGCTCACGCAGCTCCTCCCGCCCGACCTCGCCGCGTGGGTGCGCCAACACATGCTGCACCCGTCGTCGCCCTTCCAGGAGTACAAGCGCCTGGCGACCGAGCAGGCCGGGCACGCGCTCACGGCGCTGCAGCCGCTCGCCGACTGGGCGCTGCAGTGCGTTGTCGACAACAAGGGCGCGTCGGGCGCGCTCGTTCTGCTGGCGTTGCTGGCGGCCATGGTGGTCGTCGCAGTCTGGGTGCAGCGCTTCATCATGTACTGCACGCGCCTGGTGCTGCGCGCCGTCTTCTGGGCCGTCGTCGCCCTCGTGGCCGCGTGGATCTGGAACCGCGGCGTCGCCGAGAGCGCGCGCGACTTTGTCGACCTCGTGGGCGCCGTCATCGAGCACCTGACCGTGCTCAAGGACGTGTGGCAGGTCTACTATGCTCGCTACAAGGGGCAGGAGAACAGCTACAGGAACTCCGCTCGGGGATTCGGGAGGTGACCGTCGAGGACACGGCGCGGTAGAGGGATACAAGGTTTCTTTTTGGGGGGAGGGGGATCATGGGAAGCGACACATTATGCGGACCGACGGCCCGACTTTTCGCAACGACGATAATGACGACCGCACAAAATCTTAACTGGGACGCATGCGAGGAGCCCTACTGTTGGAATCAATTTATGTGTCTGCGTGCCTACTCCAGGCAAGGGTCAGGGTCCCAAACGCCGCCGCTATGCAAACCCGCCAAATTCAATGATATCTCGACGCCCATCTCCTGCCGGACCTTAAAAATCAACTCGAGGCCATCTCTCAATCCTCCCCTTGGTCTTGGTCATCAACTTCATCCTCGTCGTTGGGCTCCTTGGGATCCTGCGCCTCGTGGAACTGGATGCAGTCGTCAACGTGGCTCAGGATGGCGGCGACGCTGTCCTCGTCCGTCACGTCCAGCTTCAGGTAGTTGATCATGCTGAAGCTCTCGATGAGACCAGCCACGGCGCGGTTCAGCCTCCGGAAACTCGCACCCTTCATCACCTGGTCTCGCTCGTCCGGCCGCCTCGTCTCGTCGTCGTCTTCCTCGTCGTGACCCTCGGTTGCGCGCCTGCTGCGCTCGTACGGGTCGTCGTCCAGCAGACCCGTGTCGGGCGTAAGGAACCGCTTCAGCTCCTTCTTCTTGACCTGGCCCTTGACCAGGTCCATCTTGGAAAGCACGTTTATGTGGGGCACCTCGAGCATGAGCATGGCGCTCATGGCGCTGAGGGTGCCGGCGAAGAACTTTGCGCGGTCGACGACAAAGGTCGCCTCGAGGAGGTAGATGGCGGCCATGCGGATGTCGAGGGATCCCGGCTGGGAGAGGTACTTCATCAAGGTCGGCAGGATAGGGATGTGGGTGTAGAGTTCGATCTGGCCAGGCATGTCGATAATAATAAGGTACTCTTCCGTCAGGCTGTCGAGGGCCTCGGTGAGCCAGTCCAGATTCTCCATGAGGAACTCGAAGCAGTAGATGAGACCCCCGTTGGGGCCGAGGCCGACCTCTTCCATGGCATCCTTGAGCGATATGAGCTCCTTGATGTCGAGGTCGGGCGTGTGCTCGAAGGTCTCGGCGGCGGGGTCGAGGTTCACGTAGAAGGCGGAGCGGCGGTTGAGCTGGAGGTGGGTGATGAGGGCGGCACAGAAGGTGGACTGTTCGAGGCCGTGTCAGCACCATGCACCTTGTCAGAGCATCTCGGGCACGCGCGGAAGCGCCAACGCAACACTACTCGGGCATCGTACCTTGCCAGCGCCCGCCGGGCCCATGACCATGGCGCCGAACTTGCTCATTGCGGCTGCGAGTGTAGCGCCCCGGCGCGAAAGCTTCCTTGGTCGTGCGAAGGGGTTCGGCGGAGGCCTAGGCTGCGTCTGCGTGCACGGAGACGGTGGGACGCGGCAGCTGCAGGTGGTCGTGATGCTGGAGGATTGCGGCGAAGGAAAGTTTGGCGTCGGAGTTTTGGCCCGGGGTGGGGGCCCCGCGCTGCGAGCAATTGCGAGCAGGAGGTTACGCGGGCGGGCCCTGTGCAAGGCACCTTGGGAACAGACACAGTTCTACGGACGGAATGCCCTCGGGTTTGACAGACCCGCGGAAGCAATTTAGCGGCTTCTAATATTACCTTATTTCCGTCTCTTAAAAAGTAAAGTGGATGGCTCCTTTCCCATGTCGCTCACGCAAACTACAGACGGGAGACGCGGTACAGGGTAGGCCTCTCCGTTGGGAGGAATGGGGGCCTGGCGGCAGCGCGAGCGAGCTTCACTTCCTGTCGTCGGTACGAGTACGAGTACGCCGACGCCGCATCGCTCGTGGGGCACGGCACGCACGTTGCTTGCGGATTGGACGGGGACTTGTGCCCCAACTGGGCGTCGGCTTCCTCCCGCAAGGGCTCCCAGCTCCCCGACGGCCGTGCGGACCCCCGAGGGCTGCGGGTCAGCCTGCGTGCTCGCTCCTCAGTGGCTCGGATTTGTTGACGGCCACCACGAGGGGAGGGGCCCAGGCACTGGCTGGCCTGGATGGCGCAATTTCTCTGCAGAACGTGGTTTTCCGTGGCTGGCCCTTCTGGCCCCGCGGCGGGCGGACAGCAATCTGCTAGCAGCTGTTAGCGCAGTACGCGGACATTCCCCCAATCCCGCCCCTCGCGGTCGGTAGCGGCTAGGTCCCAACTACCAGCGTCCACCCGATAACGACTTTTTCTTCGGTTCCGCCGCCACGACGACCCCTCCGTGCACCACCATTCCATCCGGGTCGGCTTAAATCGCCTCTCCGCCTTTTTTCTCACCTCAGACGTCGCATCTCTTTCTCCTCCTTATCCCCCCCCTTCCCTCGTCTGAGCATTCCCTCCCAGCGGTACGTGGCCTCAACAGCTGATCGCTTCCCGCCTGCACTCTGTTGGCGACTCCGAACTGACCAGCGCCCCTCTGCAGTTCCCCAGGCATAGACGTATCGCCAGCCTCGTTTTTCGCGCTCGTCCCCTAGTGAAGGTGTTCAGATCCAATCCTCCCATCCCGCCACCCTCGTCTCCCCCCCTTCCGCCATCATGTCTGCAGTCAACGGCACCAACGGCGTCAACGGCGTGCACGCCGGCCCTCAGGGCACCTTCCTCTTTACTGTATGCAATCCTCCCCGCTGCCTGGTGTCCGTCTGCGTCGTGGTCGCGCCGTAGTCGGTCACCTGGGTGTCAGTCGCATTTCCCCGCTCCTAACCGCCCTGCATAGTCCGAGTCCGTCGGCGAGGGCCACCCCGACAAGATTGCCGACCAGGTCTCCGATGCCATCCTCGATGCCTGCTTGGCTGAGGACCCCCTGTCCAAGGTTGCCTGCGAGACTGCCACCAAGACTGGCATGATCATGGTCTTCGGTGAGATCACCACCCGCGCCAACGTCGACTACCAGAAGGTTGTTCGTGAGGCCATCAAGGGCATTGGCTACGACGACTCCTCCAAGGGTTTCGACTACAAGACCTGCAACCTGCTCGTCGCCATTGAGCAGCAGTCCCCCGATATCGCCCAGGGCCTGCACTACGATGAGGCCCTCGAGCGCCTTGGCGCTGGTGACCAGGGTATCATGTTTGGCTACGCCACCGACGAGACCCCCGAGCTCTTCCCCCTCACCCTGATGCTCGCCCACAAGCTCAACGCTGCCATGGCTGCTGCCCGCCGCGACGGCTCCCTGCCGTGGCTGCGGCCCGACACCAAGACCCAGGTCACCGTCGAGTACAAGCACGACAACGGTGCCGTTGTCCCCGTCCGTGTCCACACCGTCGTCGTCTCTGCCCAGCACTCCCCTGACATCACCACCGAGGAGCTCCGCAAGTCCATCAAGGAGAACATCATCAAGAAGACCATCCCTGCCAAGTACCTGGACGACAACACCATCTACCACGTAAGTCGAGCCGTCGCGTGTGACGTGCATGAGCTCGTTTAGCTGACTTTGTCCGCAGATTCAACCCTCTGGCCTGTTCATCATTGGTGGACCCCAGGGTGATGCTGGTCTGACTGGCCGCAAGATCATCGTTGACACCTACGGTGGATGGGGTGCCCACGGTGGCGGTGCTTTCTCCGGCAAGGATTTCTCCAAGGTTGACCGATCGGCCGCCTACGTCGGTCGTTGGATCGCCAAGTCCCTGGTTGCTGCCGGCCTTGCCCGGAGAGCTCTGGTCCAGCTGTCGTACGCCATCGGTGTTGCCGAGCCCCTCTCCATCTACGTCGACACTTACGGCACCTCCGAGAAGACCTCGGACGAGCTCGTCGAGATCATCAACAACAACTTCGACCTGCGGCCGGGTGTCATTGTCCGGGCCCTCAACCTGGACCGCCCCATCTACCTCCAGACCGCCAAGAACGGCCACTTCGGCACCAACCAGGACTTCAGCTGGGAGAAGCCCAAGGCCCTCAAGTTCTAAGCGGCTTGAGCGACACGGGCGATGGCTGGAGAGAATTCAACAAACTCTCTGCGAAACTAAATCCATGATGTATGTGTTATATGGTCTATTTCAGGCACACTCAGGCGGCGTACGGTTCTCAACGAAACCATGTTGACCCCCACCGGGAACGGGGGTACAGGCGGTTTCCGGAGTATAATCCTTTTTCCTTTGTCAGTCACGAAAATATCTCATGATACACGGCACGGAGTGGTGGCGTCTTTCAACAAAGACAAAATACTGGGGCAAAGCTGCATTTGCGAGGCTCAGGCAGCAGGTTCCCAGAGGCTTGCACAACGAGATACCCTTGACGAGGGGACATTTAGAGAAGCGTGCTTACCGGCGTTTTGAGGGAAAAGAGAAGAACTTCAACATCTTTTGTTTCCCCCATGTTTCTCTGGCCGAACTTTTGCAAGTCGGGTCAGCCAGTCGGCCATGCGGGGGTTCTGAACAGCGGAGGCATGCCGGCTGTTGGCAACCAGAAGGAAGGGGATCACCGAGGATGAGCACCTGACGGGAAAGGTCATGTTGCTGAAGTTGGGTAGCTAGAATCCAGAGAAACAATCTACACGAACGTGGAAACAAAGAGGTCCAATGTGACATGCAACCACACCATGGATGAACACGACAGGCCAGTGAGGGTCATGCCATTATGCGATGAGTGTAGCCCGTAAGCATGGGGAGGCCTTATGCAGCCGAGCTGGGCCGCCCTTCGGTCACAAAGCTTGTACGGAGCAGACGTGTACTCATTTATTTACAAATTGATACGTACAGTACACTATGTATGCATACATTTGTTCGTTGTCAAGCTGGCCATGTCATGCGCGTGTCCGGAAGCAGAGCATCGATACGGAGCCATTCGTAGTGGTCCTGAAGCGGTCATGCTGTTGGCCGCTCGAGCCAGGTCAGCATGAGGCTCGTGCGATTGTAAATACGTGGGCCAAGTACAGTACAGGACCTGATGTGAGCAGAGAATACATAGATATATTCATTCAATTCTAACATGGTCATCGGGAAGGCGCCGCGAGACGAATGGGATGCCCGCGTTGGGAGGATCATGACTTGCGAAGGGGCCTCAGCGAGGGACGTGTCACGGTTGTGGCGGTGGCACCGGCCTTGGTCGACGGGCGCTGGGAGCGTGATGAGAGGGTGGGCGGGGTGGTTCACTGGTCAGACCCTGACCAAAGCGTGTCTGTTTAATTGTTTTGATCTTTATTCTTCCTAGCCGAATGCGATACGTACATACTGTGTGCAAAAGTTGCGTCTAAGTGTGTGCGAGACCGTTGGTCAGTGCCTGTGAGTCGTGAGCGGGTGACGATGAAGTGAGTGAATGAGTGAATGAGTGGGTGAGTGGGTGAGTGAATGAGCAAGGTTGACCGGCAGCTGATGGTCTTTGGGTTAGCTCATGTCGGAGGAGGCTCATGCACCTACGAAAGCAAAAGCGGGTGTGCAATATTGGAGTGTTAGTAGTGACAGATGGTCAACACCAACACGGACACGAACACCAACACCAACACCAACGCCCCACGCTGCGCCGCCATGTGAGGCGGTCATGAGAGTGAAATGTCGTTGACGCCGGATGAGGCAATCTGAAGCGAACGTTATGGCGACCAGTGTTGGATGTTGAGCATGGCCGCCTCATCGTATATACAATGATTGGGCGAATTTGCAATGAGAGTGCACCATCAGACCTGGACTTGGGTTTCGGGGAATTGAAAAGGCTCTCTTCTTGGCGGATATGGGAGAAACGCCACCTGAAATTATCAGTAATGACATCTACTGTTGCTTTGAAACCGGAAACGGACTGGCTGCTGGAGGGAGGGTAGGCGTAGCAGGAGAAACCTCTGGGCTCGTCGGGTCGTGTGGCCTCGCGTGAACGAAAGCTTCCGTTATTACCTCTTTCCTGTGCAGATGAATATGGTCAATCGGCGGCAGTACGGCCCACAATAGTCGGCTCAAGCCATACATGTACTGTATCGTGGTTCACACTGGACGGGGTCCAGGCATGATTGCCGCACGCCAAGCAACTGTCAACGTCACTTTAGCACCTTTAGCAACCGGAAGGAAGATGTTTGGAACATGAAACAAAATCCTCAAGATCTCATCCCGGGCAAGGACAGCCCGAAGAGCCATTCGGAAGAAGGTTCTGCGAAGACGCGTGGAATGAATGACCTCCAACGTCAATGCTTCTGCAAGATGTCGGCATGGCGTTTTCGTCTGAATGACCTCTTGACTTTGATCGAGCCTGCGGGGCGCGGTAATTCTCGTACTCGTAGAACAAGCTGCCAATGCCCATTCTTCAGCCTCGGCTCATGCAGAGGCCATTCTCTCCGTTGTCGGCCCCTGCTGAGGCCGAGGGCCGTGCCCTCCTGTCCGGTTCTTCAAAGAAGCGTGCAAGAATACCGCATGTACAGTAAGTACTTACTGTACTTACTATCCTGTACTGATCATTTGGGAGATGATGAGTACCTAAATATACATACCGATATCCACCTTAGGTATAGAGGTAGGTACTACGTACCGAGAGGTAGGCATGTGCTCTATCTGTATGTGCCGGATCTGTGCAACAAGAGGCGGGGCGCCCTATCAGAAACAAAGACCGAGCACTTCCCTGTGGGTGTATTGTCGTGAGGTGGACCGTGGCCCGTACTCTTTCGTTCAAATGGCAAACAATCTCCAACCGTGTATTGACTCCGTCGAAACAATAAGAAGGCAGAAATCAAGCTGCAATAAGGCCTCCAAACAAAAGACGCAAAGAGAAGGAAAAACAAAAGAAGCAAACGAATACTGTACATACAGGCAGAGGACAGAAGACGCATGGGGAAGTTTCTTAAGATGGGCTAAGATGAGAAACCGAGGACACCAAAGTACGCGCGTGGTCCGCAGAGCACTGCGTATATGCGGCTGAGAGAAAGTGTGACTATCACAGCCATGAGAAGATCCAGAACGACAGCACTGTGCTTCATTATTCTAGCCGCAGCGTCAAAAGTGGGTATAAAGATTTAGTGTTGTTAATTCGGTGCCAGTCACAAACCGCGAAAGTGATAGCAGCGAGACGCCTGGTCAAGTTGCACGTTTGGGGGGTGCGCAGTATAATCTCTCGCAAATAACAAACTGCAACGACATGACCATGAACAATACGGCAACAGACTTCAAAATCGCTCTGAAATTGATTGCAGAGCCACACCTAGGTTGAGGTCGTCTTTGTGGCGTACTAGGGGAAGCAAGGCCCGAGGGGCCGGCCTGAAGGCGAAACGCCGCACCGACATGACGGTTCGCGGCGGCGTCTAAAGCATCCCCCGGTAGATGCCTGCAAGGGTAAATTCGATCAGCCGCCAACGAGTCAACCGGACCTTTTCAGCAAAGCGCTAGTCTAACGAGACCCTTAAACACCCGCGACGGGAGCGATCGACGCCTACCATACCCTCGGATCGAGGTGAGAGGTCGAGGCAGCGGTAGCCTTGAGAACGTATGGACCACGACGAAATCCCTGGAGAATCTCCATTCCTATCTACGAGAATGGGTCTGGAAATAGCGAAACAGCGGGGGGTTTATGAGAAGACTTACGACTCGTCCGTCCTCTGCACCCGAGGGTTGCGATCGCACCCCATGCGAAATGCCCTGGAGGATGACGAAAAAGTCGGATGTGATGCCAAGACCCAAAGACCAGGAGTGAAGGGGTGAGCTTCATTGACGGCTCCATTGATATTGATATTGTTGCTGCATTCTCACCTGAGAGTGCGCCTCGCGTAGCTGGCCGGGAGGCTGCAGGGCTGCATGTCACACACTTACAGGGTCGTCCGGTGTGGTGGGCAACCATGACGAAGATGCCGCCGTTACCGCAACCCACGGCAGGCTTCTAACAAACACATGTACTCGCATCGGAGCTAATTTCCCTGTTGGGGATGAGGTTGCGTCTGTCCGCCGATTCATCGAAGCACGCCACAGCTGACAGATTACCTTGGATAGAGGGCCGACAGTCGCGGCTCAATGCCAAGGACCAGGAAGCCTTGACCTGCGGGTGGACTGGTTGCATATCGTTCGCTCGTTGGAAGTCTACGCACATGCATCCGCAGATACAATACCTGCCGATGGGCTGCCCGAGTTCCAGCGCCGGACACTCATCCGACGGCACAACAAGGCTCCCGCAGCCGCGGGCAGCTTTGACACGACACGGGCCACAGCGTGTCCCCGGTGCTAGGTGCTAGACACCGCGGCGGGATGGGAGGGAGGCCGGCGGCGCGCAAGCCATGGCCGTGGAGCCGCTGCGGGTTGGAAGAGGCTGCTGAGGAGCGGCAGAGCAGAGCAGGCCGCTTTGGGACAGTGGAAGTCGACGGGACGGAGATGGGCTGATTCTGACGCTGCGGCGCTGGGCGTGATGGTTGGTGATGGTCGGTGATGGTTGGCGATGACTGGCGATGACTGGCGATGACTGGTGATGGCTGGCGATGGCGTCGAGTCCGTCGACGGACGCTGCGAGTTTGGGAAGGGAAGGCACCGCGCAGCAGACCTGTGGTCGCACCTGGCTCGGCGGGGCGGCTTCGGCGGCCATCCAGCGGGGCCGGTGAGACGGGCGCTAGGCCGCATCCGGGCCACAATTGGCGCCGCACCCACTCTCTTCCCGACAACAATACCACGGACAATAGTAGCCCGCAAGGCCTCTCATCCCTCTCCACCACCGCCATCGTCACCGCTGGTCTCGCCCTTTTGATTCGCCCGAGCCGCTGCCTGGAAGCAGGGACAATACCAGCATTGCGGCCGGGCGGAATGGACAAAGAAAGAATATGAAAATTCCCGGCAGCCGTCGTCGTCGTCACGCATCCCGTTCCCTCGCCTCGGGCCCGAGCCACCCGCGATCCACCTCCCCCCTCGGCGGCTGAACGCATGTCAGCGTGTCTCCCGTTCGACAATACTTTGCTGAATGCTGATGAATAGCTCCCGGCTGTGGCTGCACGGCGACCCGCAGGACTGGGTGCGAGTCTCGAGGGGCGTGGGATTTTGCCGGCGGCAACGGTCTCCGAGAAAACACCGCAGAGTCGCATCGCAACGCCACGGCAAGAGAGCTGGCGCGTTGGCGAGCTGGGCCGAGAGTCTGTCCGGGTTCACACCCTGTCTGGGCCTCGTTCGCCATTCCCTCGCTACACTGCTGCTCTCAGAGGGAGAGGAGCTGCATGCCTGTCAGTCTTGCGCGATGCCTGGCGATGGCAGTGTGGGTGTCAACTCTAAAGGCGAGCCAACGGAACTCAAACACTGGCCAATCCTCTTCTCCTGCCGTGCCACTGCCGCCTCGCGTAGGGACCTTGAGGTCGCACGCCCATGCCAGGCCACATGCAGGCCGACGGGGGGGGTGTGACTGGAAACAACGGACACGCCTCGCACACCAGAGGTCCATGCACAACATCTCAATGTGATTGTGGTCTGGGAGCGTGATTCACAGACACATGCTTCGGGCCACTACGGAGTACAGACACCCGCCTTTTAATGAATGAAGCTTGGCCTCGCACTCGGCTTGAGCAACGTCTCATCCGGCAAGAGTCCGTGCCAACACAGTTACTCGAACACTCTATTCTTCGTCAGCCTTGTCCAGGGTATATATCCTGTCTCCTGTTCTCTCCCTCCGCGCTGCATCTGTTCAGAATAAGGCAACATCTGACTATTTGACGACTGCTTGTTCTATCCCACCTTCACAAAGCCATCGGGAACCACATCGACACAATCCATAGCAGATTCAGTAACCGAGCAACTCCGCTCGTGACGTGTAATCCTCCCGGCTTACACACAAAAGCTCAAGTTTCCGTCATCCACTGCGCCAAGCGCCACTAGTACTGAGCCGGATTCTGCAAGGTGGCGCGCAACTCTGCCACTACCTTTGGGCAGCCGCTTCGTGCCGCTCGATTGCCTCCCTCCAAACAGCCGCTAGGGTGAGCTACCTCTCCCAGAAAGAGATCGGATTTAGGAAAGACTCGGAAACCTTCCGTGGAGCGCGAGGTGGACGTTCTGCGTACAAATATCCCCCCACGAAGACCCTCATGTTCACATCCTCATCCTGACTTTGCGGCCTGATCCATATCGATCTTCGATCCTGGATGAAGCTAGTTCACCTCGACGGTGACGCATCAGCAGTGAACAAGAAGAATCTTACGGGTTGCCCACTGGACGGTGCCCTCCTCCCCGTCTCCCTCGCGCACTTGTTCACCATGGACGGGCCTGTGTCAGCAGTTCGACAAATTACGCAGATTCTTGCAAAGGATAATACGCTCCCACACTCTCCTCCTCCCGCATACACCCCCAGCAGGCACATCGATCTGCGGACCATCACCGCTGCGCAACTCCAGCAATCAAGGGCGACGCAACCCACTCCCGTGCTGGTGGACCGGTCGCCTATGGCCTCGTTCCTCAGCGGCTCCGTCGTCGACGAAGACCGAGAGGAATCTGAGGATAGTATATCAGCCATCAGCCTGCGGATAAACACATCCGTTACCGTCTCTAGCAACGACAACATGGTGTGCCTCGCCGAGACGCCGGCCGAGCACGCCAATGCCATTGCTGAAGCTGTTGTCAAGGCTATCCAGCAGCACAGCTCTGGCCAGTGCGGCATCCCCATGATCGACGAGGAGGGCCGCCCTCGTCCATTACGAATCGAGGTTGACGCCGGCCTGAAGGTGGAGGGGACCGGAAACGTCATCGGCAAGGAGTCCATCGTTGCCGAAGTGCTCCGTCAAAGGGGCCAATCACTACGACGACAGAGGGACGATAGCAACGATGACGAAGAAGAGGATACAGCCGGGCCGTCCAAGCGTCGACGGCCTAGCAGATGAACTGTGCCATATGCTGCCGGGCACCCGAAGATATGTCACCTTAAAAATCTGCTTTTGAAATGTGGGATTTGTCGACAAAACCATGCCGGATTTGCTGCTGTACGTGCTTTGCAAGTTGGGAGTTGACGGGGAAGCGGGCAGGCGCATGGCCACTTACACGGCCCGTGGGACTGAGCCGGTGCGTTACCTTACGAGCTCTGTGATGGACGGAGGGGGCGGAACAGCAGATACCAAGATGCTTCATGCCGCAGCAGTCTAGTCTAATCATAATCTCATTCACAGCGGAGAAGCAATACATGAGGGCCATGGCGACTAAGCTACCTTTGCTCATTGCGCGACCAGTCGGTCATTGTTTAGGAGCATCGCACGCAAGGGGGGACATGGCGAGCACCGACTGCTTGTGAGCCCCCACGCTAGCCGTCTAGCGCACGCCATTGATCCCAAAGGCTCGGTATTGAGGACATCCCAATCCCAGCGCAACGGTTCGCGGCGCCGGGGCGCGTCTCCATCTGGCGCCCTGCCACTAATTAGCGCGTCTGGCTGTTTGCCCGCCTGGCTGCGAGGGTGAGTCGGGCACACTGGCGGCGCTGACCCTGACCGAGGACAATGAGCGGCCACACAATAGCCGTCGTCAGCGCGGCGATGCGGTGCAGAGTCCGAGGTATCGAAATTGGCCCGAGTCTGAGCGCTGGCAAGGCCCGCCTGAAACCTGTCCCCTCTCGCTCCTTGGTCTTGGCTTCCAACTCGTTTCTAGATCGACCCGTTGCAGGGGGCGCTGCCGAAGCTCGAAGCTCCCGGGGCTGAGCCACCGTGCTGGAACTTGGCGCCCTAAGCTCAGCTTGCTCAGGTCGTCTGCCTCATGCCAGCTGAGGTGCTGCTCGCTGCTGCGCCAACGCAGCAAGTTCAGCTTGCGCCTCAACCTCCTCTCCTCCTCCTTCCCCTCACCTCATTGCTCAGAGGTGTGGGTTTGGTGCTGCTCGTCGCGGGCAGTTGCGATTGAAGCTTATTGCGTGGGCTCATAAGGACCTTCTCCTGGGCTCTCACTGCTCCCTGCCATCCATCCATCCATCTAGTCTCACCCTCTCGCCAGAACCGTCCCGTCACCATGGCCGACCTCACCATCCGCAACCTCACCATCCACCCGCTCGAGCTCGTCAAGGTCGAGCGCTTCGAGGGCGAGCGCATCCAGCAGGGCAACCTCGTCAGCAACGTCACTGGCACCATCACGGGGCTGCTGAACGCCACGGGCCGGCCCAGGCGCGAGACGCACCCCAAGGGCGACGCCACGCACTCGGACGACGTCTCCGTCCGCGTCGAGCCATTCCGCGCCGTGCAGACCGATGTCCGCGCCGCCGACCCGGGCCGCGAGGTCCTCCGCCTGACCTTCCGCACCGAGGACCACGCCTACGCGACCGACGTGCCCAGCCCCTCGAGCACGTCGGCCGTCATGGCCAAGCTCGACGACGGGCCCCACGACCTCACCGTCGTCTACGTCTCGTCCGGGCCCCTGCTCGCCGTCTTCTCCTCGGCCCAGCTCAACGCCTGGATGCGCGAGCTGCACGACGACTGGCCCCTCACCGTGCTCTCCATCCCCGGCACCCACAACTCGCCCACCTGCCACAAGGCGCTGCCCTCGGTGCGCTGCCAGGCCGTCGGCGTGCCCGAGCAGCTGCGCAACGGCGTGCGCTTCCTCGACATCCGCCTCTCCGCCACCCCGGACAGCGACGCCCTCGCCCTCGTCCACAGCGTCTTCCCCATCTCCCTCACCGGCACCAAGCACTTTGCCGACATGCTCGACGACCTGTACCGCTTCCTCGACGACAACCCCTCCGAGGCCCTCATCATGAGCCTCAAGCGCGAGGGCACCGGCAAGGCCTCGGACGGCCAGATGGGCAAGTACCTCAGGGACAGCTACGTCGGCAAGCGCCCCGACCGCTGGTGGACCGACCCCAGGATCCCTACCCTCGGCGAGGCCCGTGGCAAGATCGTCATCGTGCGCCGCTTCTCTGTCGATGACGACATGCAAGGCTGGGGCATCGACGCCAAGCAGTGGCCTGACAATTGCGAGGACGGCGTGGGCGGCAACGGCTTGTTCCGCATCCAGGACTTCTACGAGGTCTCGGAGAGCCAGAACATCGAGAAGAAGATCAACTACAGCCGCGGCGAGCTCGAGCGCGCCGCCGAGCAGGCCTTTGCCCTCGCCGGCATGCCCGACCACCAGCCCGACGCCAAGACGCCGCAGTTGTTCTTCAACTTCCTCAGCGCCAGCAACTTCTTCAACGCCTCGTGCTGGCCGGAGCGCATCGCCGCCAAGGTGAACCCGGCCGTCATCGAGTACCTCTGCGTCTGCCACGGCGAGGAGGGCAAGGGTCCTCTGAAGCTCAAGATCGGCGCCGGCGGCACCGGCATTGTCGTGACCGACTGGGTCGGCGCCAACGACAACTGGGACCTGATCCGGTGCATCGTGGGCATGAATGCCAGGCTGCAGCTCAAAAGCTAGACTCCGTGCTCCAAGAAAGTTTATTCAGTACGTGGTTGATTTCGAGAGCTTGATGCACACGAATATGGAGATAAAAAGTCACTTTATACGGGAGGAGAGAGGAAACCTCTGTCGGACGACAAAGTATATATTAATGCGATAGACGTAAGGTATCTAAGCCCTGATGCAGCACGTCGCTGTGAATCATGCCTGTTATGGTCAGCGCGACTTCCCAAAGTGGCTGTAGAAAAAACGGGAAGAGGGAACCATGTCAGTTCTCCAAGGTGAAAAGGTTGTTCATCACGATGAACTCAGCCAAAACGTAGATAAATATATGAAAAGTCATCTTGATGGCAGGGGAATGGCGTGCAAATAAAAAAATCACTTGCCTTGGAAGCAATCAAGCCGGTCAACCAGGCGCCGAGCCTCACCTAATCTTGCCGAGTTTGTTAGTCTCTGACCGACGAGCGATGGACGACAACAAAGATGTGGAAGATATCTGTCCATCTGTTAGAACCCCACTTGGACGACGCGTCTTGCGCTGCGCAGATGACGCACCATATCAGAAGTTGTTATTTGTGTTCATGCTCCATCAATACAAGATTGAGGATCAAACAGTGTGAATACGTTGATCACCTCATCACTGAACGTGTTGAAACTGGAAAAGAATTTCTCAATTTTAATTACCTGCAGGAATCTCTGTTAGTCGACTAGTTGACAACACCGACAGCATCAAACAGCGATTTCCGAAGCCAAAGTCAGGTGACGAAGTGTCATCAATAGCACCCACCAGTCTCCCACCACAAGGTTTGTACGCCTTGCTGTCTAGGGTGGAAGGTGGCAGGGCTCGATTATGTCCGCCCGTTCGTTCAAGTCTTCATCATACAATGGCAGCGAGTGGTCCGAGTGAAATGAGATGTCAATTACCTATCGAGGCGCGGTTAGCAACTGTGACCTCTGGGGGGGCAACGAAAACAGTTGTGTTTGAATCTCCTGTCAGACAAGGCTGAAACTTATAAAACACGGTATCCACATCGTATATTAAGCATGAGGAATCCCTGAGGTGTCATATCGATCATCACTCGGAGAGGGGATGGAGAGGGCGACAAAGAATTGTGGTCACCAACCTTTTCGTCTTTGACGTCCGGACGCCGAGTCTGTCTGCTCGTCGAGAGCGAAGATGGATTGATCTGAGGATTGTCAGCTTGGACTCTGGAATAACAGCGTCTTGCAAATGCGGAGTCCGAAAGATTGCTCAGTGTAAAACTAGACTGTGCTAGATTCACCATGGGTTGGTATGAATTGGATTGTTCAATGAATTTGATCATCATAGAGGGAATTGGCAGGCGAAGAGGCGGGCTTTCTTACCTAGAAGCAAGGACACCACCACGGCCACCAGATAGCTCTGCATGCGGTGTGCACTTGCACGACGCAGTGCTCGAGCTCAGCTGTGGTGTGGTGGTGGTGTTTGGAGGTTGAGAAGGAGAGAAAACATTCCAAAAATTTCTCGGTTCAGGTAGAAATACGGCGACGGAGCGGAGCTGTGCATTTGGCGGCGCTAACCGGAGAAGCACTAGCGCGTCCCCGCACATGTGGCTGCTCGCTTCCCGGTGGCGCTGTGGCGCTGTGGCGGTGCACCCGGTCCCTCCCGCGGCTGGCTGGCTTGCGTGGCGACCGTCATCGCGGGCGGACATGCGGGCGGACATAAGGCCCCTCGACACCCCGTCCTGCTGCCTCGCATCTTTCAACGCATCAACTATCTTGACGCATCCTCTGGAGAGCAACAACAAGCTTCACCATGGCGTCCGCAGGGGCGATCTGGGGCCCAGCGGCCCTTCGTCTCCTGCGCATCGCTGCTACCAAAGCCTCCAAGGCGGTTCGCACCAAGCTGGTGGATGCGACCAGGCCGCTGCAGGGCCAGGCGCAGCACATCCCCATCAGGACCGGGTACACCGGACGACAACCGATACACCCTGCAGCACTCTTGAAGCAGCAGAAGCGAGGCACACGATGGTTCTCCGGCGCCGCTTCCTCGAATATTAACAATGTGTTGCGGAGGTTCATCAGCTCCGAGGGCCGATCCAGCCCTCGTTTCAACCGAAACGGGCTTCCTTCTTCCAACACCTCACGACGGGTTGCACAGTTCTCCGGGCGAGCTCCCTTTGCGAATGCTCTGCGACCGAATCTGACAGGAGGTGCTATGCCGCGAACTGCTGGAGGCTACAGCCTCGGCGGTGGTGCTCGGTACTTCTCCCACACACCGGCCGCGCCGGCCCAGGTTGTCCAGAACGTCTCTCAGGCGATGAGAGCCTTTTTCCTCTCTGGTCAGAAACTGAGATACGATGGAGTCGGACCATACGGCGAGCGAAAGTACCGAGCCGTGTCGAACCTCGAGGATGAGGCCATGCGCAAGTTGGCCAACGTTCCTCGGTCTGTCCCGGGCGCTTTCATCGATTTCCAGGTCAGCCCTACCCTCACGGCTCTCAGCCCTCTCGCCGCCGCCCTGGCTTGCCCTTCGGAGGCTGCTGGGTTCCATGCCGAGGCTGCTGCTGCTCTTCCGGCAACGCTAAACACCGACGGATTCCTCGATGTGCTGTCGGCCGATTTTGGACGAGCCCTGAAAGACTTGACAACTGTCTACGCTGATTTGAGACGGCTTTCGGTCCTTGGCGATCTCCCCGTGTTTCTGGAGAAGAACAACACGCTTCGTGTTCGATTTCCCGGAGTCGATGCCTCAACCGTCGAGCGACTTTGCGACGACATTGGCATCCAGCGGGGGGTGGTGAGCCAGGACGGGGGATTCGACGTTGCGGTTGGCGCCCCGGTGGCCCTCAAATTTCCTTTCGCGCCCGACAGCGAGAAGACTCTAACCTCCCCGGGAGGTTCTGCACGATCCCTAGAGGGCCACGAATTCGATGATGATTTGTCGTCGCTCGAAGACGATTCCTTCGTGAGGGAGGCCTTTGCGGAGGAGATGTCAGAGAATCCATGGCTGTCCGAAACCGAGGGCCACGCCAGCATGTCGCCGCCTATCAGCTCAGGCGAGCATTGCTCCGGCGAGTTTGATGGTCTCGAGGGCATATATAGATTCCTGGAGGAATGCGATCGCGGCCAGGGCAGGCTCGGATAAGATCAGCGATCATTGGAGGAGCGATGGGCGCGGCGCGATGAAGTTACACTCGTTTGTATCAAGCTTCATTATCGAACAGAAAGTCAGTCTCCTGCGACAATTAGTTACGCGAATAAGCATATTTTCCTTGAGTCTCTTACCTAAAGTGTCCATCAATTGCCATTGCGACGCCCCGACGGAGAGCTTGTCGCACGAACCTCCGCCGTGGAACCGCCTGACGCGGCCATCACTGTGCTCTCTGGTTTCCGTGAGGTGGCAGGAGAAGATGGCGTGGCGTCCAGGAGATTGGTGTCGGTCGAGATGCGCTGAAGGAGCATGCCAAATGAGATCATCTCGGCGCACATGATGTCGCAGTGCATAGTGGCCGGCATGGCGTTGGCCCTGGCGCGAGATGCTTTGCGCAGCGCGGTGGTGTGGATGTTGCAAGGTGAACGCGGGGCCCAAATCCACAGGCTCCCCCAAGGCCTATCGCCAAATTATCGTATCGCCGGCGCGTGCCTCGGAGCTCCTGTGGGCCTCAACCGGCGCTGCTCTACATGTACGAGCAGGTACCTACAGAACGGAAGCCTTTGGCAACCCCTCTCAAGTCTTTTTGCTCGCGTCAAGGTCCAGACATCTCGGGAGACGGAGACCCCATTGGCGGATAACAGAATGGCGAACGACGTTCCCGAGGTGGCTGCATGGTGTCCTGGCCGGGACGCGGAGAGACCCCAACCCCACTGATGGACCTCGGCTCGACTGCCCTGTTCCGCGACATCGCCGGTCCCAAGGCAGTTATTAATCGCATCCATCCACACTCTCTTATGGCCTCTAACTTGAGACTCCTCCTTCTAGTGACCACCATCTGACGTCTTGTATTGCAAATTTACCATGTCTGGCCCCGGCGTTGGCTTCGAATACCCCCCGCAGGAGGTTTCCTGGCTGCAGCGCGATGTCTTGCTCTTCGCGAACAGCATCGGCTGCAAATCCGACGAGCTGCACTTTCTCTACGTATGGCTGTCCACGTCCAATTCCTCGGCCATAGGCGAGTCTGGTCGTACTGACGACTCCTCCAGGAGCTCCACCCCAACTTTTCCGTGTTCCCTACGTATCCCCTGGTGCTGCGTAAGTGAAACCCTGCCCGTGGCCGTGCCTATCTCACTTGGCTTACCATCTACGTGCAGCGTTCAAGGGCAACACCCAGGAGGTTGTTGACTTCTACAAGGCCCAAAAGGCCGTCAAGATCCCCAGCGTGCCCGAATTTGACTACCGCCGCGTCGTCGACGGCCAGCGCAAGATCGAGTTCCTCAAGAAGCTGCCCACGACGTCTGCCGGCAAGAAGTTCCAGGCGCGGACCAAGGTGCTCGGGGTCTACGACAAGGGCCGCCCCGGCACCGTGCTGGATGTCGAGACGGACCTCGTAGACGTCGACAGCGGCGACGTCTACACCCGCGTCACCACGAGCAGCTTCTTCGTGGCCCAAGGCAACTGGCACGGCCCCAAGGGCCCGGCGACCAAGAACTTCCCGCCGCCCAAGGACAAGGCGCCCGACGCCGTGCTGGAGAACCAGACAAGCACCGAGGCCGCGCTGCTGTACCGCCTCAACGGCGACTACAACCCCCTGCACGCGACGCCGGAGCCCGGCCAGAAGATGGGCTTCAAAGGCGCCATCACCCACGGCCTGTACCAGTGGAACAACGCCTGCCACGCCATCCTGCGCAAGTTTTGCGGCAGCGACCCGGCGAACATCAAGGAGTACCAGGCGCGCTTCGCCAGCCCCGTCATGCCGGGCGACAAGCTGGTGACGAGCGTGTGGCGCACGGGCGAGAAGAGCGGCGAGTGGGAGGAGGTGCGCTTCGTCACGCAGGTCGAGGGCGGCAAGGTGTGCCTGAGCAACGGCCGCGCCTTGATTAAGTATGTGGGCGAGGTCAAGAACAAGCTGTAGTCGGATTGGCGCGCTGATGACTGTTCAATCCCGCCGTAGCGAGGCTCATGGCATGCAAAACCAAGTACTAAAGAATGAATCAATTAAAATGTAAATGAATTGTCGGTGACTCACATTGTGCGCGCACCCGAGAGATAATTCTGTTGCCTTGAAGTCTCGTGAGGTCTTGGTACAGCGGGCGCGAGGGATCACCACCAAAAGGAGTCCTCGATGGGGCGTTCTAAATTCTGTTGCCTTGACCTCGCTCGGCTTCTTTCCCCTTAATAACCCGCCAGACCCCGACGTGGCCAGCCCAAAAAATGTCGCCAACTCTGGTTGAGCAGCCCAGCATATAAAAAAAAGTCGAGATGGCCGGGCCACCGTACATTGGGCAGCGGGTGTCGTACAACGGCGCGCTCTGCACCGTTCGCTACATCGGTGAGGTCGCTGGCACGACAGGGTCCTGGCTCGGTGTTGAATGGGATGATACAAACCGCGGAAAACATGATGGCTCTTTTAAGGACGTGCGCTACTTCACATGTATTTCATTTTTAAGCCCCGTCACCGTCCTCTGCTGCCCCGTCGCTCACCGCGCCAGCAGGTCTCTCAAGGTCGTTGACATCAGCGTCATTTGTGCGTCCAACGAGGCCAGCCGACAAACCCCAAAGCTTCATCGCCGCCCTCAACGAAAAGTACGCCTCAGAGCCCCCGCAGGCAGACAATGGCGCTTCTATTGTCATTTCCGGCAAGGTCGCCGAGGAGATGGGCTTCGACAAGATCCGCCGCGTGCTGGCCCAGCTCAAGAACCTCAAGATTGTCATACTGGACGGGCTGCGCATCTCCTCCGCTGCGGAGGACGGCGAGCCGGGTGTCGAAGAGACGTGTCCCAGCATTGCGCATCTTGACCTGAGTCGAAACTTGCTTGAGCGAGTAGGCCCCGTGGTGGATGTTTGCAGTGAGCTCAAGTCGTTGACTCGACTGAGCCTCAAGTAAGTTGCAAGCTTGGTGAATGAGATGGCTGCACGCTGACAGACTCCACAGCGGCAATCGATTTCAGGACATATTGAAAGATGAGTCCCTGGACAGGGCGGAATTGGCATTCCGAGGTGTGGTAGAGCTCGCCCTTGGAGAGACGCTACTCAGCTGGGAGGAGCTTTCGTACATGGCTGCCAGGTGCACGTCCTTGTCGACTCTCGCCGTCGGAGCAAATCAGTTAACGTCTCTGCCTACATTTGACTATCGAAACCTCACGTCAACTCTAACGTCAATCAATTTCGAGTACAACGACTTCCACGCGATATCGGATATAGCGACCCTCACGGCTCTCAAGGCTCTCCGCAATCTCCACCTCAAAGGAAATAATATAACAGGAATGGCGGCTCCTGGCGCTGCTGCACCGATATTTCCACCATCACTGCAATACCTTGATGTCTCGTACAACAACATTCAAGAGTGGTCGTTTGTGGACAGCCTGTCCAAGCACTTTCCCGGCCTCACCGGCTTGCGTCTTGCACATAACCCCGTGTACGATAATCAAACCGGCGACACCAAGGCTCCGTCCTCGGAAGATTCGCACATGTTCACAATCGGCCGCGTCGCCAGTCTGAAGAACGTAAATTTTACGCAGATCAAGCCGGCTGACCGCACAAATGCCGAGGTGTTCTATCTTTCAATGATCGCCAAGCAGCTCGCCACGGTGCCCAAGGCCGCAGAGGATTCGATTCTCACTCTACACCCTCGCTACTCCGAGCTCTGCGGCATCTATGGCGAGCCAGACGTGATTCGACGCGACGAAGTTAACCCGTCCTTTCTCGAGGCACGCCTCGTCAGCGTGGCTTTCCGCTACGAAGGCCAGGGACAGAAGACTTCGAGGATACCCAAATCCTTCGACATATATGCTGTCAAAGGAATCGCGGGGAAACTGTTCGGCCTCTCACCACTAAGGCTACGCCTCATCTGGGAGACGGGCGAGTGGGACCCAGTGGCCGGCTACGATGAGCGAGCGGGAGAGAGCAGCGACGAGGACGATTCCGGCCTTGTCGAGACTGCCTGTCAAGGCGGCAATGGGGGCCAGCCAGGGGGCGATGACCAAAATGCAAAGGACAAGTCAGGCCGATGGATCAAGAGGGAGGTTGAGCTGACAGACGGGCCGAAGCAGCTGGGGTACTGCGTTGACGGGTTGGACGTAACAGTTCGCATCGAGATGGCTTGACGCTGCTGCGTGTTCCAGCCAAGCTCACAGAATACAGGCTGAACGTTCTATCCAAGGTGAACCAAGATAGCACAGATTCATCACATAGCACAAAGAAGAACGTTGTAAAATAGCCATGTCTCGCATTGCATCTATTTTAAACTTCTGGACTAAATGAAGTCTCGCTCTAGAAAACGAGTGAACTCCAAGCGCCGGCGACGGACTCGGCAGTGGGAAGACCTGTACAGCACTGGTCAGAAGAGGCTCCTTTCCAGACGACGACACGAACGCAGTGAATCAATCATTCCAAAGTTCAGGGTAAAGTGTGTCCGCAGAGATGCCCCAAAGTGGCACTCAGAATTGCAGAATTCATAAAAATGAATGGCATCATGTGAAGCGAGAGGGCTGCCGTCGCAGAGTCTCACGTACCTGGTACACTTTACTAGCGCCGGAGCCAGTGCCGGCTATCGTTTCCGGGCCGTCTATGGAAATACGGCGCCGTCCTACAATGGCAATTCCATCTGCTTTGTTGGGTTCGCGAGTCACTGCCGTCGGCATTGTTGACTCTGTTTTGAGGCGCAAAATTGTATGGTGGAGTCTCAAATTATTTATGGACAGCAAATGCAACCCCACGTGATGCGCCCCATCAGCGCAAGGGAACCACTGGACGAGTGATCCGTTCCTCAAGCGGAAGAGGTTAAGGTAGCAAGGTAAGGTAGTTACACAGCATCTCATTCTCGCAGCCAAACTGCAAACTATAGCCCTTGAGTGCCTTAGATCATTCAGAATTGTTTCATAATCTTCCTCCCATCTCGACATACCACTCTCATTTCTAGGGTATAAGGATCAAGGAGAGCATCGCCAACTGCTACCGGACTAGATGCTCCCAAATGAAGTGCCGATACGCCGACCCCATGACACGGGTAACTAAACAACCATCGCCCCGTTCAACCCACCCGCCTCCATGCGATTAACCAACTTCTTAACATTTGTCCACTCCTCGTTCTTCAGGCCCTCCTTGCCACCCAAGCCGCTGGCGACTTCAAACACGGTCAGCGAGCCATCGATGCCGCCAGTGGCGATGCGCTTGCCCTCGTTAGGCTCCCAAGCCACCCTGTTCAGGCTCTTTGAAAGCATGGTTCGACCGTCCTGGCGAGCACTCGGCGAGATTCTTGATACCGGTTCCTCCGTCTCCACGGCAATGTCCCACACCTCAAGCCAGCCAGCGCCGTCTACCAGGGCAAACACGCTTGGCTTGACCGGCGACCACTTGGCATCATACACGACGTCTTCTCGCACAAAGTCGATCAATGGCGCAATGTTCCCATCGCCAGACCCTATCGTCGAGGTGGCGGCGGGCGCACGGACCTTCCACAACTTGACGCTCCAGTCGAGCGATGATGAGATGACCAGGTCGCCGAGATCGATGGGGCCCCTGGCCGGATGGAAGTCAACAGACATGACAGGAGCCGTGTGGCCCTTGTAGCTGATCTTTTTGTCAACTCCAGCCTTGGCGCCGGCGCGGTCGTACCTGTGGCAAGGGAAGATGGTGCCCTCTTCGCTCCCGACGAGAAAGAAGGTCGGGTCCGTCTGGGGGAATGAGAGACACGTCGGGCTGACATCCTCGACGGCAACCTTGGCTTGACTTGGGTTCTTTAACTCGAGGAGCTCCTGTGGCTGGGCAAAGACATCCATGCTCCAGCCGCATACGACGCCGTCGGTCGAGCACGATATGATGTTGTTCGCGTTTTGGGTTCCAACGATGTCGACGGAATAGATGGGGTGTGCGTGCCCGTAGCCCGTCAATGGCGTCTTCTGGACAGGCGCTGCTTTGGCCCTGGTATCCCATAGCAGGACTTGGCCGCTGTAGCAGCCGCCGATGATCAAGTTCGGGTGGTATGGGGAGAATTTAGCGGTGAGGATGTCCGACTGGGCCGTAAAGACGTATTCCGGGCGATCGTGCATGTGAGTATTCCACACCTGAACGAGGCCGTCTGGCTCGTGCGGTGCAGTGGGGTTCTTGGTGTACGAAGCGAGGAGAAGCTCGCTGAACTTTGGTGAGAAGTCGATGTCACTGATCATCCGCTTTTTGGACCAACGCTCGTCGAAGAACTGTGCGACCTCTTTTATCCTGTGGGAACCTCGGCCTCCCGTGTTGCCGCTCTCCTCATCCTCATCATCGTGCTCCTTGCCTTGCAAGGCGTAGTCGGTGAGAATGTCATAGGTCTCCTGATCGATGGCCCGCTCAATCACCTTGGTTGACTGCTCCAAGAAATCGACAAACTCGTCGGACCGCGTGACGGCCTCGAGCTCCTCCGCAGTGAGGTCTCTGGATGGGAAGTTCGCAGATGCGAGTGAATGAGTAGCCACAGATCCATCAGCGAGGCGTTCTTTTGTGGCCCTCAGCTCCTCTTCCACCTCGTCGCGGATCTGTCGTCGCAGCTCCTCTTCCCGGTCCCGTTCTCTCCTGCTCAGCCTCTTGCTGGGCGTGGTTGTTGCGGCGGCCACATCATCTGCGTCCGAAATAATCGACTGCGCCCTCGGCCTCGCCGGTGACGTCCATCCGTCTGTTGTCTGCACACCCTTGCTGTAGGAGAAGACTTCCTTGACGGGGGATGGAGGGCATTCGTAGACGGTTGTCAACGGTACGGTGCTGAGGCTGATCTGCGGGGGAGGGACAGCCTGCACACTCTGCGGAACTGCGATCTCTGATGTCCCGTTGCTGACCTCGCCGGCGCTGAGTACGCTGTTTGGTCTGCTTCCTCGAGCCAGCGGAGAGGCCGCGCCTCCTGTGGTTGTCGAGCCCGGCCTGCTCTCCCCTACGAGACTGTTGATGAGGGATTCGATTTCGCGACGATTTTCTGCTCTTCCCGGGGTCGGCGATATCAACTGCGCAGGTCAGGTCACGCCAGACGCAGCCAGACACGGACGACTCACATCGCTGGGGCCGCCTACGCTTTGCCGGCCTGCTGCAGACTGGCTCGCGCGCAGTTCCCTCTGCCGTTTGAGCTCTGCAAGCTTTGCCTTCTTTGCAAGAATTTCATCTCGACGTTGCTGCATCGTGGTTGTTCCACTGGGTCATCTCGGGACGGGCTAGGTAGTTCGAGAGAGCTGCAGAGTCGAGCGCGGCGTGGGGTGGCTCAACGAGACACGTCAAGCTGAAGCGGCTGGCACGAATGGACGCAGATCGTAGGATCTGATGACGCGCAGTTCAGCGAATGGAGGAGAAGAGACCGGGAACACGGAGCTCAGAAGACAGACTGTCGCGTTGTCTGTGTCCACGCATGTTGCGCACTGAGGGTCACAGTCGAAGCATCCACCGCGACCGCGAGCATGGAGGTGCCCCTGCAGACCCCTGTCGTGAAGGCCCACGACGCCCTGGAGCGAGCTGCTGCGCTCGTACCTTTCGTAGCCGGCCCGCACGTGATCGCTCGCGGCGGGTGGAACGGCCGGATCTGTGGTGCCAGGTCGCGCCGAAGCTCCCCCCTGGCACCAGCCAGCCGCCAGCCGCCGCCAGCGCCTCCAGCGAGCCTGCAAAAACTGACGAGGAGCGACTTTTCCCGAGCATCATCCAAATCTTCCTCTCCTCCCGCCGACGCAACAATTCCCTCGATCCACCCCGACAGGGCCCAATTGACAGCCATTTCCGGCCCCAAACGACATCTTCACCCTCGCATTTCCCCTGATACCTGTCGCGCGCCTTGCGACTGCTCTGCAAAATGGTTTCGACCGGAGTCAACGTTAGTCTTCCCGTCGCGCTCGTGCACCGCACCGATTGCATCCCCGCCACCTCCGGCGTCGCGGCAACGGCCCGCGGATTTATTTGGCTGCCATGCATAGGGCCAGAAGCTGACTGGGATGCCTGCAGGTTCTTCGGTGGTCTGCTCTCGCCGTCGGCGTCTTCTACGGATTCTCCCACCAGAGGACGATAACGGCGACGCAAAAGGCTCAGCACGACAAGCACGAATACGAGAACAAGCAGAAGTTGATAGATCAGGCCAAGGCCGAGTTCGCCAAGAAGAAGAACCCTCAGCCGGCATCAGGAAGCGATGGTACGTGGTCATCCGACAAGGCGGCGACAATGTTCAAGGACCGCCCAGTGTCGTGCAAGCCGGCGCAGCGCCTTGAGGGTAACCAACTGACCAACATTACAGTCGTTACCGACGTTCAAGACCCCAAGTTCGACCTCGAGAAGTACCTGGTGCAGGTGGCCAAGGAGAGCCCTTAAGAGCTGGGCACTGACGGAGCTGGTGATGGGGCGGAGCGGGATGCCGCAACAAAACGGGCATGACAGAGGACTTGAACCACGAGCGCCATGCCAGGCGCTTTTCAAGCCCTACCTACGGCAGTATTAGGTGTACGATGGAGACTGCGAGAAGCGCTACTGCATAGACGTTTCCTTGGCTCCTGTGTACTCAAAAGTGTACAGGTGTAACAATATACACATCTAGATGGCTAACGGAAGACCCAAACTTGTTGGAGAAAAGCACTCCTTGTGTTGCGAACCGCAGCCGCTGCGACGAGTGGCGATTGCAATGGGTGACGTGTGCAACGTTTGCGGATCTGTTTGTCGCAATGTTTACTTTCCCACAATTCGCAGATGCTAGTGGGTAGAGGTACGCTGGACGATTGCCTGGCGAGAAGCGACGCGCTCTACAAACCCGCCGGCCTCACATATCCAGCATGCACAAATTACGGAGAGCGTTGGGTCGAGATTGCTGTTAAGCAGCTCCCCAGGCTCTTCTTACGGTACGAGTAGTTCCGTCTCCTGAGGTGTCAAGGGAACTCGCTGAGTTTCCAAGTGCGCCGGCCCGGAAATACTGACGAAGCGGCATTTCTGCTTCAACCTGTTTCCTGTAGAAGATGTCGAATCTACCAGCTGCTGACTTCAATTGAACTTACTTGCCTGAAGCCCCAAGGGTTGAGCAACCAGACACGATTGTCATCATCCACGAGCACGAGCACGGCAATCAGTCGGGAAAACCTCCGGGCCGAAACTGGCACGGTGCCGCGAGCACTGTGACCCACCCCCGTTGCGTTCCTGGAGAGTGGCAACCGTAAGCTCCAAGCTGTCCTCAGCTCCGGTCACAGGGGTGGTTCGCAGCTGTGCTTCGAGATCCTCCATCAACCAGGCGGGCAACAACCGTCGACAATTGCGGCCACCATGACGGCCAACGCACAGCGACCCCTTGCGGGCGCGAACTCGGCAAGCACGAGAACTCTGCTGAGAGTGTCCATTCTCTGCCTTATTGCGGCAGCTGCCATTGCGAGCCGTCTCTTTTCCGTGATTCGTAAGTGTTGCTCGCGAGACGACGCGCCCTTGATGCTTCTTGCTGCTGCAGCCCAGCTTCGCACGAGCCTCTGCTGACTCTTGATTTGCAGGATTTGAAAGCATCATCCATGAATGTGAGTTGCAATCTGGCATCTTCACACAATTTGTATCTGGGCGTCGCCGTACGCTGACCAGCATCCAGTCGACCCGTGGTTCAACTTTCGAGCGACCAAGTACCTCGTCGCGAATGGATTCTACAAGTTCTGGGATTGGTTTGACGACCGGACGTGGCACCCCCTCGGCCGCGTTACTGGCGGCACTTTGTACCCCGGACTCATGGTTACGAGCGGCGTCATCTACCACGTTCTGCAAGCCCTCACCGTCCCCGTCGACATCCGAAACATTTGCGTTCTCCTTGCGCCCGCCTTCTCCGGCCTGACTGCGTATGCAGCCTACCTCCTAACGAATGAGATGACCACGTCATCATCCGCTGGCCTCCTAGCAGCTGTCTTTATGGGCATTTCTCCAGGCTACATCTCACGATCTGTTGCGGGCAGCTACGACAATGAGGCCATTGCCATATTCCTCCTTGTCTTCACATTTTATCTGTGGATCAAGGCTCTCAAACTCGGCTCCATGCTTTGGGGCGCTCTTTGCGCCCTGTTCTACGGCTACATGGTTGCCTCGTGGGGCGGTTATGCCTTCATCACCTGCCTGCTTCCTCTCCACGCCTTCGTCCTCATCTGCATGGGGCGGTATAGCACTCGACTCTACGTCAGCTACACCACCTGGTATGCCTTGGGGACACTCGCCAGCATGCAGATCCCTTTCGTTGGCTTCTTGCCTGTCAAGACGAGCGAGCATATGCCGGCTCTTGGTATGAGAATGAGCTACCTTGCTCCTTGGGTAGCCGCGACTAACGTTGCCATGACAGGAATTTTCGGCTTCCTCCAGCTGGTCGCTTTCATCCAGTACGTCCGATCTGCCGTTTCCGGCAGACAGTTCCAGACGTTCCTTGCCACGGCCGTGGTAGGTACATTTGTCATTGGCCTCCTTGGACTCATCGCTTTGACCTCCCTGGGTTACATTGCGCCTTGGGGCGGCCGATTTTACTCCCTTTGGGACACCAACTACGCCAAGATTCACATTCCCATCATCGCCTCCGTCTCTGAGCACCAGCCACCCGCATGGCCTGCTTTCTTCTTTGATCTCAACATGCTCGTCTGGCTGTTCCCCGCTGGCATCTATCTCTGCTACCAGGATCTCCGCGACGAGCACGTGTTTATCATCGTGTATGGAGTCTTCGGCAGCTACTTTGCCGGAGTCATGGTGCGGCTGATGCTGACCCTTACCCCTATTGTGTGTGTCGCCAGTGCCATCGCCGTGTCCCGTCTTCTTGACACGTACATGAGCATGAAGTCGCCGAACCCCGAGGAGGTCCAGAAGGCTGCAGAGGCACCCCCTAAGAAGGCTGCCAAGGGCACTGGGCTTCGCGGAAGCGAAAAGGCAGTGGTCGGCATCTTTAACTTGACCCCCAAGACTGGCGTCGTAGCGTCTCTGACTGTCTACCTTCTGATGTTTGTGTCGCATTGCACCTGGGTTACGTCTAACGCCTACTCATCTCCTTCGGTCGTCCTTGCAAGCCGAATGCCTGACGGCTCCCAGCATATCATCGATGACTACAGAGAGGCTTATCAGTGGCTCCGCCAAAACACCAAGGAGGACGCCAAGATCATGTCGTGGTGGGATTACGGCTACCAAATTGGCGGCATGGCTAATCGGCCTACCCTGGTGGACAACAACACATGGAACAACACTCACATCGCGACGGTGGGCAAGGCCATGAGCTCCCGCGAAGAGGTCAGCTATCCCATCATGCGACAGCACGAAGTCGACTATGTTCTCGTCGTGTTTGGCGGACTTCTTGGCTACTCTGGAGACGACATCAACAAGTTCCTGTGGATGGTTCGTATTGCTGAAGGCATCTGGCCGGACGAGGTCAAGGAACGCGATTTTTTCACTTCTCGCGGCGAGTATCGCGTGGACGGCGAAGCGACCGACACAATGAAGAACAGCTTGATGTGAGTTGCCCGCACCGAGAAAACCGAGTCGGTGACATGAGCTGACGCTTGAAACAGGTACAAGATGTCCTACTACAACTACCAGGGCATGTTCCCTCCTGGCCAAGCCGTCGACCGAGTTCGTGGTGTTCGCCTCCCCGACCAGGGACCGGTCCTCAACACACTTGAGGAGGCATTCACGAGCGAGAACTGGATCATCCGCATTTACAAGGTCAAGGACCTTGATAACATTGGCCGTGACCACGCCGCCGCGGCCGCGTTCGAGCGTGGGCAGAAGAAGAAGAAGGCAACGAAGAAGAAGGGGCCTCGCGTGCTGCGTACTGAGTAAGTCCACGGGACACTTGGAGTGTTTGGGCACGAATGATTGCTAGTTGGTTCCCGTGAAGACAAAAGGCGTCTGAGATGTATACCAATGTATGTTTACGCAAGAAATCGATGGAAATCCATCTGCCACATGCTTTGTAAACGTGACCGCGAAGAAGGGCCGTGTATGTTGAGTGGTTTTACTCGCCTGCAGTTGCTTGCATTGCCATCACGCGACCCGAGCACGATAGAAGCACTGCCACCCTTCGACTGGCATGCAATTTCACGTCGGGGGTTCTTTTGCTCTTCACAGCTGCAGGAACTTCCAGGCAGTGCAGTTACGAAACCGCGGCTGAGGAGACTGGACCCGAGCAAGTGTATTCGTATCTACCTCCTGAGCTGCTCCACACGTGTTTTCATTTTGCTCCCGGCTTTCCAGCTGAATAGTAGGAAGTCCCCTGCGGTAATTTACCAGTGGTAGGACAGCTGCCATCAGTTGCCAGCATTGCAGCGGCCCTCAGCAGGCAGACGTGCAGTGAATCCCAGCCCCCTTGGCAGGTCGTTGTCGGCCGTGCAACACCCGGACTGAATTGCCAGCCACCAGCTGTCGGTTTAAGGGAACACGTGCAGAGTACGCGGATCCAGTCTTCCTCTCCTACTTTTCATCTCGCTTTGGCATCCAATATCGCACCTGTCCCCATCATTTGCATCAATGGGCTGAAACCCCTGGTTCGACATTCGCGTCGTCCTTGCAGGTCCCGGGGAATAATTCGTATTTGGCAACTTGTTTCGGCCCAGTACAATGGGATTCGGAAGAAAGACATGGAAAGAGCGCCTCGCGCAGGAGCCTGAGATCAGTTTGCTGAGCACCGTCTTCAACCTTCCCACGCCTCGCAGCCGAGGCCGGAATGAGCGCCTTGGTTTTGTTCAGAGTGAGCGCAGTGCCCTTTGTGAGCGCAAGGCCACTCGCTCATCGAGTCGGCGCATTGGAATCCAGCTCGAGCCGGCTTTGGACGATAGGAAAGTGGAAAAGCCCTCCGTTCCCTCTGAGGACGAGAGTGATTCTGGGCACACTGTCGTCCTGTCTGACAACGATGACGATAGAAACGTATCTGATCAACCGGACGATGGCCCTGACGACTACACTGAAAACAAGGATGAAGGTTCGAAAGATGTGATGGCCTGCACGTCAGCTCTGTCCTTGGGACCGAGCCGTCCTGGAGCTCGAACTAGAGAGCCACAACAAGCTTCTCTTCCAGTGCCATCCTGGAAGCGCTCAATGGTCCATGACGATCAGCTATCAGACGCTCTTTGCCTCTCTCGCAGACTCAAGGAATCTCATCGCCGTCTACGAAAGAAGTCGACAGCATCCTTCAAGCACCCAACAGCTCCCGCTGAACACCGTTCGACAGCACCTCGCATTCGATCCCTGCCCATGGCTAGCCACCCTGGTGCTTTTTCTCGCTCTGGCTCTGTACAAACACCTTATTATTCCTACCAGAAAGTCTATTTGCCTCAGGTGCCGAACCACTTCCCAGCATCTATACCACAGTTCGTGCCAGGACATGCCACTCGGCCTATTTTCTCATCCACCGTCTCCGGCGGCTTGGACCCAAATTCAGCCTGCAACGCCCCAGCTACCACCTCTCAGTTCGAGACTCCAGCAAAAGCCAGGAAATACTCCACCGAACTGCAGCATATTCAACAACTCATTGACCAGACTGGGGAAATCCTAACGCATAACCCTGAAAATGCTCGGTTGCGGCAAGACTTGCGGGTACTTCAAACCCGGCTGAATTCGACACTGAACAATGCAACTGCTGCGTCTGGGCTAGGCAAACCCGCACAAGACTCTGCATCTGCATCTTCAAAAATACCTCGGGAACCAGACCACGAAGCCAAAAATCTCGAGAAGCTCGAGAAGCCTCCTGGGGTCGTTCCTAAACTCCCTGGTGTAAATTCTTCCCTGAACCGCGCAGAACGTAAATGTTCGGCATTCTTTGAAGAATACCCAGCGCTTCGCACTTGCACGATACGGCTAAGAGATGAAAGTGCGGGCCGTGTTGTTCAACACCATCTATGCTCTAGCTGCGGCTGCGTTCGATCTGCAAGGTTTCACGGGAAGCACCCTATCGTCCCAGCACAAAAGGCGCGCCCGAACTACTGCAACGCTTGCAAAGAAGCCATTATAGAGAGTGATGATGCAACAAAGTCACATCACTTCTGTTTCGGCTGTGGCATGGTTCGGTCCAAAGCTTTTCAGCACCGGCACCCGATGACGTTGAAACAGCCTCTGCGGCCCAACTATTGTTCGAAGTGTAGGACGGAAGTTGGAGAAACAGAAAGTCTTTTTAATTTATCTACTGTGAACTCTGTAAGCCTTTGTCGTACCACAAGATGGAGGCACATGTATACTGACGAGACAGCAGGAACTCAGCACTGCCCAACGACGTGACTCAATTCAGTGTCGTTCCATCGAAAGTGGCGAGGATAGGGAGCCATGTGCAGCTTCTGGACCGTCTCCTTCAAACAGGTTCCAGCATAAGAATAATAGCTTGCAGCAGCGGCGCCAAGTGCGATCCAAGAGACCTTCTAAAGCGGTGCCCACGGGACAGCTGCGACTGGCTCCAACTTCACCAACTCTTGACGACGTGAGAGTTGCACCTGCCTCTTCATTTTGCCCCGATCGTCGACACGGGTCAGCTCAAAGGCGCACGCAGCGGAGTGCTTGGGCACAGCATGAGAATTTGATCAGTCCCCTGAGCGCTGCTTCGTGCGAGACCGCTTACCGCAGGCCATATATCGAAGATACTGACATTGACAATTCTGCGGACCACTTCTCTGCCATGCCAAAGTCTGGTCATGAAACGGACAAGGCGGAAAGGCTTTTTGAATCCTCTCAAGCAAGCTCCGATCAGGATTCGGATTCTGAGAGCTGTCTCACCGGCGCTGAAGGTGACTTGGAGCCTGCTGTAAACTCTTCGATGTTTGAGAATTCTCCTAATACCAGGCTTCATGCCTTTGCAGGGCTCGAACATGTCGACTTGTCGGGAAGCAAGATAACCAAGTCCAGGCAGAACGTGAAGGCCCGCCACTCAGACTCCTGTCAGTCAAGTAACATGCCCTCCAGTGATGCGAACGGCAAGGCAACCCTCAGCCCGGCTGATTCAACGACACCCACCCTACTTGGTACCTACAAAAACCTTTCACCACGGATAAGCGAAAAGACGCCCATCTCTAAATTCCGAATTGCGTGTCGTGATCGAGCACCGGAGAACCGTGAGACCAGCCCGACATCAGCAAGCCACCCTCATCGCCGAGGGCAGCCGCCTCGGATCTTCAGGTCCTCTTCAAAGCCTGGGATTCCAATCAGATTCTCCAAAGGGGTATTTGAAAAGCGCCCTGGTTCCGCTGGTAGTGTCTGGGCGAAGCCGGTGACGGGAAGGGAAGCCGCAGGAAGTAGCCTCAAAGAGCCTTGTCACGAGTCCTCACCTCACGCCGGATTCCCGCCAGATCAGAGCGGCATGGTCGACAAGTTCCCCAATGGCAGCTGCGGAGGCCATGACGATCCTCCTTCATTTCGCTTCTCTCGTGGCGCCTTTAGTTCTACATTTCAAAGTTCTCCAGAGGCCAACGTGTCGGACGGACAAACGAAAAGTCAACGAAGCGAAACTGAGCCCTCAAGCCCACAAGAGCAACAAGCTTCGGAAGCTGCTGCTGATAATATTCACACTGACGACCACAAGGGGCACCATGGTTCTAATCAAGATTTCCAGGCCGATTCGCCAACTTCCATTAACAACAGCTTTTCCTCGAGCGCTGAGAACTACACCAATCATGGCCGCAATCCTTTTGGCTCACGCAGCGAGCGCACATCCTCTTCTGACAACCCCTACTACAAGCCCAGCCGCTTTGCAAACGCCCAGAGATTGTTCAACCAGAGCATCCCGTCTTGGAGTAGCAGCAGTAGCATGAGGGGAGGAGCAGCCCGAAATGAAACTGTGGCCGACGACGACCTAACTCCGATGCCAGTCATTGAAGAGCCAGAATCGCCGCCTGGCTCTCCTATCCAACGAGTCAAGTTACTTGGTAAGTTGACCCGTCTTCTGATAGCAGATGAATTGGATTGCGATTGCTAATGCTTAGTTGCATGTAAGAATATTGCGCGCAAAGTGACGAAGTTTCGTCTAAAGCGTCTGAAGAGGGCGCTCTGGAGATTGAAGATCTACAAACACAAGGCAGCTTCGGCAAGAACACCGACTATGGAGTGCCCTCCCAGGGATATTAATGAGCGAGGCGAGGGTCTCGGACTATGCTTGGCTTCCATAGCGACCTACAAAACACCAAAAGGGAGCGATTGAATGCCAAGGAAACTCTTCTGGTGAGAACAATGGCGAGTTCAAAGGGGGTGTCGGATGGTTTCGAGGAAGAAATATAGCCGATGAAAGAGGGGACCTAAGCTTGCTGTTGTGGACTCGGCCGGATGGGTAGATTGGAGGAGAGTTTCCAAGTGGAGGATTGGATTCTTGTACGGCATTCCCAAGACCGATATCCCTACCTGATTTTACGAGTCTTGAGCTACCCTAGTGATGCATCCCGGATGGGATATTAGAATAGGAGTTACCACTGCCCTTGCATTCACTGTCTGGGGTGGCGCTTTCCGAACAAAACATGGCATATCCCTAAGCAACAGGCCTAGTTGACCATTCATCCACGTTGCGCCAAGTTAGTTACACGACGCCGCTCCCAACCTGCCCTCTGATGGGACATTAGATATAGCACGCCATCTAAACGCACAGCCGCAGCATGTATATTTCCACCTAAAGCAGGTAACCACGTCTTAATTTTGGGGTCCAACAACCTGAATAATATGCCACTTGTCCGCTTGCCCTATCGATATCGCCCAGCACAAAACTCCGGACAAATACATCATGTCTATCGTCGGTTCATCGGACAGGATTTCCGGGTGTCTTGTCGAGGTTTGGCGCTGAGGCTCGCATGGTTGCCTGCATCCTGCTCGCTTGCGCTGTAGACGCCGCGATGGCCGGTGATCCCCTCCGCGAACTCGGCTGCTGCATCGCAGCGAGATACTCCACTGCCTCCTGTCTCCTGTTCTCAAAGATACGACTTCGATCTCGCTCTCTCTCCACATGTCGCAGGCGTTCGTCGTGGTCAGCCTGTAGAGCTTCGCCCTTGTGTCGTTTCTCCGCCCCCTCACGGATGCGCTTCTCCGTTCTGCAGCAGGCCGTGTCAAGCCTCTGTGCAAGAGCAGGACCAGCGAGTTCCAAGCCTGGCTTCCTTCCTTGGCGTGGCCTTGAGGATCCGCCCCAGAAGCAACGAAAAACCAACTTGGTTTGATTCCCTGAGTCCTGACCCCAGACCGCGATGTTGTCGCCGTCGTTGACCCTTGCCCAGAACTGAGACGGTCCGTTTGGGTTCTTGGCATCACATGACGCCAAGTTGTAATCGTTGATCTTGATTCCGAGCGTGGCCTTTGTTGATATCCAAAACTCGTACGAACCATCATCAGAAGACGAGTCTCGAAGCCACGGGTGGGCGGTTTTGGCGGGGTCCTTGGAGGGATCATAGCCTTCCTTCCAGAGCATGAGCTTGAATGCATACTTCGGAACTCTCGGTTCCTGTCTGTCTTTGAATATCTCCGTGTTCTCTATGCCCCTGCCAAAGGAGACCAGAGAGTCAGTAACAGGAAAGGAGACGCCTTGGATGCAAGATTCAGGATGAGACTCGACTACCGCAATGGCCCGGTTGGAAGCAAAGTTGTGTTGCACTGGCACCACGATCTGCGTGTCGGGCAGCGGTGCCTGACTTTCCGATTGATCCTCGATAGGCGCCGCCGTCGATGGGATGTCCATGGCGTCGTCAGTCATCCTGCGGTCGTCGCGCCTTAACCCGAGCGGGCCCGCTGGCGGGCTGCTCCCGTTCTTCTGCAGTGACCTCTCGCATGGCGGAAAATACTTCATCGCCAAACCCCATAGCGGCGTCCGACCGGGACCGAAGTCCTCCCCTCTCTCCTTAGCAGCTTGTGAGAAGGCGTCGTATTGAAGTTGTGTCATCTCAGGATACTGTAGATGCCAGGTCTTGCGATCCTGCTCCCAGAAGACCGATTTCATCACGGGGCTGTCGACTTGCCGTCCAGAACCCAGTCTCTTAATCTGGGGCATGCACGCCAGCAGCTTGAACTCGCTAATGACATCTTCGGCCACGCCGTCCACTGTTCCATCCGACTTGAATCTCTTAATGCTCGGTTTGCCGGGCGGGGTATTCTCGTCAAATTCGTCGCTTGCCTCGGATGACAAAGGCTTCCGCTTGCTGGAATTCGGATCCATCGATTGCGACAAGTACCGTGACGACGAAGTCGGGTCGTTGGCTATTGATTCCTTACCGCCAAGGCTCTGGGATGCAACATCGTCCACCAGGCTCAGCAGTTGATCCGCAGACTGATTGGGATAGACGGAGGTGAGGTTATGATGATGCGCTTGCTGATTCTTGCCCCTGATCGTCTCAAATTGTTCTGAATCGTAGGCCTCATCCCCACAAGAGTCTAGAATTTCCGTCTCGCCCATGCTGGTGTCATTGGCGTGGAGGTTCAGATAGTCGGCTGGTATTACCCCAGAGCTGCCTATTGCTGAAGCGCGAACCTCTCCGAACAACCGAGGTGGTTGCGGCTCCGGTGCGGCGCGGCTGGTGTCCTCATCAGACGCGTCGCTCATGGAGTCGCTGATTCGGTCATCCTCAAAGGCTTGACGAAGCTGGGACGGCCCAATTACAACATCCTCATCATCAGTTATTTCATCGTAAGACTGTGATGCCTGTATGGTAGAACCTTGCCCCACCAACCAAGCGTGGCCTTGGAGCTCGGGGATCGTCGCCCGATGCTCTGGACGTCTTTGCAGCATTCGATGCAGGAAGTCAATGCCTTGTTCCGACACGCGATGCTTTTGGAGCGGAGAGACGTTCAGCATTGTTGTCATGACTTTGTGCAGCAGCTCAGAGGGGCTAATTCCGGACTTGACAGGGAATGGCGGCGATCCTGTCAACGTATAAAACAATACGCCTCCAAGAGACCAGATGTCCACAGCGTGATTGTATCTCTGACCAGGGTTGCGACGCATATTCTTACCCCGGTTCCTAACACCGTTGTCATCATACTCGGAGTATTCGGTGTACACCTCGGGCGCGCAGTATAGCAAGGTGCCACAAAAGGTCCTCAGGAATGTCTGCTCCGTGTCGACCATTTTTGATAGGCCAAAATCCGTCAGCTTGACCTCAAGCGGGTCGATTGTATTGATGAGGATGTTGTCGGGCTTCACATCCCGATGAGTGATGTTATTGGCGTGCAGATACCCCAGAGCACTAAGGAGCTGCTCAGACATGGTCCGTGTCATGTCCTCTGTAAAGACGCCTTCATCCGAGATCATCTTCCCTAGATCGCCTCCCGGAACGAACTCCATGATGATGATGAGCAGTCGATTGTCCCACTCGAAGTTTTCAATATACCGCACAATATTGGGCTATTGAGTTGGTGAGCCACCAGAAGCAGGTTGGTTGATGGTGCGTCAGGGCGGAGGGAAGGGGCTTACATGCTGGACTCTTCGCATGATTTTCATCTCGTTTTCCACCTTCTGATCGACCACCCCATTCTTCATGAACCGACGCTTTTCGAGCTCCTTGGCTGCGTAAGGTCTTCCGTCATACTTGGAAGTGACTTTGTAGACAATGGCGAAGGCGCCCTTACCAACCGTCCCTATCCGGTTGTAGTGGCCTGAGCCTGTCCACTCTCTGCGCAGAACATTTTGCGTCTCTCGTCGCTTGGAAGGCGAAGGATGCGCGACTTCGGCGGTCGGTTCGAAGCCCACTCGTCGGGTCCTTTGATCCCCATGCGTCTTGAACAAGTCGACATGGCCGCCCTGGCGGGGTGCGGTGACGGCGGCAGCAGCAGCAGAGACGTCGTCAGGGGTTGTTTTCAGGCCATGCCTCGCAAAGTAGTCCTCCACCTTGTTGATGTAGGCTCTGTCATACTCGTCATCGCGCCGAGGTATGCGGACGCGAAAAGTCAGATCGCGGATCTCGTTGTGAAGGAATATCTGAATCTTGGAGCCGGAGCTCAGGACCCATTTGGTGACAGGCCGAGAGCCACCCTTCGGATGGCTTGTGAGAAGCTGCCTATCGACCGAGGTGCCATTGGTCGACTGATCCTCGATCATGACATTGCCGAATTCGTTCACATAGATTCTAAAGTGGATGTTGCTGACCCTCCGCAAGGGGTCGTGAGCGAAAACGATGTCGCACCGAGCGCTGTTCCTCCCAAATGCGAAGCCGGCGGCCGGATTCTTGACCTGCGCCGACAGACGCAAAATGATGGCATAGTTGCCATGGCCGGTAGGTTTGGAGTCGAAACGACTTGCATGGTCCTCAAGATCATAGTCGAGCTCGACCTCGTCGGCCTCGTCCTTGCCGATGATGTACGGTGAATCCTGCTGGGCCAATCGCTGGACCTCCTGCCTCGCCGAGTCGGAGTGCGGGTACAGAACGCATATTATATCGGATATGTCGTCGTCAGAGAAGCCCGAGTTTTGCTTCCCTACCCGGCGCGGGTCCAGGATGTTTTGGGTCGCTGGGGCGGAGGTTAGCTGCAGGCTACGAAGCAAAGGTAAGGTAAGGTGCTTCGCAAAGCAGGCTCCGGGCGGTGGATACCTTGCGTTGGTTCTTCGCCGTCCATTGGGAGCGACCCGAGGAGGCCACCTCCCGAGATGGAACCAGGCTGTCGCAGGCCAGAGATTAGGCAGAGACAGCGCCAGAGAGACGTTCCGTCGTCGCCAAGCTGGAGAGCAGACGAGGCGGATGACGGAAGGAAATCGATGCGGCACTATGCGTGGGGAGAGCAGAGCCTCGGATGGCGCAAAGGGTGAAAGAGGGAGAAAACTTGCGCGACTTGTGCTCCATGGGCAGGAGAGGAAAAAGCAACGACGAAGGTAGACATGCAAGGTCCTACCTCATGGTCGGAGGTTGGTTTGGGGAGACAGGGTCAGCGTGTGCTGGATGGACGGATAGGTAGCCAAGGTGGGCAGGGCGGCGCCGGTGGCGGGGTGGTCGCTTGCTGTTGCTGGGGGCCCGGGTTGCCTCGCCAGCCAGGCAGCCGCAGCGCCTGGACAAGAGGCCTGCGCACCTCGTCCAGGTCATCCAAAAAAACACACCCCAGCCCTTCACCTCGTCCTCGTCCTCGTCCGCGCGCGCACGTCGCGACAGGTCACACGTCGAGCTCCCGGCCTGTCAAGCCTCGTCGCGTTGTCGGCAAGCGCGTGATCCAATGTTGTCGGCGGCGCGGGCTTGCAGGTCACGTCACGTCACTGAGAGTGGAGGTCAGACGTCCCCAGCGGCGTCGCAGGAACCAGTCAACCACCCAAGCCAGTGAGCGGCGGGCCTCCCGAGACCGCCGGCTCCGGGCGCGCTCCCGCGCCGTTCCTTGCTGCCAACGACGCCGCCTCCAACCCCTGTCGCTGCTCTTCGTTTCTTTTGCGCGTCGCGACGTCGCCAGCACTACCTCAGCTATGTCCTCGAGTCAAATCTCTCTTGGGTACTCCGTAGCACGACAGCTTTCATGCCACCTACGCAAGCCACACAGAGTGCACGCCGAAGAAAAAAAATAAAGAATGTTGAAATTTCCCCCATGTCTCGGGAGCTCGTCTATATGGTGAATCTCAGTCGACAACCACAGGCCTCTTGCTGAGGCCGACCACTCAACCTCGTCCACCAGACGCCAAAAATGGAGCTTATAGGAAAACTTCTCGCACGAGAGTAAAGAGCAGTGCGCAAAATAGAAGGTTCATCCGTCGCTGTAACCGTGGCTTTTCTTTCCAAACGCCCGTCATGCCCTTGGTAATATGCATCCAATAGCTCCGCGCAATCGTCAATGCCTTGTTCCCTGCCAACCCTCGTCCACCGCATGCCAGCGTCGCCTCACACGCGTCCTCTAATAGTCGCCCTCAGACTTCGATTCTAGAAAGCCTGCCCTTGGTACTGTGGAGGCATGTTTCGCGCGTTCTGAGCCGTTCCTGGTCCCGGACCGTACTGCCCTTGAGGCGGCGGCTGGGCCTCGGCACGTAGTGGCCGCGAAAAGCTCCCTGCTGGTCCGCCCGCGTGGTACGGCGGTTGGGGACTCGGCGTTCTAGGGCCCCTACCTCCAGGAGGGCCGGCCATGAGATTGCCTCCGTGCGGATACTGTGGCGACGAACCTGCGGCTCGCTGCTGTACGTACTGTTCCGGTGTTAGCCCATGAGTTCCAGATCCAGCATGGGAGCCGCCCGGCTGCCACGCCATGGTCCTTTTGGCCGGATCCTCAGAGTCCTGTCTCGCGTGGCGAAGCTGTGGTCCAGGGGACTGACGTCCTGCAAAGTTTGCTACTTGCTCTGGAGGGTACTGCATTCGTGCTTGATCATGGATGCTCGATTCAACGGGCGCAGGTACCGTCTTGCGGGGCGGCGGCGCGGCACCGTAGTTGATTGTCGGGCCAAAATTTACCTCTGGAATATTCAGCTCTGGGCTGTTATGCGTCGGCTGCTCTGCACCGCCAACAGTCTTCAAGACACCAGCCCTTGGCCGATCAACGCCGTTTGGGTGCTCGGGATTACCACCGTAGTAGTTGTCTTGACCACCGGATCTAGGACCTTGTTGGTGGGTCGGCGGTGGCGGGCGTCGCTCAGATGGTGGAGGGTGGTTTCGTAATGAATCAGACACATAGTGGTCGATAATATCGCTGGGCATGAGGCTCTGGTGCGAGTTGGCGGGAAGCGGCTTGCGCTGCGGGTGGTTGGGTGGGGGGCCTCCCCGTCCCTGGGGTGGCCTCGGGCCTGGACCAGGCCCGTAGCTTCCATACTGGTCTTGGAAGGGAGGGCCGTTGCCAGGCGGCGGTCGCTGGTTGGGAGGCGGCCGCCCCCGCCCCTGCTGGGGTGGATGGCCGCCAGGTCCTGGCGGAGCGCGAAATTGGTCTGGCCTGTAGCTTGGCTGCTGCGTATTTGGTGACCGAGGGGGTCCGGGAGGATAAGGCGAGCGGCGCCCTTCGGAGGTATGTGGTCGCGGCGGCGCGTTCGGATCGTTTGCGTAGGGGCTGGGCGAGCCACGGGGCATCGGAGATCGAGACCGCTGATTCGGATTGCCAACGGGTGGGCCGGATAGCTGCCCGGACGGCCGCTCTTGGCTCGGAGGGCTCAAAGCTTCACGTGAGCCGTGGTCGTTAGCAGACGTTCCCACAGGGCTGACGTGTGGATATACCGAAGGGCCAGGTAACACACCGTCCTTGCCGTCCCTGGAGGGAGGCATGTCACCGGCTTTGGCAATCCCGACTGCCTTGGCCAGTTGGGCCAATGTCGTGCTGGACAGACGGCTGTTTGCGCGCCGCATCTCGGGAGAGTGGTAGGCCTTGCTCGTGGGACGTGCCTGCGGTCCGTGGTTGAACGCCGGTGGGCGCGAGACTGGTTCCGGGGTCTGCATGCTACGCATCCCCTCGAGGTCTCGCATTTCTGGGGGTGGGGAATTGCCCGGCTCTTCGTCCGAGCTTCCTAGTTCTGCTGTAGCCACGCGGTCCAGGGGCGAACTTCTGGGCGGCATCTGGTTCTTCAGCGGTGAGGCATTGTTATAGTTGTAGGGCGCTCCAGGCGCGCCATAGTCGTTGCGCCGGGAGGCACCGCCGTTCAGATTAGAGTCCGAGGAGTTGCGGACGTGATGTGCTTGCGTCCCAGCCGTGGCAGACTGTAAACGGTCTCGCTGCTCGAGGGGAACCGTATCCGGCCGCGGTCCTCCGGTCAGCGAAAATGACCGCGAGGATCGCGTAGAACCCCGGTCATCGGCGAATCCGACTCTGGGCTTGCCTCCAATACCTCCGGTTCCACCACCAAGGCTTAACCTTGCGCTAGACCTGCTTCCGCTACGAGAATGAGATCTGGTACCATCCTCAACGGCGTTCATTCGATTGCCGGTAGCCTCTTTCATTTTCCTTCGCCATTCATTCTCAGTCCAGGTTGAGGAGCCATCTTCCAGAATGAGGGTCGAAACGTCCAGGACCTCGAGATATCCATATCGCTTGTGTTTGGGCATTGCGAACATCAGCGATCTGGGGTCGAGCACACTCGCGACAAGTCTGCCTGGTCGGCCGTACAAGCCAAAAGTATCCCAAGTCGGGAAGAGAAAGCGAAGCAACATCTCAAACCCAGTGACGGCAGACTGAGTTTCAGGCATGACGAAGATGAAGCCTTCGGTGGCCGACGGCGGGTTGGAGTGAACAGTGATGTTTCCCTCAATCTTGAGTAGTGTCGAGGCATCCACGAGGGACTTGGCTTGTGGGTAGATGGCATAGGCTGAATATACATCGGTGATGGTGGCAATAGGCTGTGCTTTCTTTTGCTTCTTGCCTTCTTTCCTCGTATCGTAGAACTTGATGTCTCCTTTCAGGACCGGAACGGGAGAGCGGTCGTAGGCTGATCTCTTCTTGAGATCCTTTTGGAGTTTCGCGTACTCCTTCTCGTCTGGGGGAGATATGACGCACCAGCAGCGCCGCCAGGGGACGCCGGCGCCAAAGCGCACTCTAACCCACTCCTCATTCTTAAAGCGTGATCGCTCCATGATGACGTTGATGTTGTTGAGCGTCTTGCCCTTGCCGGCAATGAGGGCACCAGTGTAGGCCTCCTGAAGGGTGGAGTGCTCGAACATGGCAAGTCGGATGCCGGCAGTCCATTGAATAAGAGAGTGGTGGGAGTTGAAGTGAAGAAGGTATCGATTTCTGCCGGCAGTAGAGATGCTGAGGATGTTCTGCAAAGGCTGCTCGTCGCTCGAGCGCGTGGGCAGAGACTCGATCTAGGGAGCGGCGTTAGCAATCAAGTCCATCCCGCCAACCGGCACGCCCAAAAAAACCGTCGCTCACCATCTTAATTGAGGCGTCCGTCAGGTTAATGAATTTTGGCAGGACCTCGCCGTCCTCGCCGGCAGCATCCAGCTCGGCGGCATCCCACAGCGACAGCACGGTGCCGACAAGCTGGGCAAAGCATTCGGTCCATGTTCGGTCGGGATTTGGCTTGCCCTCTACACCACAAGAATTAGCGCAACGAATCAAGGGGGATAAGTTGCATTCATCGACGGGGGACATACGTGTATTCTGGTCGTCGAGCTTAAGGAAGTAGCCTTCCTGATACAACTTGTTGGAGTGGCTGTTCAGAAAGGAGAAGATGGGCTGGAGCTCGGGGATGGTGTCCTCGTTGATATCCATGAGGGGCGGCTGGTAGGCCTGGACCATGGACAAGGGCCGTGAGACGCTGCGCTGGCGCTGGCGAGGGCTGGCTTGGGCGTGGGCGTTGACGCTGCGGCTGTTGGGAGGCGAGCCGTTCAGCGGCGTGGCATAGTCGGGCCGCGACGGAGGCGTGACGGGGCGACCAACGGCGTTGGGAAACGGCTCGGTGGTTGAGCTGTGCGGCTTGAGGTTTACAACAGCGGTCTCGTTGGGCGGCGACGACGTGGGGGACGGGGTCTTGTTGCCAGCCGAAAACTGGGACATGAAGGAGAGGACTATTGACGATGTAGGAAGAAGTAGTCAGCACCGAGACGGGGAGGAGGGGCAGTGGCATCATGGACCACGGGCCAGCGCCGAGTCCACTGGCTGGGCTGCTAGCGGTCTCTGGTCCGCAGCGCCCGCGCCAGCAGCAGCCGGCGGCCGGGGGCCCTGTCTGTCTTTGATTTGCATGACGACGCCGCCACCATTGGAATGCAACACGAACCTCGATTGCGACCCATGTTTTTCTTTCTTGCCGCTCAATGCTGCGTGAGTAGCCGCCAAGGCGAGGGGCGAAGAAAGGGACAAGGCGGAACCCGCCCTCTGCCGTCCGGGGATGCGTCCGTCAAGCTACTCACTCGGCAGTGCTACGTGCGCGCAAGCGAAGAGCAGCGGCGAGCACTGACGGCAGTGGCAGAGGCGAAGCCAACCGAGCTTCGTCACTCACGTCGTGTCGTCCGAGCTTGCCGGTGCGGGATGATGGGCGATCTTTGTAGTACCTGGGTAAATTACTGCGTCACAAGCGAGATGCCGATTCGGGGTGTATTTCCTCAGAGCGAGACAATAAAACTTATGCGAGGTGGTGCGCGGATCCGTCGGATGTGGACGACTGGCATGGCGCAGCGAGAGTAGGTATTAACTCCCTCAGCGGTCGGTAGTAGGGTCACCAAGAGTGCGCTGCTCAGGGTGGGTTCCGGCGGCTGACTGCGGCGCACCAAATGATCGGTGCCGGTCCGAAGATTCCAAATGGGCAGGCGACGGCCTCGGAAGGGTGTCTTGATCTCTCCGCGGGTAGGTGAGCAGAGCATCTAATTCGCGTGAGAGCGTCAGTCGCCGAGCGTCGCCGTCCGCGAGTGTCATGCGTCTCTCTTTAAGCGGCATGGAAGCGCATAACACATACCCACTCACACAGGGGCGCCAACTCTCTTCGTCAGGCAGGTCGGTGAATCCGGATACAGTGCAGGGCGACAAGACTCGTCTGGCGCAGGTTGCGTGCTCGAATCGCAGCCCGACGCGGCCGGGGCTGGCGCAGTGCGGTCTGGACAAGAATAAGGTCTGGCGGCGCGACGTCACTGGAGGGCCCGGCAGCAAAGTCTAAAGGTGTCGTCGGCGGCGACCAGCTCAAAACGTAAAAGCTCCAGTCAGACGGGCGTCACCATGATCGAAGAAGCAACCGAAGGAGGAGGACGGGGGCATTTGTAGCGGGACAGGCCCTTTGACCGTCGACCGGCGGCTTCGGCGGAAACCACGCGTCATCCAGTCCTTCCACGGCCCTGCCAGATAGAATCCGCAATGACGACGCAAGGGCCGGCGCCTGAGGCGTCTCAGCATCCCGAGATGCGGCCCAGTCTGCCGGAGCCAAGATCTGCGCGTCGGACGCTACGCTGCCTCCCTTACTCGTACTCGTACCTGCAAGACGCCGCTCTGCCAGCTTCTAGCACGCTTCCACAATTGCCCGCGTAGATACCGACGGCCATTCGTCCACGCCTTCACCTCACCGTTCCCTCCCCACCAGGGTCGGCGCCATCGCACGCGGCCACCGCAGCTTTCCAGCCGACGACGTCGTCACTCCGCCACAGGTGACCCAGGGCAAACCAAGGCATCGCCGGCATTTCCCAGCCGTCGCGCTTCTGTCGGCTGATGTGGCTTATTATAGCAGAGGCAGGGCCCGAAGGCGCGTGAGACTCGGATCGGAGAGCAGGCACAAGCATCACTACCACCTTGCGCGCAAGTGCCAGCTTATGTCCTGGCCCTACTCGTACCTCAGGTACCTCCAGCAATGCCTTGTGCTCGGCGGTCCGCGTCCAGCCAGTAACACTGTACTTTGTCCTCCGCAGTCCGCAGCTTGGCGTGATGTCGGCGGACCTACCTTGGGGACTGTGTGGCACTGCAGCTCCGAGCCCAGCCTCCGCCAACCGTCCCCGTCCGATGGGCTCGGCCTGGAACACTGACAAAGGGGATTTCCATGGTTTGGGAAGGTTGAGCCCCGTCCTTGGTCCATCCCAGCCACCCGCCAGCGCCAGCGCCAGCGCCTCCAACCATCGTGTCGAATCAAGGCTTCACGCCGTCATGGCGACACGCGACATACGACAGGGGACCAGCTGCGCAAGATTCGCCGCCGGTCGGCTGAGGAGAGCCAACCGCTAGCCGCAGCTCGTCGCCTCTTGGCGACTCTTGAAACATTGCACTGCCTGGGGGGCGTCTCGTCAGGAGAGTACCTACCCGTCCGAGTAAGGTTGTCGTGGAGCTGGGTCAGTCACCATGCGCGTACCGTACTCGGTAGCACGCTTCCCATCTCCGCTGGCACTTGGTCTGACACAGGGTTGCGGAGCTCCCCTGCGTGCAGGTCCTCGCACAACGCTCACGAATTGTTTCTGCCAAATGTTCTGCCATCGGCAATCCAAGCAGGTTCTAGGCCATCCCAGCCTGTTGCGAGGGGTGTGCATGTGGCCTAGCGCGCGGGCAGCGCTCTACCGGAGGCGCCGACTGTCCGGGTTGTCCTCCTTGGCAGCGCTAGATCCAGGCGGACCCAGGCCCTGCCGTCCGCACTCGTGCTCGTCGTGAGCCGCTGCGCAACGCGAGCCTCGGGCCTTCGCACAGCACGTTCATCTGTTATCTATGCCCTTACGAGTACTGGAAGGGGCGGCCGCGGTGCCCAGGAGGAAACAGAGCGTCGACAATATGTACAAGTAATGTCGGTGTGGCAGGGAAACAAGGATGGAATTGGCTGGAGGCTGTTTAGTTCGGCGCTAGAGCCTTCCCGGCGCCGCCCGATTCTTGACGTCGAGGGCTTCAGCTTGCTTGGTTTTCAGTTGGACTTGTGAGGTGCCGAAGAGCTGCGGCTAGTGGCCGCCAGGTGCCACGCCCAGGGCCGCGGTTTTGACGTCATGCAGCCGCGCAAGGGTAGATGTCCTGGATGGCATTGTGAAGTCGGGAGTAACTTACATACACGCAGCCGCGAACTGTAGTTCTGCAGTGCAGCACTGAAAGGAGGCTGTCTACGGAGTACAGGTGTCGCACTCATGGACCGAAGCGCTATTCCGCCGGGCCACCATAGGTACCCCTACGCCATAAACACCCCTCGAGCCAAGCCGGCCAAGTAAACGCGCTTGAACTGTTTCATTAAGCACGGTCACCCATGGTATCGGATCAGTTGCCTGGCATATGACTTCATCCATGCCATGCCAACTCTTCGTCTCCGCTCCGTGGAGCATCGCTTGCCCAGTAGCTATATTCCGATCTCGAGATGCTGGGGCTACTGTTCCGTATGTCGAGCATAGACATATTGAGTCAGATCTTCAGAGCCTCGGGCAGATAGATAAGGTAGCCGTCATAATCGAGCTGCATTCTTGAAAAGTACCTTAGGTGCCTGGGCTCATGGCCGCTATGACGAGCAGCAACTCTTCTGGTAAGCCGTTGCGGGACCCGATTGACGTATATCACCCGATCAGCGCCCCATGCCCCAGAATTGATCGTCCTGGAACGGAGATTTTACCATTTCAACAATGGAGCCTCGAGTTGCTCCAAAACTCGCCAAACGACTGGTGTTCGGCATCACGTTTGCTCCGAAGGCTGCGAGGTCGCATGAAGTAACACTTGCCTTGCAGGCACGGAATGGTCATCCTCAGCTGCATCAGCGTCGAAGCCATCAGAGGATGGCCAGCCAGGGAATGGCAACATTTGGTGCAAGTAAATCATGTTCGAAGACCCAAATGAATGGGGTGCGGGGAAAGCACCGGGAATGAGATGACCGACAGCGCAGAGCGTTTCTCAATTGGGATCCGCAGGTTCCTACAACCTCAGGAATTCTTGACGATATCACACTTATCACACTGAGTGTATCGGCAACAAGCCCAATAACCAGTGCCCAGTGATAGACAAGTGTTTGAACTTTGAACTCTTGCCAATGAATCGCCAAGAAGTGCATAATAATGAATGTAGTGTGCTGAGGGTCGTCAACGATGTCGGCCAATCGCGTCGTCACGTGTCTCCACTTGTAGCTGAATCACCAAGCAACCAGCCAGCTTCAACCTCAATGTGCCAACACGCCGACTGCCACCTCGCTTGCCCGCCAAACAGGCTGTGGTCAGCGACCCCACGGGTCAACGCTGGTGTCCATGGGCGCAATGCGCCCGTCACAACCTCCAGCGCTGGCGGTCGTTCTAACATCGCTACGAGGATCGCGACCGCGCCGGTTTCCAGACCCGCTCTGGCGGGGCCGTCGTGACCGGCGGTACGCTTCATCAGGGTCGTCGTCGTCGTCGTCGCCGCCGCCGTCGACCGACCGGTCCAAGCACCCGAAACTTCCATTTCGGTTTGAGACGGGCATCGGATTGTTTGCGAAACGACAGCCTCGGCCGTTCCCTCCCCCCTTCTTGTCGCCCCCGTCCGGCTCCTTCTCCGACCCGCTCAGCACCCACCACCAAAGCCGCCATCGGAGCGCGCGCGTGCATGGAGAGATAATAAGGGGGCTCACGAATGGCGACGATGCGGTGTTCGCGAACGACTTCTTTGTCTGCGCGAACGACGGTGTAGGCGCGTGGGCAACTCGTCCTCGGGGCCACGCAGGGTAAGCTTTGCAACGGCAAGTTGACCATGATGCTACTAGGTCGCTGACAACTGTGTAGGCTATGGTCGCGACTCATCTTACATTTCTGGACATCAGCCATTGAGGAGGAGTTGGCAAGGTGTCTCGCGTCGGAGGAGTACATCGAGCCCGATCCGGTCGCCACCCTCCAGACAGCGTATGAACAAACTCTGGATGCGACCGTCCCACACGACTGGCAAGGCACCACAACAGCTTGCGGCGCTCAGTTACACTACAGCATGTCCACGGCCACGCCGACGCCGCTGCTATACGTTACGAATCTCGGAGATTGCCAGGTCATGGTTGTCCGTCCCAGCGAACGGCAGGTTGTCTATAAAACGAAGGAACAGTGGCACTGGTTCGATTGTCCTCGTCAACTGGGGACCAATAGTCCAGACACGCCGAGGATTAATGCCGTCATGGACGCAGTGGACTTGCAGGTGGGGGATGTTGTGCTTGCAATGAGCGATGGCGTTATTGACAACCTCTGGGAGCATGAAATCGTTGAGTCCCTGGTCACGAGCATCAGCGACTGGGAGCTGGGCAGAGGAGCCCACACCAAAGAGGATCGCACCGGCGGGCGGAATGGAGGGATGACAGCAGCGGCGAAAGAACTCGTCGCAGCTGCTACAGCAGTTGCCATGGACCCGTTTGCCGAAAGCCCCTTCATGGGGCATGCCATTGAGGAGGGCCTGGCGAGCGAAGGAGGTTCGTCGAGGCTTCAGGACTTTGTCTGCCGGCATGAGCTAACGTCTTGGAATAGGCAAACTCGACGACATTAGTGTCGTTGCTGCGCTGTGTGTCAAAAACGACGAGTGACACCTGCTTGTCAAACATCTCGAGGAGCGCCGAAGGTCTGATGTGTTAGGACAGCATTGAGAGTCATTTGTTCCGGCGTTAGAGCGACGGGTGGGCAGGTCAATTAGCATTTTCAGCATGGCTTTTTTCTACAAGGCGCGTTTCTTTCTGGTTTAACGGGCTCTCCAGGCAGCCGTGCAATGTTTATTATCAACCTAGGGATATCCAAATCTACCACTGACAGCCACGATGCAAGGCAGTTGTACGTTGTATTACATGGCATTCTCGAGAGGGGCCGGAACCGGCAAGGTATCCACTTTCGGCAGCCGGCACCTAACGCCAGTAGCGGCGCCTTATCGCACGTGCATCTGATCCCCTGCCCATGGCGATAAGAAATTTATTCTGGCAAGCTCGTTTGCCGCTCGTCTCAATGCGCCTCTCAGCACTCCCCGCCGCCGTGATACCCAGCAAAGAGCAGAATCTCTTCTGCTTCGCCCAAACAATTCACGATGAGAGGCAAACGATCCAAGCAGTATCGCAAGCTCATGGAGCAATTCTCCATGGCCTTTGGCTTCCGGGAGCCATACCAAGTTCTGGGTATGTCTTCCTCTGAGCTTCCAGTCCTGCTGGCGTTTACTAACAGAACCGTAGTCGACGCAGAAATGGTTGAGGACTCGTGCCGCTTCAAGATGGAGCTCGAGCCTGCGCTGCAGAGGACTGTGCATGGAAAGGTCAAGCCAAGTACGTCCAGATAAGCCCGGAACAGATCGGGAAGACGAGACTGACCAATCCAGTGATCACGCAGTGCGAGATTCGCAAACTGTACGCGCGAAAAGACGAAAAAGGAGTCAGCGAAGCGATTGAAGCAGCGAAGCTATGCGAACGACGACGTTGTGGTCACCACCCGGACGATTACCCCGAGCCTCTTAGTACGCTAGAGTGCCTGCAGTCCGTGGTTGATCCCAAAGGACAGGGCGAGAACAAGCATCGATACGTGGTAGCCAGCCAGAGTCAAGACGTCAGGCGGATGCTGCGAGGTGTGCGAGGTGTGCCGTTGATCTACATCAAGCGGAGCGTCATGATCCTGGAACCCATGTCCGACGAGAGTGCGCAAACGAGAGCGCGAGAAGAGAAGAGCAAGTTTAGGGCGGAGATCAAGAAGGCCCTCGGGAAGAGGAAGCGAGACGAAAAGGCGGATGACAGCGACGAGGACAACGCGGACGGCTCGCGGCCGTCCCAGGCAGGGGACGATGACGCGAAGGCGGTAGAGAAGACGAAGAAGCCGAAGCGACGAGGCCCCAAGGGACCGAACCCCTTGTCCGTGAAGAAGGCGAAGAAACCGCAGGGTGATGCTCCGGCGAACGCTGCACAGCCGAAGGAAGCAGCTGCTGTAGATGCACCAGCCAAGCGCAAGAGGCGGCGGAAGAATAAGTCATCGAGCGGTGGGCCGACAGATGATGGGACAGAGGACGGCGCTGCCGTGGTCGCAGATGGGAGCGAGGAATAGGATGTCTATTCAGTAATGGCACTTGCACACGGACGCGGAGCTTTGCACGGAGTTTCTACGGTTTTGCTTGGAGGGGGCGAAGAGCGTCGGGAGTAGTCGTCAGAAGAATACCACCAAGGCAATGAATAAATGCCACCGCAATTGGGCGTTTTGTGCCCACAAGGCGCGTCATGCAGGATGGAACGAACTGAGTAGCATGCGGAAGGCTCATTTCCAAGGCTTGGCCCGTGATGGAGGTAGGAGAATGCCGTAGCTTGAGTTAATTAGCCGGTGGAACGGATGGATGACTGGGCTCGTGGAGATCCCCCACCCGGACGGAGTCGCTCGCACAGCCCCGAGGCGAGCCTTGCCAGCAGGTCCAACGGTGGCCCCCTAACGCTTCGTCCTGGGCCATCGCGCGAGGCCTCTTGTCCGTCGGTGCGTTCGCAGCCTTGGCAGTTTCCGGTCGCACTGGGTCGCGTTTGCGGATGCTAACGTCCGTCAGCCGTTTACGAGTATTGCAGCTAGTGCACTGGGCGTTCGGTTCGGGGCCCGGCATCCGAAAGCGACTGCCCCCCGTGCCCCCGGCCACCACCACCTCGCCAGTCTCGAATGATTCGCGTCCAACATTTGGCTGCCAACACCAGCATCCGCCCTCCGTTCGAAACGACCCCCGTCTTCGCCCGCGGGAGCTATCACGTCCCATCCACCTCCTAGGTTTGCGGCCTGGATGCGGGCGTGGTAGCCACGGCTCGGGCTTGCCATGATGGACAAGGACGGCAAGGCCTCCACGAGCCACGAGGCGCCACCTGCGCCAGCATCAGCTGCACTCGAGGCCGACGAGTTCGGCCTGCCCATCCGACACTATCCCGCTCCCGCCGAACATGCGATAGCCCAGGGTGCCGGCACGGGGCAGGGTGACGCGGTAGACGACGTCGTCCCTGACGACGCCGCCGCCGCCGCCGCCAACACCGATAAAGACACGCGCAGTACCGAAGACGAAGCGCCTGCTCCGAAACCGACAGTCAGCCGCGAGTCTGATAGTGACAGCGATGAAGCCGCCTTTGAGGATGCGCCCACCGCCCTTCCTCCACCCTCGGGCCCCTCTTCTGCTTCCATGCCCGGGTCGGAACCGCAGACGCCAACCGCAACGCCTAAGATGTCTGTCACAGATGGCGAACCGGTGGATTCATCAACGAGGAAATTAGCGACTGAATCCGCGTCCGGTCTGGAAACACCAAAGATCGAACAAGTGTCGGGTGACAAATCTGCTCAGGACGAGAGCATCGTCAAAACTCCACATGCCGACCCAGGTCAGCAGCCACCGAGTTCATCCAAAGACGCCGACAAGAAGCCCGCTGTAGCGCACAGTCGCGACACTAGCAGCGCGAGCAACGGCGTCGGCGTCTCCGAGTTTTCACATCAGCAGTTGTCGATGCAGCACGAGGCCAAGGCCGAGGATGACGACGGGGGCTGGCAGACGATGCCTGCCTTCGCGAGGTATGACATGTATGATGACGACAACCGTCTGATCGCCCGTGAGCACAATGGGGAGGACGAAGCCGAGAGCTACGGCTATGGCGGGCTCGGCGGCGCGGGAAAGGGTTATACCCGTGTGCTCATGGACGACGACGCCCAGTCAGCGACAAGTATGGACGAAAACACACAATATCTATTCAAGGAAGGAAATAGTGCGAACATGGCGGGCGAAGACGATGACGCCCGGGACGCCATGTCCCAGATGCAAGCCACCAAAGATCTCTTGACCGAGGGCCAGAGGATAGCATACGTCGGCCTCGTCCGGCTGGAGATTTCGAACCTGGTCAAGGAGGCGGAGGACGTGGAGGTAACCAAAAGGATCAAGAAAGAACTCTCAGCCGCCGCCGAGGCTACCAAGATGTGGGGTCAAAAGATGATGATCCGCCTATACACTCACATGGACATAAGCGAGGCTGAGCAGGTCATGATCGAGCAGCTCGCCGATCATGGGGTCATGCCGGGGGATTTGACTCCCGCGCTCCATGCCAATTCGAGAGTCCACAATCCCATGGCCGAGGAAAAGGACGCCAAGGAAGACGGAGGTGTCGACAAGGACCGCAAGGAAGCGGTGGTGGAGGAGGTGGTGGACGAGGAGGCTGCGGAGCCGCCACCACCGTACGAAAGCGTTGAAAGCTCCGAAGTCCCCGAGGTCCAGACACCCTCACAACTACCAAAGACCGAGAAGATTGACATTGACCTCCGATGGACCGTCTTGTGCGATCTTTTCTTGATCTTGATTGCCGACTCCATATACGACGCGCGCTCACGAGTGCTCCTGGAGCGTGTCGGGGCGAGTCTGGATATTTCTTGGATCGACATTTGCAAGTTCGAGAAGAGGGTCACACACGCATTGGAAATGCAGCAGGCGGCGGAGAAGGAGAATTGGAACGAGGATGAGCATATGGAAGCTCGTAGGAAGATGGCGCTGAAAAAAAGATACGTAATGATGGGCCTGGCGACAGTCGGTGGCGGCCTCGTCATCGGCTTGTCCGCTGGCCTGCTAGCCCCCGTCATTGGCGCCGGGTTGGCCGCCGGGTTCACCACCATAGGTGTGACGGGGACGGGCAGTTTCCTGGCCGGTGCCGGTGGTGCGGCCATCATCACGTCTTCAGCCGCCGCCTCGGGCGGTATCATTGGCGTGCGCGCCGCGAATCGCCGGACTGGCGCTGTCAAGACCTTTGAGTATCGGCCCCTGCACAACAACAAACGGGTCAACTTGATTGTCACGGTATCCGGGTGGCTGACCGGAAAGGTGGACGACGTCCGTCTCCCCTTCAGTACGGTGGACCCCATCATGGGCGACATCTACTCGGTGTTGTGGGAGCCCGAGATGCTGCGTAGCATGGGAGATACCATCAACATCCTGGCTACTGAGGTAAGTCTGCCCATCTTCCCCCAAGCAACTACGACGTACTGATGGTGGACGCAGGCACTCACCCAAGGCCTGCAGCAAATTCTGGGCAGCACAATACTGGTCAGTCTTATGGCGGCCATCCAACTGCCCCTTGTCTTGACGAAGCTCTCGTATCTCATCGACAACCCGTGGGCCGTGTCTCTCGATCGTGCGACGTCTGCGGGACTCATCCTGGCCGACTCTCTCCTGGAGCGGAGCCTCGGAACGCGACCCATCACGCTAGTCGGTTACTCGCTTGGAGCCAGAGTCATCTTCTCTTGCCTGCAGGAATTGGCAAAGAAGGGCGCGTATGGCCTTGTTCAAAATGTTTACATCTTTGGCTCCCCCGTGGTTGTGAAGAAGGAAGAGTTCCTCCGAGCCAGGGGCGTCGTGTCCGGAAGATTCGTCAACGGTTACAACCGCAATGATTGGATTCTCGGCTACCTGTTCCGCTTGACCAATGGAGGGATTCGACGAGTTGCGGGATTGGCACCCATCGACGAATGCGCATGGATAGAGAACATGGACGTTACGGAAATGGTCCCCGGGCACATGGAATATCGAAAAGCGATGCCGTCGCTGCTCATGAAATGCGGTTGGAGCGTGGAGAGTGAAGAGTTTACGGAAATCGAAGACCCCGACCCGGAAAATCACAAGGAGCGACAGAGGGAACTGATCAACGAGATTGAGGAGGCTCGCAAGGAGTTGGAGAGGGAAGGAAAGGCCAAGAAGGGCGGCAAGTTTGGCATATTCAGCCGTCGCAAGAAGGCGCAGAGGGAGGAGTGGGAAGTCTATGAGGACTCGGCGGGCAAAGACGCGAGCAAGGTCGAAGACAAGGAGGGCAACAATCACGGTGTCCTCTTTGACATCGACGCCATCCGAGCCGAGCTGGCCAAGGGGGCGCAGGATGGTGCCTCGGAGGAGGAGTTGCAGGTCCGGGAGATTCAGTCAACGCTGCCGCCGATGAGGCTCGATTTATCGCCCATTTCCGCGCCAGCGTCGTCGATGACGGCAGATGGGCGAATGCCTCTGCGGGAGACCAGGAGCGCTGATGTGCTTCCTCTGCCCGGCTCCAGTGAGAGGAAGACATCACTCGACCCTCCGGCTTACACGCCGGAGCCGCCGGAGGAGGAAATTCAGATGACGTTCGACACGTCATTCCAGGACGAGCCCTCGAGGGACGATGAGCTCACGCGCCCAACGATGAAGGCATCAAACACGCTGCCAAACGTGACCTTGACGGATCCATGGGCTGACCCAGAGGATGAGGATTTTGGCAAGGAGAAGGAGATATCAATGACGTTTGCATAAAGAAGACTTTACGTGACGGCTTGCGGGGCCGTCAAGTCAGGGTTGCTGGGAAGGTAGAAGCCCGGTATAATGCTCGGCGTTGCTGGTTGTCGTTGCTGCATGTCTGGCTGGCTGTGCGTGTCTCCCTTTCAGAGGAGACTTGGGCCCTCTTTTTTCCAGAGTTGAGCTGCTTGGATGAAGAGCTTTCGTCAGGCGGCACGAATGGTGTGGGTGGCTACAAGTCGGCGTTTTGTAACAACACAGACGAGTACTTGTGTAGACACGGTCATGGTGTATGTAATATTGATGTAATGGCGATGGGTCGATGGAGCAGTCGCACTCGTGATGGGAAGGGTTTCTGGTTACGCTGTGCTATGTATAGGGCGCACGGCATAACGGCGGGTGTTGCAGGGACAGATGAAGACGTCTGATATCTGACGGAGCATGGACCAACATGTGACGGGCCGGTTGGCTGATCTTTGATGACCCAACGTGCAGCACTCCACCACTTACGAGGTGTCAGTCTCAGTTAGGCCCCCTCCCCCTCACATCGGGGACGGGCCGCCATGCGGCTCGGGCCACGCCACATTTGTCCCAACACCGAATCTAGGTACATCACAACAAGCAAGCAGGCAGGCATGGAACGGATCTCACATTTACTCTGTAACGGGCAAGATGTGGCGTTTGGTTGCGGATTCGACAAGGCAAGACGTTAAGGTGGATGACGAGCTCGACGAACTGCGGGGGCCGGGCAGGACCCTTGCAAGCCTTGCTCCTGCTGCTGAAGGAGGGAGCATCAGCCGCTGTGGGGCCTTCCCCAAGTTCCCATAGGGCCGCTGAAGCACCGCACTGCACTGCCCGTCTTGAGGCTTACTCTCGTACTCGTACTCCGTACATTCCTCTATCAGCACGCTGTTGTCGCTGCTATTATCATCCGCTGCCTCGCTGATCGACCTGAGACCCTCCCGCGCGGCGGACGAGATGGGCCACTCAGGAAAGGGCTCGATGCCGATGCGCACCTCGACTCGCAGTGACGTGTCGACAAACAGCCGGCGTTGCGTCCCTTTTGGATGCGAGCTTCCAGCTGCTCTGTTCCCGACGTGTTCAGAAGAAGATGAGAACAAAAAGATGCCCCTCACTCGCTGCCCGCTGCCATTCTTGGTCTCTCGCCGCCAGCATCCCAATGGTCTGACCTGACAGGGGCTCCGTCCAGGCGCCCGTCCAGGCGCCCGTCCAGGCGCCCATCCTGTTCCGTTTTGGCATCGCTGGCTGCCAACCCTTGCACCTGGCCGTGCCCATGCATGCGTAGCGCCTGCAGCTGCCGTCACAATTGGTCGTCTGTTCGACTCAGCCTGTCCCAGCTTACGCCCAGCCATGGCCGCCATGTCCCCTCGCTCGATCTTCTGAATTTAGCATTCTCCGCGTCTCTGCTTTTGTTTGAAGAAGAAAGAAGCGTTCGCCCTTCTGTCTGCCGCGGGCCTGCGAGCGCTGTCGTACCGTCGCCGCATGTTTCCTCGCTTGCGGCAACATCACCCGCTTCATGCAACGGATTGAGTGACTGATGACCCGACCTCAGCCCAGCCGCCGCCCGCCAACAGACGTTCAAAAAAATCGAGAAAAGCGTCGGAGACTTCTTCAGCCTACGCATCAACCCACGAATCACGGCTAAAGATGAACCTTTTTGAAGGAGCCGAGATGGAAGACGCCGGGCATCTCCAGGTAACGCATGCTCACACTGCGACGACACAGGTCGGCGCATCGCCAGTTGATACGGAGCCGACGACGAGGACGACCACTTCCGTCGTCAACCTTAGCCTGGATATACACGGCGAGGCGAGTGATCGCATATTTCGTCTCGAAGACGCGTACAAACTTCTACATTGGAGCTGCAACGACAGCGTCGTTCCTCGTCAACTGGAATGGAGGGCGAGGTGGCCAAGCCCCAGCAATCAGTATCAGCTCATCAGTGCATATTCTTTCCAAGATGCTTCACAAGGCACAGGGACACCTTTCTTCCGCCGCAGTACGTTCTCTCGCCCGTGGCCCTCGGGACCTTGCGATATACCCCGAACTGCGCAAATGTGGCTAACCTGGGGCTTTTCATCAATCAAGTGAGTAGATACAGTGCTGAACTAATTCTGGATGCCTTGCGGCCCAGAGGTTTTCAATCCAAACGCAATCTGGGCTTGAGGTCCGACGAGATTGCAGCACGGGATCAGGCTTCGTACTTGTTGGGCCAAGAGATGGTAATCCGTCTTAACTGGACTATTGGTGAGACAATGGGGAGCTCGCAGTCTGGTATCTTCTCCGTCGCCGAGGCGTCGTCCTCGGACTGGTCAGGTATTCAGTCCAATATGACTTCTTGGCTGGAGGACAGTGACGCAAAAAACGGAGACCAAACGATTGGGCCGGCTACCACAACACCGGCAGGAACTAGCACCAGCAGCACTCCCGGCGCTGGAGGGAATCCGAGGCCTGAAGGAAGCCCGGGGCCTGGGGGAGGTCCGGGGGCTGAGGGAAGCCCAAGTAGCCAAGGAACAGGAGGCTCCAGCAGTGGTGGTCTTTCGACTGGCGCAATTGCCGGAATAGCAGTGGGAGGTGGCATTGCCTTGATCCTGATTGTTGCCGGGCTCTTCTGGCTTCTACTTCGACGTCGGCGCCAGAAGATGCAAGAGACGGCTTATGCTCCAAAGCAGAAGACTTCCAGTGGTTACATGGAAGACAAGGACGTGCACGCGCAGCATGCCGCCGACTCGCCCCGATCGCCCCTCTCAGAAGACGGCCATGCGCCGCAAATAGGCGCGGTCCCCGTGCCCTCCTCGCACAGCCACGGCGGCATGTCGCACGGCGTCACCGACAACGCCGGATACGCGCCGTACCGAGCCGACAATGCGGGCTCCCGCGACGACGTCTCGGGGGCCGCCGACCACAACGGCCGCCGCGCGGCTCCCTCGCAAGGCGTGCCGCACGCCGTGGCGCACCTCGTGGAAGATGGAATGACAGCAGACGAGATACGCCGCTTGGAGGAAGAGGAGCGGCAGTTGGATGACGAGATTGAGCGCGCTGGCAGACATTGAATCGCAAGTGGAGGGACGGGACGGTGTCTGTAAGCGGAATGGCGCGCCTTTTTCTTTGGGAGCAGACATCTGCGCCATGACCTGGAGTTTTGGTGTAGGATAGCAGGACTCATCAGCACGGGAGGGTCCGGCGTCGCTCGCTTCTTGGTTGTGTCCGAAGCAGGAGAATTGTTGAAATGAATCATTCGCTTCTAGATAGCAGCCTAGCGTTGCTTGGCGTTTAGACACATCGGAAGTAAAAGGTATATATGTGTGATGATGTGTTGGAGAGACCCGCGTCGAGCAATGGTTAAGAGCAAAAGGGCCTTATCAGAACGAAAATGTTCAAACTGAGCCGAAACCTCCCGTCCGAGTTCTTCCATAGCGTACATGTTTGCAGAGTTCTTCTGTTTAAAGGGGAAGCTTCAATCACGCCAAAATCAGTCGAGTACGAGGCCCCACGGTGGACTGGCCATAACGAATATTCTCTCCCTCGCATCGAAAGCCCCATCCATCGAGGCCCAACACTCGGATTGCGAACAGTCATAACCTTCATTCTCATCTTTGGTTCCGCCGTTCTATACGTGGCTGAGTCTAGTTTCGAGAGAACCAGCGGCCAACCATGTTGCTCGCGATGCTGCCAGCGAGATTGGTAGTCCCGAGGGCGCTGCCGGCGAGGTTGGAGGCCTGGCTGAACTTGTCGCAGCGGGAGAAGGCGAGGGTGTTCATGATTGTCAGGACAAGAGCGATCACTGTGCCGAATCGTCAGTCATCTTCCTTGTGCGCGAGCAAGGGAACTCCCAACGTCGCCGCGGAACAGGACCCGGCGCGGCCAAAGTGTCCAACGGGAGGGTGGGGGACGCACCAACGAGCGGCAGCCACAAGAACTGCAGCCGTATGAAGGCCAGGATGGCCATGACGACCCACAGGATGGGCTGGACATATAGGGCGAGCCAGAAGAAACGCGAGTCGGTGGCGTTGATGACCTTTGTGGACGGGTCGCTGCTCTCAAACACCCACTGCGAGTCGCCCGTCTGGGGGTCCACCTCGTTCCACCAGCGCAGGCCGACGAGGCGCCGGCCGGCAATGTTCTTGAGGTAGTAGAAGTCGGCGGCGAGGAGGAGGATGGTGATGATGAAGATCATGATCCTGCGCGTGGGGGCGAGGTCAGCGTTGCGCCGCGCGGGAAGCAGTGGTGAGGATGAGGGGTGGGAAGGTGGACGGACATGCTCCTGATGACCCAGAGGCCGAGAAAGTATATCAGAACGCTTGCTGTAGCGGGACTGTCAGCACACCGCGCGGACGGGCGCTCGGGACGGAGCTGGCAACGCTGGGGGACCGACATATTCTGAAGCCCAGGAAGGTCAAGAGGGTGATGGGATGCGAGCTCAGCCGCCAGCTCAGCGAGCCGGGGACGTTTTGCGTGGCGTCCATCTCGCCAGCCTGTGGTGTGTTTACCCGCTCGTCCTTGTTGAGGCCGACGTCAGTCGTAAAGCGGTCGTAGCGAGAGGCGCGCGCGCGCAAAAGAGGAGAGGGGGATTCGAGGTGGGAGTCGTCGTAATCGGGGAGAAGCTGTCGTCGTGTTCACTGAGCTAACGGGCAAGGGACCGCTGCCCGTGCCTGACTGAGTACATAAGCGGACCAGGAGGTGAGATGATCCGGCGCTAGGCCGGCCCTGGGTGCTTTCGCGGGGCGGTGGGACGGGGCAGAACTGCTGTGACCGGGGGGTCCCCCGGCTGTACGTACTTGGACGCGGCGGGTACCTGAAGCCCGGCAGTGAGACGTCACTTCAGCGACGTCGAGGAGTAACACACACATGCACCACGCGCCGACAGAGGCGTCTCAACTTTACATAATTTCGTCCAGGCCGTGACATATTCAACTGCAATTTTCAACGTATAGTGATTGACACAATCAACTACATCACTGCGACCTGTTACGGCCAGCCAGCCAGCCAGCCACCTACTAATTACTCCGTCGCATCCGTCAGGCCTCCCGTCTAAGTCGGCTGCTCCATCACGACCACCGCCATGGCGGCCGCAGCGGCGAGGTCGTCGTCCATTCTTCGGCGCTCCCTGCTATACGGTAGGCCCGACACCCACCTGTAAACCTCAGCTCGCGACTGAAGCGCCCCCTAGTCCCGGCGTCGTCGCAAAAGATGCTCGCCAAGTCGCTGAGCCTCAGCTCCGACAACGTCACCTACGACCTGGAGGACTCCGTCACGCCGGCCCTCAAACCGGCCGCCCGCGACCAGCTCAAGGCGCATCTCTCCGCGCTGAAGACCCGTCCGCCGGCCATCTCGGAGCTCGCCGTGCGCGTCAATGCCGTGTCCACGCCCTTTGCACTCGACGACCTCACCTCGCTCGCCGCGGCCCCGCTCGTCGACGCCGTGGTCGTGCCCAAGGTCGACTCCGCCGCCGACCTGACCTTTGTCTCCGACGTACTGCGGCACGTGGCCCCCGAGCGGCACGCAGCCGACTCCCCGAACCCCGTCAAGATCATTGCCCTCATCGAGTCTGCGCGCGCCGTCGTTGACCTGGCCAGCATCTGCAGGGCCTCGCCGTACCTCAGCGGGCTGATCTTCGCCGCCGAGGACTTCGCTCTTGACCTTTCCATTACCCGCACGCCATCCCTGTCCGAGTTCCTCTACGCCCGATCAGCCATTGTCACGGCGGCGCGCGCAGCCGGCCTGCCGAGCGCCATCGACCTCGTCTGTACGTCGTACAAGGGCGACGAGGGACTTAGGAGGCTGGAGGAGGAGTGCGCAGGGGGCAAGTCAATGGGGTTCAACGGCAAGCAGTGCATACATCCCACCCAGGTTGAGACTGTCCAGAACATGTTTGCCCCCGCGCGGGACGAGGTGGAGTGGGCAGTCCGCGTCGTCATTGCCGACGAAAAGGCGGCTTCTTCTGGCCGCGGTGCATGGACCCTCGACGGCAAGATGATTGACGCACCTGTCGCGGGGAAAGCCCATGCCGTCGTGGGCAAAGCCGAGAGATGCGGCTTCGATGTGTCGGGCCTGCGAGAGAAATGGAAACATCAGAACCCAGAATAGAATTGGGCTATAAACTCTAAAACGCCAGACAAATGCTACTTCTCGGGCTTCCATGCATTCAAATGAGGTTGTTCGGGCGCCAGAAACCCACGATTTCTCGATCCTCCAAGCCGGGTGTGTCGTGCCGCGGCTGCAACGCCGCTGTTTCTTGTGAGGGAGGCGTGCCAGCCGTTGCAGCTGACCGCTGGCGACTCATTGAGGGGGATCCATGTCTCCCGTCCAGCATTTCTAACTCCTCGAGATGGAATTGGTTTGCTTCATCCAAGGTAATGCTCAAGTCTTGCGGCTGCGTCTCTACAGCTCTTTTGCTCAAAAAGTTGTCTCCGGCGTCCAGATGCCCGTCGCCTTGGTCGAGGCAAAGTTCAACTAGGTCTCGGCCTAGTGCTTCGTTTTCAATCCTTGAAATGAATTCCTGCAGCGTCTCGCCCCTTTCGACTTCATGATCGACCGACTCTGCTGACTGGAAACCACAAAGTCTGAAGGATACTCCGTCGTCCAAGGGTGAGAACATGGGCTGCCTTCGCATCTCAGCTGGATGCAGCGTACCATCAAGCGGCATTGTTTCCACTGTTGTCCTTGACTGACAATGCTCCGGCGGCATTGGCATACCGCAACGCAACGGTTGAACTCGTGGGAAGTTGGCCATGAATTTGAGATGTGAGAAATCTTCGAGTCCTCTTGGTGGGCTGTAGGCAGAAGATGAGCGAAAATGACCAAGGTTGTGATGCTGGGAAACCCCTTCGTCACCAATCTCTGCGGATTTTCGAAGCCCAGAGTCAAATTCTTCCCGAAGTATCAAATCTGGGTTCCAAGATGAAGATTCCCCCAGGCCACAGATGGCTGCGTTTTGTTCTACGAATTCGTTGAGCTGATACGGCTCTTCTGACACTGTCTCTGATTCCTGGGTTGCCTGGCACTGGCATGGGAGGGAGTCGGTCGCCCGCACGAACCCACCATTCGGCATTTCTGGACGTTTCTTACCAACTGTTTTGAGTCTCTGACCTATTCGAGTCACGAGATCGGGGGTAGATTGTCCGCTGATAGCAGAATCTCGCCCAGGACATGCTGTATAGGGGAGAGGCAAGCTCCTGTGCGAGTCTGACCAAGGGCTTACCATGACGCCTTTGTCTTGGTAATTTGCTGTCTGTGTGTTGGCGTTAGAGTAACTCGGGAAACTTCCCACACACTGAGAGACTCGCGAACCAGAAAATCGAGGTCGACCTTGACTCGAGGGCAACCCTGCGACGTGACACGGCGGGTCTCCAGCACTGCCATTGACGCCAATGTGTGATAGGTCGCCCAGATCTGGCGAACCCAGCGTATGGGCACCTGGCGCAGAAGGCTCTGGGAGAATGTGAGGCGAAAAATCACTGGAGGACCTTCCGATCGGTGATGATGTATCACCGCCGCATTGAGACAAAATTTCTCGAACTTCTTCGCCCCCTTTCTGATCCGCCCGGGGCATTGAAGTAAGCAGCCTCGTTGTCGGTGATCCTCGGTGGCTGGAGCCATCGATGCTCGGCGAGGTGGCCCGCTCTGATCCTATAAAGATCACAGGTGAGGCCGGCGTTCCCGCCGAGCCGACACATTCAGACGATCGCGGGTTTTGTCGCAGAGTTGACGCTCCATTTGTGAAGAAGTTCGACTCTTCTTGCAATTCTCTCTTTCTCCTTCGGCGGTCCGGGGATGTTGCTTTTGGGAAACCTTTTGCGTCGTCAATGCTTTTTCTGCGGCACCCGAGGTCCATCTTGTGGAAGGTCAAGTCTGCCGCTGCTCATCGTTAGAGGCAATCATCCCGCGGGAGGACCACCTACGTTGAGCTGGGGTAGAACTTCGCCCGTTAAGGAATAGCCCAGTGGTCAAATTCGGCTTCATCTAGAGTCGTATCAGCTTATCGTGTCATTATTTCCTTGGAGACCGTGACTGACCGTTACGCGTTGCTGACCGGAGACTGCATCGGACGCAAAATTGTTCATCACTTCTCGTCTGGAGCGAAGCGCTTGCTTTTTGCGACCATTCGTTCTTTTCGTTTGAGAACGAGCTTGGCCTTTCAATTCGGTTTCTTCGCAATGTTCTGGGCGCTTTTTGGTTTCATATCTATCGTGCCGGGTCTTTCTTCGGGGCCTTTTGCGGAAAGCCTCCTCCTCTGGCATTGCGGAACCAATGGATAGCTCCGATGGCACGCGAGGCCGCTTGTTGTGTCGGCGATGATCAGGGTCTGCCAGTGTTGGATGTGAGCGGATGACGCGCTGCCCGTCCGGCTGTCTCGAGACAGATGACAGGTACCGGTCTCGAACGAAGAGCTCTGGGCTCTGTCGATACGTCGCCCTTCTTTCCGTCTGTTTTGTTGGGCTGATGCCCAATGAAGGAAGGGAAAAGGGACGCCACGGGTGCTCAGACGGCCCTGAGTAATTCTCGGCATGTAAATGTCCGGATGATTCGTGTTGACCGCCAGCTGGTATCTGGTTCAGCCAAGCCTGAACAGGGTCTGCATCGGCAACGGGAGTGGCTGGGCGACGGCCAGCTCGGTAGGCAATCTTGGGTCCACCGTTATTGTCGGGCCTGGGCGATTGCGTCCTGGATCGTCGAGTCGAATTGTACGAGAAACGGTCCATGCTTTGGAGATGAACATTCAGATGATGGCTCGCTTTGACACCATGCGAGTCGTGGGCACGGATGGATGATGCTGATACGGGAGGATATGGGCACGGAGGGCGATGCGGCTCCCATGACTTCGGCCGCGACTGTCATCCAAGCGCAAGCTGTGGACTACAGAGGGACGTCGCCTGAATATTGTGAGCGGAGGAACAACACCTGCTTGACCAGAGCACTTTGGTTAAGTCGCTGGGTCGCTGGGACTGATGGCAAGTGCGGCTCCGCTCCTGGACAGCACGGTTGACTGCACGAAGGGGACTGCTTCTAGACTTGCGTGAATCTACTCGCACTTCAGTACTCGTATCTCGATAGCATCCATTCTCCTGCCGGCGCCTAGCACCGAGTTCCGCACTGGGGCGGAAAAGCAGGCCAGCCTCAGCCTCGATTGCGACACGCGGCGATACCTGTCTCCGGCCAAGGGTTCCACCGCACCAGTACGCAACATGAATTCAGACCCAAAACATGGGAAGGAGACTTGAGAATCGCACGTCTGGTTCTTGAGACTTGTCGGCGGTTGTGACGGCTCGCCCTGCGCCTTGCCGTATGTCACGATCTATGCGAAAGGAACACTCACAAGCCAGCCTTTCCGATTAGGCTTGCGGCAGAACGCTTTTGGCTCGGCATTGTGAGACATGATCTTGTCCAATAAAGCTTCCCCAGGATTGAAGGCCGTCCACACATTGCTCTTCGTATTCAGGAAACGAAGTCGTGATACGACCCCATGAAGCGAGAGAGGTGCCCAACAGAAGCTCACCGGGCGCCGGTCCAGTACATTCGTAGCATATTTTGGGGGGTTTTTTGTGCATATTTGACCATGCCTCCTACGCTTTCGCGATTGAAGGCGTCCGGCCGTTGGCCCCTGGAGTCCGCTTCTTCGGAACGCTCTTCTGCCCACCTTACCATACTTGGGATCACAGACGGCATTGACGAGGCACATACTCAACATCTTCCACCTTTGTCATGGTATGTGGTGCGTCTCGAAGACGCCATATCTTTCATCATCCTTCACTGTGCAGCCATGCGTCAGTTCCATGACGGAACAGCGTTGTTGCTTTATTGGACAAACATCGTCACAATCTCTGACCGCGGTCCACCCAAAGGAAAGCTGCGCCTTGTCGGTTGGAGCTCTATGCAGGCAGGCCCCTGGTTTTTGCTACATCCTGACCATGCCGCCCAACGATCTGTCGCAAGTATTTCGGCTACTTCTCATCAAGGTGCAGCTTGTGCGTCGAGCTGGCCGTATGCGTGCTTTCATGCAACGCCGGTCGGTTTTGGTGGGGAGCGGATGTGCAATTAGCACAGTAGCAGGGGCCGTTGACTGTCGCGCATATTCCGTAAGGGCTAGGAGTGAATGTCTGTGCTGCCCAGGCAGCTGTCCTGCGAGATTTCTCGGGATGGGAGTCGTTAACATGCGTTGTTGGTGCACTTCCAACGGGCATGTCGTGTAACATGCGACAGGTATTAGGGCCTCACGAATATTTCCTCTCTGGGCAACTGAGGCCAATTGGGCTTGCCAAGACGATTGCTGCGACCCAAGGTAAGGTACCTTAGAGTGGCAGCCCCGCGGTTCTTGGGCTCACATCCAGCGTGGCGGCCGTGCCACCGCACGAAACTCATACGAATGTTTACTGCCATGCAGTCTGGAGTAGTTGTAGAATAGGATGAGCAACGGATCGATCTGCTGTCGGGGACTATTAATAGTACTCCGTACGACAAAGGTGCCATAGGTAGGTAGGTAACGCTAGATGTGGGCTTGCGTCTTTAGGCGCGGTGGCAGGCTGAGCGAGCGAGAAGGCCACGCGTAAATTGATGAACCGACGCGTCGGGGGGGCATCAGTTCTGCGGCGACAGCTCACAGCACCGACCCACGATATGTACTCGTACTGTATGCCAGCCGATGCTCCCCAACAACGCGGTGGAGCATGGCGCTTGGCGTCCCCCATGTCCGCGTGCGATTGCGTGGTTTTGCCTTTTGGAGCGCTCGTCTGCCAGCGCGTCTTCGACAGCTGCCGGCACGGTTGCAGGGGCTGCAGAGACTGGTCGAGATGGCGAGGTCCGCCCGACGAAGGGTTTTGTTTTGCTTCGCTCGTGTGTCACTAATGATGAAATGGCTGGTTCCTGTAGCAGCCGGCGGCTGGCTCATGCTGTGAGAAAGCTCTGGAGCACTGCTCGGGTTGGTAGTGTTGGTGGCGCAGGTGGTGGACAAGTGGAGTGCCTGCGGTGAATGTACGGAGTGAGGAGGCGGTGGTTCGCTGCAGGACATGTTGAGCGCACCTTCATGGCGATAGATCTTACAAGATGGCGAACTACAAGTACCTTACCTTGCCATTCTCATTCCCCCACCTGCCCCGTGGCCTTGTCATTGAAGCCATCTCATCCATTCAGCGTCGCCAACTTTGGCATCCGTATAAAGCAGTTGGTGCAGACGAGGTGTGTCCACTTCAGTACTGGGTACAAGTACGAGCTCCCCTCCCACGTGCGCTCCGCATCGTGCGAGCCATGCATCCGCGTCTCCACGAAGCAGCCCCCAAACGGCAGGCTAATACCCTTGGGTCCCCGTCGCATGCAGTCCAACGGCCATGCTGAGCCGGCAGTTGCCTCACGTCGTCCACCTTGCCTCTTTGCACCGGCAGCCCATCCGTTGCGTAGCAGATGTTCGAAGTCGTTCGTGACCACGTACCGCACCCTGCACCGCACCCTGCGACGTAGGCCAAAGCAGAATCGACGGGACCAAACGTGGGCCGTAGCGTGAGTAGTCCCGCATGCGCGTTCTACTTGTAGAAAGGCCAGCCAGCCATGCAGGCCTGAGAGAGGCATTTTGCCGGCCGCTCTGTGTCTCTCTCTGCAGCGCTTGGAACTGGACTGGATTAAATTAGCGCGAAAAGCAGCCGGCCTGCCTCAACCGGCGGCGATCACCCATTGGGGGGAGGGGGGTGCGTCAGCCAGTACGAGTAGGTCCTGACGGCAGGAATATGTGTGCTTCTGCTTGTTCGGAGACGCAACTACGGAGTAGACACTTTCGCATGCCTCGTCTCAGCACATAATATGCCGGAAAGGAAGCCCGGACGGAGCTGTCAGAAACGTTTGGTTGTCGGCTGTACTCGTATAAAGTCCAGGCTTCAGCGTCTCCGACCCGACCCAGCGGCGCAGTTCGCATTTGCAAAAGCGCTCAACTGTGATCTGGTTGCTAAATGGAAAGTTCGCCGGCTCTGTGCCCTTCTCGCGTGCACTGTATCGATACGGCTCTTCGCCGCCCTCCAGGCCGATACCGCCTCGCTCCTACAACCCTTTGCCGCCTCCCTCTGGACAGGAGCCTCATGGTTGTTGGTACGAGTACCACCACACTCCCTCCCTCCCCCGCAAGCAACCTAAGCTGCTAGCGCCCTTTTTCTGGGCTGCTGGTCCCTGTCCAGACGAACAAAGGCGCCCCCTTTCCCTTAGCCTCACAGTGTCGCCCGGAGTACTGGTGCGGCGGCGGCGAGTACAGCCAGGCGGGGAGCCAGCCAGCCCAGCACCTTGGCGGTCCCCGGGTGACATTGCCTGGGATGCAGCGACATGGCTTGCCATCAGCCCGACTGGGCGAAACGCGGCCGCAGTCCCCGTGCCGTCCAGCGCCTTGCCTCGCCCTACGGTACGAGTAGCGAGTACCTGCCTGGACGTCCGGTACAGGCCACCGTACGCCTGCTCGTCCGTCCCTTCCCTTTAGTCTGCTCCGGTCGTGCTGGCGCCTTCTCCCCCGTGTTCAAATCCCCCTCCAACATTAATCCCGACCAACCTACATACAACTAGTCCCAGCCAACCTTAGCTGGACAGCCTCGCACCCGCACGACATCCGCGTAACAGAACCGACGAAGCCCTGCAGAAACCATCGCCATGTCGAAGCTCTTCATAGGGTGAGTCGCTGTTCCCGCCTCTGCGCGTTGCCCCTCGGTGCTGCGCGGCGCGGCGCTGCGCTGGCACGCTCGACTCTCCCTTCCCCTCCCCCGCCGCCCGAGCTCGTCGGCGGGCACCCGTGGCCAGCAATTGCTAATTCTCTCAAACAGCGGCCTGGCCTGGCACACCGAGGAGGCTACTCTCCGCCAGAAGTTTGAGGAGTTTGGTGCCGTCGAGGAAGCGGTACGTCCAGCTCGGCCTTCTTTGTTCTCGTCCGATCCCATTTACACCCGTGCGCCGAGTCGCCCCTATCTCTCATGACACCACCGCCGAATGATCCTGCCCCAAACACACGCGCGCTTGTTCGCAACGTTTCTAATTTCGCATTGTCCGCAAAAAGGTCGTGGTAAAGGATCGAGACACTGGTCGCAGCCGTGGCTTTGGCTTTGTGCGATACGCCCAGGAGGGAGATGCCCAGAAGGCCATTGCCAACATGAACAACGTCGAGTATGAGCTCCTTGAGCCGTCTTTTCTCGCTCGCCGACTTTTTGATTGGTCGCGTGGCCCTCTGAGTCCAATGCTCATCGTCTCCTAGGTTTGACGGCCGAACGATTCGCGTCGACAAGGCATCCGACAACGGCCCCCGCGGCGGCGGCGGTTATGGTCGCGGTGGCTCCTCGGGCTACGGAGGAGGGCGGGGAGGCTACGGGGCGCCCATGCCGTACGGTCAACCCCCTGCTCAGGGATATCCTGCTCCTCCTCAGATGTACGCCGCTGGTCCGATGTACGGGCGCGGATACGCCCCGCCCCAGCCTGGATACGGCGTTCCGCACCAGGGTAATCGCTACGCTCACCCTCAAAGCGCCAGTCGGCCGCCCTGAAGCTGCCAGATGCTAACAGTTCTTGCAGCATACGGCGGCGCACCGCAGTATGGATACGCTGATCCCTCCCAACAGCAGGCGCCCCCGCAGCAGCCCCCTCAGGGAGGTCCAGGCTACTAGCGAAACCTCGAGGAGGCCCCGGCACGACCCTCTTGCGATGCTGGTGAACTCGAGGGAGTAGCGTGCGTGGAGTGGGGAGAAGCCCCTTGGGACGGTGATTCGGACCAGCTTGATGCGAAGTCGCTGCAGGAATGCAATGTCCGAAAATCTGCGAGTATGTTCGTCGCAAAATATACCCGGATGTTTCTGTCGATATCTGGACCGACTATCCAGAGTTTGGTCAGCTTGCTCGGCGCGGATGATCTTGGGGAGTCAGGGTGGTGTGGCCGTCTTTTCCTTTCGTTTTCTCGTGTTGCTGTATCTTTTGCCCTTTGTATCCCAGCGGGGGGGGCGGTATCTCCGGGTGCTTTCACTTCTTGAACGCCGAGGGGCTGCGTGGGAAAATGAAGCAGCAGACGTCGGCAACGCCTCATGGTTCTAAGCTATTACTTGTTGTCTAGGTGATATGAACATATGTGACGGCCAACAAGACTGATGTAACGATGACGAAGATGACGACAACATCGAGGCCGGTCTGATAGATGAATGAACGGGGGGCAAGGAGAGGAAGCCAAGGGGAGCAAGGGTGTGTCGGCGGGGCTACCTAGGTGACAAAAGCTTCCTAATTAAACTTGTTGAGAGCCTCGTTTCATGCTTGACGGTTAAAGCTTTTCAATTTCCTCGGCCTCTATGGTGCTGCTTCGTCGCCTGAAGTGCGTCTGGGAGGAGAGCTTCGGAGGAGGCTCGGCGGCGTAGCTGCCAGTCCGCTCGAGCGCCCTCACGCGGTCCGCGAGGTCGGAGACATGGACGTCACCGCTCTCTGAACTCAGCTCATTGAGGGCGGTCTCAAGATTGTAGAGGTACTCGTTGTTGGGGCCGCTGGGGCCACGGCTGGCGAGGATGTGCCTGGCGAGCTTCTGGGGATCCTGCGGGCCGACGAACTGCTCGTTGTCGGGCGTGCCGATGTAGGCGAGGGTGCTGATGGGCAAGGAACCGTCGGCGGGGTGGAATGGGGTGTAGTGGATAGAGTATCCGTTGATCTCGCGGATGTCGAGATACTCCTTGACCTCGGCAACGCGCTCCGGAATGATGCGATAGGCGACACCCCATACCTTGTCCGGGGCGGAGTCGTGGTGGTCGGTCAGTTTCTCCCAAAACGAGCGCTCGATCAAGGTGACTACGCGGCCGGGGGCCTCGGGAGTGCCCCTGTGGTCCTCACTATCATCGTCATCAGCGAGCGAACTGCGGTGAGAGTTGGCGGTTGGCCTGGTACCTGGCCTAGGCGACGTTAACGCGGGAGGGCTCAACGTGACGAGGGGAGGACGGCTACAGACCTGCCAGAACCGCCGGACGTAGCCCGTTACCCAGCCGGGGACTCTTCTGTCTGATACCGCCGCGGAGGCGAGCCTGTCAGCCCACGGCCTTGGGTGCGCGGTGGCATTCGTGGGAGATGGAGGAGCGCGCGCGTACCAAAGTGAGGAGGGGGCTTCCATATCAGGCTCCTGGACCAGGCGGGAAAAGTAAGAAGCCGTTCGACAGAGCAGGGGACGGGCCAGAGCGGACCGGCCCGGGAGGCAATGCGTACCCGTAGCCGTAGAGCCAGAACTCGGCCGGCTGGTCTGCCGAGGCGGTCATGATTTACGGTCTGCTTTGCTCGAGGCAAGACTTCAACCCCCCTCGTTTGCTTTTCGAAGAGCTACAACGTACTCGTAGACGCCGGACGCCGAAGCAGGGGTCGCTGGGGAGTCCAAGAGCGACGTGTGCAAGTGCAGGAGACTTGCCGGGGAAAGATGGGAGTGCGGCTTCGCCGAGATGGCCGGCGCCGGCGCCGGCGGGTCTCCCGCCGCTCCTCGACGACGACGATAGGCGCGAGCCCAAGCCAGCATCACCTGCATTGGTAATCCTCCGATCCGCCGACGATGGAGACAGACGACGGAGCCGCACAAAGGGTCCTTGCCACTCGCCCAACGGACATGGCGATTCGCATCCTTTTCTGGGCCCAGAGCAACCCTGGCGATGCGACTCAAAGCTGTCTTGCGGCCCGACGACAGGCCCCGGCGCCCGTGGCGTCTACAGCCGCGTTGGAGGCCAGGCTAATATTGTGTAACTTGTGCACCTGGCGCCCGCCAAGGGCGTGAGGCGCGCGCGCTCAGGCGCTGTCGGCAACCGCATAATGTCTTGGGGGTCCCTGAGCCAAGACGTCGGTCCCAGCTTGCCGACGTTCGCCTTTCCACCTCCGAGCTCTCGCATCGTCAACGGTGCAGGTGACCAATCGCGAGGCAACGAAAGCCAAGGCTGTATCTTGCGCTCGTGCGACGCCCCATTCGCCTCGCCTCGACACCGCCGGTGTTTGTGCGTCACCGTCGTCCGGCGATATTTCAACGAGCTTGCCCCGCGCCGCGAGTGATCTGCCTCTCCTCCCACCTTTGCTCCTCCACGGACGCACGCCGAAGACTACGGCAGGTACTCTGCTTCTGATCGGCGCATCGCCTCGTCTCTCCCGCCTGGACTCGGTCTCCCCAACAAAAGTCGCCCAAGATGGCATACAACCGGCCGTACGACCCGGATGCTCTGCCCAGGTAAGGCACGCGTGTCGGCCCCTCGTGAGCCCCAACCACCACCACCCTTCGTATCTCCAACCCAGGCCGCTGACGCCGATGCTTCTCTTTGCAGATTCGCCGAGCCTGAACCCGTACGTATCCAAGTCACCGCTGCAGAGGGGTGATGCGAGAGCGCCGACGGCGAGACAGACCCTTGACTCACAGCTGGACAGAAGCCCGGCTCGGCGCCAGCTCACTCGCCAACAAGCTCCTCCCACCACCCGCAGCGCTACGACTCGAAGCCGCCCCCGCCGGTGCCGACATATTCACACGCTCCGAAGCAGCAGCAGCAGCAGCAGCAGCAGCAGCAGCCACAACACCCGAGCTACGCGCACGCGTCGCCGCCTCCGGGGCCCGGGCGTGGGCCCGGCTCCCAGTCGTCCCACAGCCGTCCTCAGCAGCAGCAACAGAGCTCTCGACCGCCGCCGTCGCCGGCCCCGGATGCCGGATCGGGGTCGGACTCGACGCTTCTGCCACTCTTCAGAGCCGTAGACAAGGATGGTGAGTCGATTCCCAACGCTCAGGAAGATGTGTGATACTGGCATTGCTCACAGCCACCGGCTGTATCTGCTTTTTAAGCCCGCCTGTACTGACAATGCTGAAAGGCAGGGGTCAGCTCTCTGAGAAGGAGCTCTCGGCCGCCCTCGTCAACGGAGACTGGACCGCCTTCGACATCCAGACGGTCCGCATGATGATCCGCATGTTCGACTCGGACCGCAACGGCACCATCAACTTCGATGAGTTCTGCGGTCTCTGGTCCTTCCTCGCCTCGTGGCGCACCCTCTTCGACCGCTTCGACGTCGACCGCAGCGGCAACATCTCCCTCTCCGAGTTCACCGATGCCCTCATTGCCTTCCGCTACCGCCTCAGCCCCCAGTTCGTCGAGCTGCTCTTCCGCACCTACGACAAGCGCAACGAGGGCGTCATGAGCTTTGACCTCTTTGTCCAGAGCTGCATCTCCCTCAAGCGTATGACCGACGTCTTCAAGAAGTACGACGATGACCGCGACGGATTCATCACCCTGAGCTTCGAGGACTTCCTGAGCGAGATCCTCAAGCAGCTTAAGTAGTTGCTTTCCTTTTCTCTCTACTTAGCTGTCCGTTGTTCTTGCCAAGGCAGAGTTTGGTTGAAATTTCCAAATACATGAGTGCTCGTACATGATGGCATATGGTGTGGCGGACAACGTTCATGGGATACGAGGCAAGATCAGGTACGTCGATCTCGGGGGGATAATGCCGAGGCGATGTGGATAACTGGGCTGCATGAGTCTACGGGTTGGGTGGCTGGTCGTACATATGGAAATATCCCAGAGCTGGAGCAGAGTTTTCTTAAATGCGAGTACGCCTTGTCCTCATATGGTAGCCCGTCTAGCATGGGCGCGTGTTCGAGACTTGCCATTTACATATCGGGGCTTCAATTTAAAGTATTAGCCCAGTGACGCCAAACACCGGTCTTGCAAGGCCTGCTCCAAATGAGTTTTTGGTCTACGACCAAGGCTTGTCACATACCCACCTCAGCTACGAACCCGTCGGAGCTGGTTTGGGTACATCAGATTCTTCCCTCCACACACCCTCGCTCGTCAAGGTTACCTCTTCTCCAGGGCCTAGAGCGAGGATCTCAGTCAGCTTGACATGCTTCTTGCTGCACGTGGACATTTTATCCCCCATAGTCCGGTGGATGGCTTCTTGCGCCGCGTCTCGGTCCCGTTTCTTCCTCTGCATTATCTTCTTCGCCAAACCTGTGACCAGCTTCTCTCCATCGTACGTACTAATCCAAGCCCGTGCACCCATTGCAGCAGCCGTTTGCTGCCCCGCCTGCATTCCGAGACTGACATTTCGACCAAGCCACCTGGGGTGTGAAGCGGTGTCGAAGCAGTGCAGGAGGGCCGTCAACGGCAGCGCCGCCTCGGTGAGAAGATGCGAGGTGACATACGACTCTAAACTGTCGTAACACACCCCATGAGGGGAGAAGATGACTGAGACGGATCGGTTGCGGGCATGCGGCGAGAGAGAAGCAACAGACCGGGTTGCTCGCAGCGCCGGAAACGTTGGGGACTCGGGCGGTGTAGGGGTACTGAAGATGGCGGAAAAGAGCCCATCATCCGTGCCCGGCAAGGAGACACACGGTACGGGAATCTGAGGAGGGAAGGCAGAGACGGGAGACGTCGGTGTTGTTGGAGGGGTTGCAATGGGACGTCGAAAGATGGAGGGTCTCGACGGAGGCGGTCGATACGTTATGCCAATGGCCGAGTGCAAGCCCGCAGGATCTCGCTTCGGTGGGATGAAGGAAACGGTAACCTCGCCCTCTTCGCCGCCAAACACCTGCGGTGGGACTGGCATCCGGGTGATCGTGTCTTGGCGGGCTTGTCGAGGATCTCCCCAACGAGGAAGAGTCCTGACCATGTCCTTGTCAAAGTACTTCCAGCTCCTTATCAACTTGGCCGCCGCAGGTTCGGCCAAGATGAGCGTCTTCGTACTGGACCGAGGCAGCTGCCGAAGAGTAGCTTCATTGCAAAGATCACTCTGACCGTGACTGATGATGACGAGATCTGGCTCTGGCAGGTCCCGTAGCGTGGAGACACATGCTTCCTGTGTGCGCGTTGTCGAAGAGATCTTGGAGTGGAGGACTGTGGACGGCCCGACAATCCAAGGGTCGAGGAGAATTCGAAATGGCTCCGACAGGGTGCTTATCCTCGGCGAGGCCGTCTCGATAGGTTCGAATGTGAGAAGAAACGAGGCATCGCCGTTCAGTTGCTTGACGGTTAGTGCCATCTTGGCATCTCTTCACCCAAGCTGGCTGTTTGGCATTACTGAAGTGAGTAAACGTAGGCATGACCAACAATGACATGTATATCAGGGCAGGGTGCTGTCAGCGTCTAGTCACAAAAGGGCAGCGCGAGCAATAACAAATACCGGGTAGATCGAAGGGAACGCATCAGGTCGAGCGGCCCGGGGTTCGTGGTTAAGCATGTCTTGCATTTCGCTCGTCTCGGGCAACGACGACAGGCAGCGACCGAGACAGTGGCATGGACAACGAGCAGAGCCGGCCAATAGTTTGAATTGATACTAATTCCGGCACAGGAGCATCTACCCAAGTGAGATGCTGGGCCGAAATTGGGGGCGCGGCGGACGGCGCGCACGCAGCCTTGGACCGTGGCATCACCAGTTGGATGAACCTCGACCGCAAATGTCTCCCCGGATCATTCTGACGCTGCAATGCGATGGGCTGACTGCTGTGTAAAACGTGGGCGTGCGTCTGTCTCACGTGAACAAGGCAATAGAATTCCTGAGGTCGACGACACACACACAACATGTGGAGCGAGCTGTTGGATGTTGCGACGGGGGCCGCATACCAGCCCGGGGGTTTCGACGATTCGTCGGGAAGAAACACGATGCCAGTCACCCCACTGAGGATACCCTTCGACACGGTAATTAGGTGCTGGCCTTGCGGTGCTGCTGGTGGATCACGGAAGAGAGACTGGGAACAGCCGTAACCACGCGCACGTGTGATGAGATTCGGGGTTGGCTTCCGTTGTGGAATCCAATAAGTACGGTGTGCTCCAAGAGGCGGTCAGCCAGGTTGCTGGCATTGGGGTCACCTGAGCCAAGGCAGCTGAGCGCGAGGCAAGGTGAGGGAGCAGGAACCTGAACGTTGTCAGTTTCCGTGACCCGTGCCGGCCATGCGACGGAAGGGGCTGCTGGCTGGAAAGTAGCCGGTCGAGTGCTCGTTCCCGGAGCACCATGTGCGACAACGCAACGGAGCAATCTCCACGCATCGGACCTGCCATCTGCCATCTCACGGTCAAGGGTCCAGCGCGGGGTCACCGCCTTGTACGGCAATACCGCGCCTGTCGGCAGGGGAGGGCCCTCCGTACGCCCATCGTCAGTGTACTTGTACACGTAGGTGTACCTCAGCCTGCGAGAAACAGCTCCAACACGAAGCGCAGCTCACTGTACGGATTAGACCACTTCGATTCCCCAGGGCACAATGCCAATATACCTCTGATCGGAGCTCACGCGAAGGGTTGTGAAGCAGCAGCTCCCGAGCTCCGAGTTTTGTGTGGCACCCCCCCCCAGTGATGTCAGTGTGCTTGCTGGTGCGACGCTCGCCCACCAATACAACCACAACTACCCCTTGGACCATCCACACCCACCTCCCGAAAGCTCTCGCCAAGGGGTCGCCTGGTACGTCCTCGGGGGTCTGGAAGGCTTTGGACCAAGACAGAGGCAAGCGAAGGCTACGTCGAGAGCAGGAAAGCGGTCGGCACATCGGGGGCATGCCCGTTCGAATGATGAGACTTGCTCGGCACGTCCGATGGTGCCGGCAGGCCCATAGGTTCCCTTGTTGTTTTTTTCTTCTTCTAAACGGCTGACCACGAGCGGGAAAAGCTTTGGCTGCCATTGGCCTCGGTTTGCGAAGGAGCTGCGGTTGGCAATCCGGGCATGCAAGAGGTGGCGGTTGACGCTGTCGGACCCGCCGGCGGTGGACTCGGCAGCCCAAAGCGGAAACGACGACGTTTTCTCGGGGTATCTTATCGTGGGCATCAACCAGGGTGCAGCTGGGGTCTCCAGAGCTGCTGAGGTAGGTACCTGTACGAGTAAGGCGTCCTGTGTCATGCAGATGATGCATGCAGTCGTCACCGAACGCTCTGGGAGCCTCACTGCCGTCAGCGCAAGGCCAACGACACACCGTCTCGCCGCGTCGCCATTCGCCTCCGACGCTGCTCCCATCCTCGTGTCCCCCCACCAGCACATTCCTGGGAGCTTCCAGCTCCACCTGGCCGCCACTCTGGCACGCCCACCATCATCCCTGCACGAGCCCACACACCACCTACCGGATCCAGTTGGAGCTTGCCAGCTGACGAGAAGAGACAGCTCCAGCCAGCGCCAGCGTCGGAGAGCTGGTCATGGAGCTGGTCATGGTGCTGGGGAGAGCTGCATGGAGCCGAAGCTCAGCTCCTCTTTCCCGAGCTCTCCATCCGCCCCCATCTCGCGGGCTGTCGCATGCCGGCCACGAGCAGCACCGGCAACGAATCGAGGGTGAATAAGGAAGGGTCTTGGCCAACGTCGTCGCTCGACTCGGCGCCGCAACCACTTACAGGACTTGCTAGTCAGTGATTCGACCCGAGGCACGGCGCCGCACCCCCACCGCGGCCGTGCCGAGTCAGTGAGCACCTGAAGGTGCATCCTGTGATTTGCTGCCGCCCGTGCCCTGGCGCAAGACGCCTCGTCGCCGCCTTGGCCACTGCGACTCTGGTCGCTGCAATGCCCGCCATGGCAAGCTCCGCTGGTGCCTACGGTTCCCGCGAGAACGAGAAGGTAAGGTAGCGGACCAGAGGGCCGACGGAGGCGAAGCACCCGCTGCACCTCGAGCTTGTGGCGGGGACTCGGTGCCCGCATGAAGCTTCATCTCTGAGCTCCCCATTGGCCGCCATAGCCCCCCGTGGTCCTCCTTTGCCAGTCCCTTTGCCGCAGACCAGACGCGCTAAATGGCAGCGCTCCGTCCGTGCTTGTTCCTCTGCAGCTGGGCTGTCAGATGAACGCTGGCGAAACGGGCGACAGTTGGTACGTCGGGCTCCAAGGACCTCAGTCCCGGCGCATTCCTCTTGGACCTGCGGCTCCTCTTCGTCGTCCAAGTTTTAGTCTGTTGGTCAATCCCCGCCTCTACCCACTACCTAGAAGATACCTTACCTTACGATAGGTTCCCTAGAGCTCCCCGTCTCGCCGCCTTCACCTCGTCTTCACCCCCTCCCCCTTCTGTTGCGAAGAATCAATCCTGCAGCTCCAGGTGTTATCCCGGCCCCTGCACGTCTTCTTGCCCTTAACCCCGTCCATATCGGGGGGACCTAACGCAGCGCGGCAGTGCCGAGTCGAGCCCATTCACACAGCTTGCCATTCATAATTTGACCGGTCGGCTTCTGCTCTCTCTCAATCCTCTGGTTGACTGGGTCAGCGGCGAGCACCGGCGGCTCCCCCATGAGGTCAGGTAGCGCCACCGCCGCAGCGCCCGACCTGCACTGGTTGCCTCGCCTGCAAACTCAAGCTCTGGGGCCGGTTCGATAGAGTTGCTGGCGCCATCTTGTACCGCTGAGCTGCCGCCTCTCCGCAACAGACTTCCTTTTCACCTTACATCGACCTTGTCCCGCCCACAAACCGCCGCCTCACCCCGTTCCAACAGTTTACCGATATTGCATTGCCTTGGACTAAATGCATAGCTCATTGGCCACCGGCACATCATTACATACTCGCCCGAAAAGACCCCTTGGCTGGTACCTTAGTCGACTGTTCGTCGTCGTGTCTTGTATAGTCGTTGATTGACGGCTTGTTGGTCTCGCAGCTACTGTCCAGCCAGCTCCTCGCATAAGCAGACTGACAGCGACCATTGTCCCCCCGCTCATCTGCTTCCCCGGGGCCGTCGTGGACTTGAGATGCGAAAGCTCTCTGCAGCTTCCGCCTCTCCAATTGATCGCCTCTGTCATTCAGAAATCAACTTGCGCCCGACTTCGACAGCTCCCTCCCCCCGCTGACCTGCCTGTGCGGATGGTGGGGTCAAGATGCCGCCTCGTCCGTCCTTGACCTCTTCCTTTTCCATTACCGACTCCAACAACGAAGTCGTCTGTCCGCTGCATAATCAAGATGGCTCCCACTGTCGCAAGCGATGCATCGGCGTGAGTCCCCCCGATCTTCGAGCGTCTCACCTTCTCCCCGCTCGCCATTCAGCTGCGGCGAGCGCTGCCCTGGCCGCCATGGCAGCATCACCTCCGCCGCCCTCCAACGGCAGCGGTGGACGTTATCCATGTCGATCGATTGATTGTCGCAGTGGTTCTGACACTTGCGTGCCAAATTACAGGAGAAACGCTATCGCTCCATGCAGGAGCACATTCGTCGAGCGCACCCCGAGCACTATATTTCCAAGCTTCCTGCGACGGAAGAGAGCTTTCTGCTCATGATTAACACGCCGCCACAAGAGCGCCGCGCCGACCAGCCGCCGTCGTCTGCTGCCCAGAGTATGACACCCTTCTCCATCTGGAAGACACTCGCAGGCCAAGGCTAATGTGACAAGCAGACTTACACGACAGGCGCAACTACTACCGCGGCGGCTCGAGCGCTCCCGGAACACCGCGCCACGCCGATGAGTACGTCACGAGCAGCGGTGGCTCCTTGCTCGGGACAGCCAGTGCCGCTGCAGCCCTAGCTGAGTTACATGGCATCAAGTCTGAGAGAGAGTCCGACGTGGATCGCGTATGTGATCCAGACGCTCATCATCCCCCCACGACCCCGCGGCCTATCGATAGCTGTGACGGTAATAACCCAAAGCCAGGACGACAGCGGCTAACATGTGATGGCGCTCTTAGGATTATTATTCGGATACTGACGGACGGCGCATCCCTCGCTCTTCGATTGAATTGCCACCCTTGAAATTCTCACACAACGACATCACAAGCGATCCGAGGCAGCGCGAGATTCTGCCGTCTCTCATGGCCACTTCCCCACCGGCTGAGCGAAGCTCGACATTACCGCCCTTCCAGCGTTCCATGGGGCCGAATCGGCCTCGAAAGCATTCGGTGACAAAGCGCGGGCGGGAATCGCACCACAAGAAGAAGAGCTCTCGCGGCTCAGCCGCCGACTGGCTCCGCCGTGTTCAGAACGAGGACAGGATGAGACCAGGTCATGACCGCAAGGCCGCCTCTGCTGAGCCCTCTGCAGGTTATGGAAAGCGCTGGGAGGACCTTATAGATGCCGCAGATCAAGCTGCTTCGATGGCGGGCGATATTGATGAGGACCGCACACCGGTAAGTCTGCACCAACTCTTCGCGTTTTCCTTTGTCCGCGTTTCCAATAATGTACTGACGATGACATCGTAGGTACCGCAATCGCCCATCTCATTCCATCGTGGCTCCATGCCACCATTTCAACAGCAGCAGTTCCAGCCCGGGGGCTACCAGGCGTCCCCACTGCAGCAGGCTCTCACACCTCCGACGTACAACCAAGACGTCGTGGACCCTTTTCCGTCGGTCGAGAGCGGCGAAAGCGGTGAGAACTTCCACATTGGGTCGCGTGGGCTCTCCGACTCTTCTCCCAGCTACTCTAATTCGCAAAACATCCAAATTTACTGCGCAGCCTGCCAGGGAGTGTCCCTGCTCAAGAGCTCGTACGCTTGCACAGAGTGCATCAGCGGCCTTTGTTCGACGTGCGTCGAGGTTCTCTTGGCGGAGCAGGGAGCCCGAAGGAAATGCCCCCGCTGTGCCACCATCGGTGGCCGGTTCAAGCCTTTCCAGCTCGACATTAGATAAACGACTCCTCCCGAGGGACCATAAAGCACCTTCTTTCCTTTTCTTTGGACGGTGTCATAACACCTTGGCAAGACACCATATATCATCCTTCACGGGCGCACTCCGGATTGCATTATACAAGATTCTGACTTCTTACGTTGGAGATGTGCTCAGGTTTTGGACGCGGGTCCCCCTGGCGCGCCTGGGAGGCCCGGTGTGCGCAATCATTTCGCCGTTTCACAGGTCAGTCCTTTCTGTTCATCACGACATGGTTGGCACGTTCTCTTTTGTTTATGGTGGCTATGGATCTGGCGTTCACAGTGGCAACCCCCATCGGTTGGGTCTCTCTGGGCGGCAGGCTGTCGTATGCCTGACGATTGTCATGGGCTGTTATGTGTCATGTTTCCATGGGCTTTCAATTTATAATGTGGGCTACTCACGACGTCTCCAATCGTTATGTGCTAGGATAGTCGAATGAATTTTTACCATGTTGATTGATGGCTCTTAGCGTCTCGTCTTGTTGTTCCCCCCCCC